>QLTV01003047.1:2198424-2232789 GCA_003457575.1 Thermophis baileyi
TGCTGGGTTTCTCCACCCCACTGCCTGAATTTCAGTTTTTCTTTTCGCACACTTGGACCGGCATCTGTTCTGTTGGGATATGAGCTCACCCGTCGATGGGTGCACCTTTTATTTTGGCCGTGCCGAGTCTTCTGTTCGGATTCGTCAGAACTGGGTAACCAGGGGGCGGATCCAGCTATAAACAAATTTGACTCGGCCCTCGTTGCTGACGGACAAGGACAGCCCCCGGGCTTTCAGTTTTTTTTCTTTTCGCACACTTGGACCGGCATCTGTTCTGTTGGGATATGAGCTCACCCGTCGATGGGTGCACCTTTTATTTTGGCCGTGCCGAGTCTTCTGTTCGGATTCGTCAGAACTGGGTAACCAGGGGGCGGATCCAGCTATAAACAAATTTGACTCGGCCCTCGTTGCTGACGGACAAGGACAGCCCATCCTGACTGCTGGCTCCTCCTGATGAGAAGAGGCGTATCAGGTAAGGCCAACGCCCCTTTTAGACTTCTTGATGATTTGAGATTTGTTGCTTCACCCATTATTTACCCATAATTTATTGCTTATATTGGGAATATATTCCCATAAACAGCATGTGGATTTCTATCAGTACTATTTCCTTCTCCTTTCTCTGAAAATTCTTGTAAAAGCTAATAAAAAGTTAATAAAAAAACCTAATAAAATTAATAAAACTAATGAAAAATAGCTATGTGTGACTGTGTTTCTGAGCCCCTAAAGTGCAATCACATCAGTAGTGGGTTCTAAAACATTTTACTACCAGTTTGCGTGCACACTCATGCGTGCGCGCGCTTCTGCGCATGCACAGAAGTGTCCTGGGCGGATGGGCGGAGCCTCCCGCCGCCGCCACTACCGGTTCTAAGAACCGGGCCGAACCGGGAGCAACCCACCGCTGAATCACATGATGTAAACATAAATATTTGTACTCATAAATTATTTGAAAGTAATATTTACACATTGTTCACTGTAAGTTCACTGTAAGGCAATACATATCCATATGCAACACTGAGGTTCAAGACTGCAATTCTCATTGATATTCCAGCAGAGAATTATGGAAATTGTAATCCAACAAATTGGAGCACATCAAGTTGGGAGGTATATTTCATTGCTTATTTTACCACTTATTCTTTGCATTACCCAGAAAACAGCACTGGAATGTTTATCGTTTTTCTTTTTTTTTTCTTTTTAAATAAAATAGGACATTTTCTTGAAGGTCATGTTGATAATTATTGCCAAGATGCCAAAACAGCATGTAATTATTGCAAAATGCCACCTGCAGGAAAAATTACTTCTGCTCAAACATTTCAAGTAGAGATAAGCTGTAATTCTCATTTTTGAATGAAGTGTTACGAGTAAGGCAATGGCAACTGCAAGGGTTTTTTTCCTACCAGAGTTTTGTTTTCTTCTAAAAGGGTATAATTTAATTCTGAAAATGAATTACTATGTGTTCAGGTTGTCTAGTGCAATGTTTTTCCACCTCAGCAACTTTAAGATGTGCAGACTTCAACTTCAAGAATTCCCCAGTCACCATGCTGGCTGGGGAATTCTGGGAGTTGGTTCATATTTCTTAAAGTTGCTGAGGCTGAGAAACACTTGCTCTAGTTAAAAAACTTTACATTGTTGTTGCTTGCTATGAAGGTACATTTTGCCTTTTTTCAATCAGATTTTACACTAAGACAGTTACTGCATCGCCTTTCAAAAAGTCATTTGTATTTGTCAAAAACATTAACAATATTGGATCAAAAAGTATATTTAATTCTTTAATCATGCAGAGACCTAGCAACCTGGTAATAAACTATATTACATATAGATTGGGTATGTATATTCTGCTAGACAGAAGTTCCCTGAGGATGAGCTCCAGCACCAGTCCAAAAGCTTGGAAGACTAGACCTCTGGTCCCAGTGACCAACCCAGATTGGATCCTGCAACATGATCCTGGGACATGTATATTTGCCTTGGTTAACATGTGGGGTGAACCCAGCTACTACTACTTGTATCATGCCAATTTACAGCTGGCTACCACTAGCTAACTTGTAGATCAATGTTTCTCAACCTTGACAATTTTAAGCTGGGTGGACTTCAACTTCCAGAATTCTGGCGGGGCGATTCTGAGAGTTGAAATGCACACAGCTTAAAGTTACCAACACTGAGAAACACTGTTGTAAATGCTCAACCTGGGATTGGGCTACAGAATGCCATCACTCAAGACTGTCTTGTTTCAGTGGTCATGACCTTTGGAGAAGATTACAAAGGTTTACAGAGTTACACAGAGCACATTTGAACATCTTTTACCACTACATCAGTAAAGAAAAAAAAAATCAACACCTCACCTTCAGTTATGTAGTAGTCTTAAATTACAGCATGCTGCCCTTACAAGCTTCTCTGCTTTTTCCCCTCTTTCCCTCCTGCATACTGAAACTGTTCCGGAAGCATGACTATATGAAAAGAAAATGCATTTTCAACAACATGCTCTCGCAGCTTGGTAGCACCAGAAGTAAATGTGAGTGCACAAACTATAATTTCCTGATAGAATCACGCTATTTGCAAATAGCTATAATAAAAACCTAGGGTTTTTCTGGGAGGGGGGGGGAATACAGTGTGCAATATGGAGGGAGGAAAAAAAAAGGCAGGAATAGAACTGAAGTATGTTATGAGCAGCAAAAGGCTGCCATCCCTTCTGATCCACTGCTGTGAAACTACTGAAGAAATATAATTACCCTCATTTGTTCTTCTTTGGGCAATCAGCCATCCTTGCTTTACAGCTCCAACAAGTCATCCGCGGAGTCTGTTATGGCAACAAACAGGAATGACTAAGGAAGACCTAACATTTCCTCTGTCCACAGAGGCAACTAAACAGAAGTAAATTCCTAAACAGAAATAGGCAGTGTATTGTTTTCATTACAGGATAAACAAGGGCAGATTTCTGCATGCTTGAAATGGGATGAGAGACCAATCATTAACCAAGGGCTAAAACATTGGTGATAAACAGAATCCAGGAAGCAAAATGCAGCCTTTGCATGCAAGAAGGTTGGAGCAGCCAGAGAATAATAAATAGGTCCTCTTCTAAAACATACTGAGGTCTTTTGTTATTGCATATAGTTAGTTAGAAAAGGTGTTCTGAGTTAGATTCCATTCACAGTGTTTTGGTGAAGATGCCAAAAAATGAAAACAACCCAAAGCTTGTGAGATTTCAGGATATGCATCAGTGGTGGGTTTCAAAATCTTTTACTACCGATTCTGTGGGCGTGGCTTGGTGGGCGTGGTGTGGCTTGGTGGGTGTGGCTTGGTGGACATGGCAGGGGAAGGATACTGTAAAATCTCCATTTTCTCCCAATCAGCTGGGACTCGGGAGGCAGAGAATTGATGGAGGCGGGGCCAGTCAGAGGTGGTATTTACTGGTTCTCTGAACTACTCAAAATTTCCGCTACCGGTTCTCCAGAACTGGTCAGAACCTGCTGAAACCCACCTCTGATATGCACCTGATCTCAGATGACAAAAAAAATCTTGAATGGTTTCAGTGTACTTGCTGAAGTCTCAAAAGAGTTCTGGTGAAAATACACAGTTCTCATGAGATTTGGTGATCTCACAAGATTTTGCCCATTTTTATTTCCGGTTTTTGTGGAAGTTTTGTTTAATGTTGAGGGTTAATGGAGTGTTCCAAGTGATTGGATACCAACAGAATGGTGTGCATGATCCAGCTGTATAATAATTATCAGTGTGTTTTCTATCATAAGTATGTCTGTAAAAGTAAAGTACTCTGATTTAGGGTACCAAGTATCAAGACAGAAAAGTGCTTCTGTCCCCTTCCCCTTAATGTGCCATTTCCCTACCCCTTGATGCGCCCCGTAATGTGCTATTTGGCAAGCCAGGGGTCATCCTTTGAAGAAAGGAACTATTTGTAATTGACTCATGATTAAATTTCAAGATTGATAGGGATCATGAACCTATCAATGTGTACGCTCTTTTCAGTCAGCCAACCAGTAAGAACATCATCCAATCAAGATCCCATCTTCTGAACTACCACAATAACAAGATTTCTCTCAAAAAATACTGACCAAAAAGGAAATAAATAGCTAGCAAATTTCTCAATCCATAATTGTTTTTGGAATTTGCTGAAATAAAGAGCTATTTAATAAGAGAAGGATGCTTTTAAAAAACATATTGTAAACGGAAGTATCAATATAAGTGATACCATGTTAGCAAATTTGCAACCAGTCACTTTTTCCAATATCTGGAACAGTGGTTGTTTTTTGCTATAGCAACTGGCTTGGGGAAGTGAATCCAGGACACGAACTTTTAAATGGGATGAAGATGGTTATGGTTGATTTGAACCAAGGAATTAGATGAAGCAAAGGTTTCTGCCAATGGGAAAACAGACTCCCACCAAGTCTTCAGAGCCACTGAGATTAAAACTAAAACAATTTAACTGATAAACTAAATAAGTCAGAAAGGAACTGTCAATAGCATGAAATTAAACAAATCCAGATCACAAATTTTGGTGCAAAATATTGATATAGAATGTCCTGGGTCAAATAGAAAATACATCAGATATCCATCATTGTAGCTCTACTGTTTTGGCTAAACTGATGGCCACATCTAAGTGCATTTCTGTACTGTTCTGGTCCTTTTTCATTTAATAGTGACATTGTTCTATATTAAATTTAAGTGAGAAAAGCAATTTGGTGAGAGCTATTGTTTTTTATGAGGCAGAAACTGTTGTCAGTCTTCTGAAAATCATTGAAGACATTATCAGCAGATATTGAACTGAATTCAGTCAGTTTCTGAATCAGTCACTGAACAGGATAGAGTTTTAATCCATTAGTTCTACAATCTGCCGGATTCAAAAATGGGAAAAGAACTTATCCATATTGAAGAACTATTGCAATTGATTGGTATCAGGAACTGTACGGCAGAATGGAGAAGGTAAACATCATTTGCCATCCAGTCATGTAACATCCCAGACATGCAAACTATACATGTGACTGAAAGCTTAAGTCTGGAGAGAGAGAGAAAACAAATACAGAGGATGTATAGACACAGAAACTTTCACAGGGAGAGAAGTATAAATGGACTAAGAAGGTGCCAGGAAATTGGGAGAATTGGGAAGGGACAGGAAGAAAGAATATGGCTAACATGCAAAGAGGGAATTACAGAGTTTCAGCTGCTTAAGAAACACTAGTTCAAGATGATTCAAGACCAAAGAAGAATTCAGCATTAAGGATTGTTAGATAGGGATGATAATGCAGTGTGGGATCTGTCTCATCTGCATTGATATCTAGAGCCACGGTGGTGCAGTGGTTAGAATGCAGTACTGCAGGCTACTTCTGCTGACTGCCAGCTGCCTGCAATTTGGCAGTTCAAATCTCACCAGGCTCAAGGTTGACTCAGCCTTCCATCCTTCTGAGGTGTGTAAAATGAAGACCCAAATTGTTGGGGGCAATAGGCTGACTCTGTAAACCGCTTAGAGAGGGCTGTAAAGCACTGTAAAGCGGTATATGTCTAAATGCTATTGCTATTGCTAGAGGATCTGAAGACCCAAGAAAAAAGATCCAGGTTTTGCTAGCCATGAGATAATTTACTAGGGACCATTGATTAACTCTTTGCGGAATTTAGTCACAGCTACTTTTTGTCATATGCAAAATGCAAAATGTCTTTTTGCATTTTCTCAAAGGCATCACTATTGCCAGCAGGCAGATAGTTAATCTCAGACTTGTAGAGCAATCAAGCTATCAAGAAAATGGCTATATTCCAATCTCCTTTGCAAGAAAGACACTGCAGATAAGCAAAGAGGAAGCGCCGTGGGTCTGTTTGTAGGCTTTGGCTGAATTCTACTTGCTTAAGTATCTGAATGGATAAGTCAATATTGTAAAGAAACTGATGTCTTTCTACTCATGTTGTGCTAAGAATAAAGGAAAAGGTGATATGGTACCAAGAAGGCTCTTGTGTCATGTATTCTGTTTGATCAATCTTGAGATCTTACAACCGCCATGCCTAACTGGGATTGAAAGCTGATCTGATATTAAATGTGTCTTTGTACTTAAACATATATGTAGCATCATTTTGAGGGCCCTTCCACATCACTCCCTGATGGTGTCAAATAAAGCCACCAAAATAAAACTGTCAAATTATCTTGTAGAGGTCTTTGACTTCAGAACATGGAGGCTTAACCCTACAGGTACAGAAAGCAGCCAAGAAATGCACGTACAGTAAGAGTTCCCACCATGAGCCGTGGTGGCGCAGTGGTTAGAATGCAGTACTGCAGGCTACTTCTGCTGACCGCCAGCTGCCTGCAGTTCGGCAGTTCGATCCTGACCGGCTCAAGGTTGACTCAGCCTTCCATCCTTCCGAGGTCGGATCCAGATTGTTGGGGGAAATATGCTGACTCTGAAAACCACTTAGAGAGGGCTGTAAAGCACTGTGAAGCGGTATATAAGTCTACGTGCTATTGCTATTGGGAAATCAGAAGCAAAGGCAGGTAAGAAATCCTGCCAATGATGAAAAGGTCTGTCCTGAAATTTAGCAGAGCTGTAGCACTTCAAGGAGAAGGAGCCGGTGTGCTGCAATTTCACACTTTACAGCAGAGAGTCATTACACCATTCTTTCCATTACACCATCCTGAGAATGAGCAAGTTCAGAGATGACTCCACATTGTCACCAAGACTATCAGAAAGCATCCTGGTTCTTATCTTTGGTCACATATTCTTTTAAATGCTATTAGCCATAGCTAGAGGGTAGCAGATAATTAATGGGTTACAGCCAGGATGGAAGGGGAATTCAGTGTTTTCATCAGAAGAAGTACTGCCTTTTGAAGTTCTCTTTGCTTTGGGCTATAATAATAAATTCCATATGCATTTCAAATCATTGAGATGGGAGAAAAAAAGAGTTTTGCATCTCTATGGCAACAAACTGTGAACCGTATATAAACTATCTCCATTGATAGAAATTGTGTCTTTCAGCATACTTTTGATTTTTTTTTTTTACAATCATCTTATACATACATTTTAAATATTTCTTGGTAAGGAAAAAGAAAGAATGTTAAACTTTATGACAATCCAGCCCCGTAGATTCTCAGTGGTGCACATAATGTTCAAAGCCTTTTCAAAAGCAATTATTTGGTTTAAATGAAGAATCCTAATTTTGCCCTCACACCCATCCTTTTCAATGCTCTTACATGCTTTGTAGTTTGCAGTCTCAGAACTGCACAGCATTCAGTACTCTTTTTTGTGAATTTAGAGTAACAAAGAAATGTTTTCAATGGCCAAATCAGCCATATGACACAATGTGCATATGCTTTTCCTGTAGAGCAGTTAGTCATTTTGGACAACGGAGTAATCTTGAGATAAACCTTCATCCACAAAACAAGGGCTGTCCCCATAGTAGTGAAGGTGATCAGAACCAGTGAAGATGGTCAAAGAACAGCTGAAGATAGAGAAACATGACCAACATCAGCAGTTAAATCTATGACCACCAAGTGCTGTTAAGGCTAGTACCAATTGATCAACATTCTTTTTTCTTTTCTTTTTTTTAAACATTTTACATCAGGGGTTTCTTGGCTAGATAGTCCTTGGATATTCCTTTACTTTTTTTTCTTCAAAAAGATACCCTTTTCTACAGTTTTAGCAATATGGGTCCATGGAAAATAATGCAAAATTTGTAAGTGGCGATATCTTTCATTCAGATTAACCAAAGAAAGGAATGGGCCAAGCTATTTTCCAAGGCACCTGAAGGCCAGACAAGGAATAATGGATGGAAACTGAACAAGGAGACATTCAACCTGGAAATAAGGAGAAATTTTCTGACAGTGAGAACAATCAACCAGTGGAACAGCTTGCCTTCGGAAGTTGTGGGAGCTTCATCACTGGAGGCTTTCAAGAAGAGATTGGACTGTCATTTGTCAGAAATGGTGTAGGGTCTCCTGCTTGGGTGGGGGAGTTGGACTAGATGACCTACAAGGTCCCTTCCAACTCTGTTACTCTGTTATAAACCCATATAAGGATGTGCAAAATTTCCACTTCTCCAGAATTCTTCATCAGATAGTGGGAAGGGAAGAAAAGCCATCACACGAAGCTAGATGTTTTTAAGACTTGAGGCTTGTAAATCCAAGTCAATCTCTAGACAAAGTTTGTGGAATGATTTTTTTAAATCATTAAACAATGATTTTAAAAAATCATTGTTTAATGATTTTAAACAATGCTTTACCCTAGTAAATAGGTATCTGACCACTATGTTGTAAGAACAGGAGCTACAAAATGAGGCAAGCATGCATTCCCTCCCACGGGATACAGACCATGTGAAAGCATCTACATCATGTCATCATCATTGTATATAGCAGAGCAATCATAAAAGTTTGTGCTTCATCCTCCAAATAAGATAAATACACCCCCCCCAAATAGACAGACTCTTGCACAAGATCCCATCCTCATCAGAACTGCTTCAACAGATCCAGTCCATCAACCCATCCATTGCACGTTCTGCTAGCACTGATATAGATAAGATGGTATCATAGGATTCTTTAACTTGCTTAATTTGTTTGTAGGATTAGGAGGGAAATAAAAGACATTATTATTCAGAAGATCCTGCCAGACATAAGGAAGAACCAGGAAAGATGCAATGTTTCAGAACAGTTTCAATGACCAAAGCATCTTCTAGGCTTAGGATTTTGTTTAAAAGGACTAATTTGGCTGTTTATTGTTATCATTGTTCCATCATCTCATGTCAGCTGCTTTGGGCTGTACATTAAAAATGGGTGAGAATTAGATTCAACTTCAAAAGCAGACAACAGAGGATCCTGTGAGTCTTTCTTTAAAGCAGTGCTTCTCAATTATTTTCTGTTACCCCCCCCCAGGAAGAAGTAAACATTTCGCGCCCCCCAACTCTCCGCCGCGACTGTAAATAGTATCATTTGTGCATTTAACTGGAGGGGGGGTTGATTTTCATGGGGGCAGAAGAGGGACTTGGCACTGAAGGCTCCACTTCCGAGACGCCCCCGTCTTCCTACCTATAGCCGTAGACGTTGAAAGCCTGGCTTTATCGCAGCAAGGGCCGATAGAGACGCAGCACTTCAGTCCTCCTGGACGCTGCCATCTCATAAACACACTGCCGGGCTTCCCGGCAAGCCCCCTGTGCCTTTGCTGCCTCCGTCGGAGCCTGATTCCTGAAGCGGCCCTGGGAAGCATGGAGATCGGGACTTGGTTGGCGAAGCAGGCACTGCGGTTGGAAATAAGAAAAGCATGTTCCCCGGGGTCACACGCGCCCCCCGGGCATCGCTCTGAGCCCCCCCGGGGGGGGCCGCTCCACTATTTGAGAAGGACTGCTTTAAAGCAACCAGATAGCCCAGTGTTGGTGTGCCCTGTCTAATAAGTCAGGGCAAATGTGGCTGAAAGCAGCCCTATCCAATTATTGAGCCATTAAGCTGAACCCAGTTCTTCAATCATATTGGCTCACCTTGGAAGAGAAAGCGGAGGTCAGGGAAAGTGCTGAACCCCTGAATGACAATTAGATATTGGTGAGAGCCTATATTCAGTATGATGGCAAGACATTGCATAGATCCACATGGGCTTTTCACAAACTCAGTTCCTCCTTCTTCTCAGTGACAGAGCCCTGTAACAAGTTGAAAGAAAAAAGTTTCTCAAAAAAAAATGGTTGCAGGCTTATCCGTCATAGAAGAACCATAGATCAGTGTCTGCAACACCAGCTATGTCTGCTTTATTAATCAAACTTACCAACAGAAAAACGTTTTACAAATCCAGGAGCCTTTTAAATTGCCACCTTCTCCTTTGAGATTTGTAACAACTCATTAATTGCCGGCTCCTGATACCTGGAGGCATATTACACACAGCATATGGCCTCAGTGGTTTGTTTTTGCCCAAACAGAACCCACCAATATTCAATAATACTCCCACCATATTGCTCTTTCATCTCCACAAATGTGATTTAAAAGAGATTTAAAGGAGGGACAAAGAGAAGTAGACACAACATAAAAGGTATCCTGTACCTTTTATGTATTAATGAGAACATTAATTAGTTCCTTCAACCTAATTGTTTTAGTTACACTAGATTGACTAGGTAATATATGATTCTACCCATTTCCTTCTTCAACAGAGCACAAAATTAGACAAGTTGAAGCAAGAGACTAATCAATGTGGAAAATTATTATTTTCAGAAAGAAGCCTGGCACCAGGAGAATTAAATCTGTGTGACATCAAGAAGGAATATTAAACTCATTATCTCAACTAAATCCATTTATATGCCTGACAGTAGAAATGTGATTCATTGTGTCCCTCATGATTTTTCAGGTGGCAGCAAAACAGGCACTGTGTGTTTTGTGTGCTTGTGTGCTTGCGTCAGTGGTAGGTTGCTACTGGTTCAGACCAGTTCGCACGAGCCGGTGGCGGAAATAACTTCCGAACCGGTAGGGAAGGTAAGAGAAACCCACCCCTGGCTTGCGTGTATAAGCAGGGTATCCATAAAGAGCAGTAGAGAATAAATATAATAATGTTTCAACTCCCTAAAGAGAATGAGGGCTCTTTCTCTTTTCTTGACAGGCTGAGTCAATTAGATACGTTCTTTCAAGTTTTATTCATATATTCATACAAAACTAATTTAGTGTTGTTGTTGTTTTAAAAAAAGAGGATCAAGACACATGGATGAATTTACATAAATTATGTACTTGTGACAGAATCACCAAAAATGACAGAAATGGTCCATCAAGAACATTCCATCTTCATTCAGCTCAGCATGATTATACAAAGGTTTCAAGGTTGATTATGATGGTTTTACTTGCTTTCATCATTTGTTATCTAAGTAGTTTATTTAATTTATTCACAATCTTTTAGCACATCCTAGTCTAATTGTGGCATATTGTTGTCCGTCCCACTGAGCCCGTCTTCTTAAAAATGAATATTGATGCATCTTATTGTGGGTGCTGCTACATTTCAGAGGATTTTTGAGTGGAAAAAAGAGAGAGAGACACTTTGTCAAAGATGATAGGAATAAACCTCCACGCCACATCTGTTCTACTTGTAATATTCTACAAGAGGTCATCATTTCTTGTAATAAATCTGCTCTCAAGAAAATATAGTTACCATATTTGCATTGTTCTAACACCCACTTTGTCAAATTGTACCCAATTGAACAACTTATCTCTGAGTTGTCTGCTGAGGTGTACCACCAGTAATGATTGTCACAATTTTCAAATGATCAGAAAACCAACAATAAAAAAGGGTTCGTATAGCAATAGCTGCAATTAGCCTTTTGCAAAGAAAAGCCTCCAGATGCGAATTTCCACAATCCTTATGCAGTAGTTCAAGATATTTCTCGGCATCTTGAAAATAATGCTTTTCAATATTTGGTTTATCCAGCCAAATACAATAGTTTAGCCATGCGTGATAGTTCAACAATCGTTCAATAAATTCATCCGATTTTTCTGCTTATTTGAAACTAAAGAAATATTCTCTAATACTAAATAGTAGATTGCACTCAGCTTGATAGTTCAAATATTGTGCAGGTCTATTTTAAGACATAAGATCTCAAAGGACAAATTAACATACTATAAAAACAGATACTGCTGTGAATAGAATGACTAGAGAGAATGGAAAGTGACTAAGATCATATAACAAGCTAAGTCAGAATTCTCCAACTCTGTTCACTCAAAAATTCATTGAACATTACAATTTAATAAGGGATGCCTAAATGTTTGCATGCAACATTATGCAGAAGCCACTAACAGAGATTTCAGGGCATAGAAGGTAAAGGTTTCCCCTTTCATTCGTGTCTGACTCTAGGGGTGGTGCTCATCTCTGTTTCTTAATCTAGGGAGTGAGCGTTTCCAAAAACATTTCAATGATCATGTGGCCAGCATGACTATATACCAGTGTTGGTGAATCTTTTCGGCACCGAGTGCCAAAACGGGAGTGCGCATGCATGCGTGTGCCGGAAACCGGAAGAGCAGCACGTGCCGGGCGGCTGCTCTTCCAGTTTCCGGCACGCGCATGCACACTGGCCACCTGGTCTTCTGGTTTCTGACACGCATGCGTGCGCCGGAAACTAAAAGAGCAGCCACCCAGCGCGCGCCAGGAAGATGATCTTCCGGTTTCTGGCGCACACATGTGCACTGGCCAGCTGGTCTGTGCACGCGCACACGCACCAGAAACCGGAAGACCAGGTGGCTGGTGCGCATGTGTGCTGGAAACCAGAAGAGCAGTCGCCCAGCATGTGCGCGGCTGCTCTTCCGGTTTCCGGCGCTCCCACACGCGTGAAGACCAGCTGGCCGGCGTGCCGGAAGCTGGAAGAGCAACGGGCGATGGCTTGCGTGCCCGGAGAGATGGCTCTGCATGCCACTTCTGGCTCGCATGCCATAGGTTCGCCATCACGGCTATATACCAAGGCACACAGAATGCTGTTACCTTCCCACCAAAATGGTACCTATTTATCTACTTGCATTTGCATGCTTTCGAACTGCTAGGTGGGCAGGAGCTGGGGCAAGTAACAGGAACTCACCATAGAATTAAACATAATGATTCATTTACTGATTAATGTAGCCCAAAACACTCTTAAAAGATCTAGATCAAAAGTTAGAAACCATATCTGAAAAGACAATAAAATACAGTATATTATGTCTGTTGCAATCAGATTCACATTTTAATGTAGATGTGAGGGATTGCTCAAAGATACGAATGCAGTTTCCTCTAAGGGCTCTGCTATAACTCTATAAAGGATTTAAGTTTATGGTTAATCTGTCATATAAGTAAATCTAATAATCCCTTGCTTTCTAGAAGATAATTTTGTATCCTAATTTCTATAGAGATTCCAAAATATTACATATATTTTATCTTTCACTACCACTTGAAATTGAAACAGCTATAATGGCATTTCTGAACTCGTTGCCCTCCAGGCAGGACAGAACTATCACTCTGAGAATTCCTAGCCAATACAGTGGTATCTCGGTATTCATCATTACCGTATTTTTTGGACTATAAAATGCTCCGGACTACATTAGCTTTAGAGGAGGAAAACAAGAAAAAAAATCTGCCTCTGCCTCCCAGCATCAATCCGGTATTCATCTGGTTAGCGTCCTTGCAGCAAACAGCAAACAGCCTGGTCAGCTTCAGCACGTTATCTCAGCCCCAGAACATGGCTCGTCAGGGCTCTGCTCCGTTGCGCCCACCACCAGTCAACTGAGCTGAGCTGATGCCGTCGCTGGGGAACGCTGGAGCCTTCGTTGCTGAGCAATTGATTGGCGATTGGATTTGCCTCCCGGAATACTGCTGATCAGCAGTTCTAGGCGGCAGGGATCATGGCCCATTCGCCGCAGCCTGTTCGCCGTGGCCTGTTCGCTGCCACCACCACCCATTCATCTGTTCACTGCTGCCCATTCACAGCCGCCAGTTTGCCGCTGCAGCGGCCCATTTGCCACCACCGTCTCCCATTCGCCGCGGCCCGTTCGCCACCAATCGGCGGTGATTGGGCGGCAGTGATTGGGTGGCGGTGGCAGTGAACAGGCCATGGTGGCGGCGAACGGGGCGCGGAGAATGAGTGGCATCATCGGCAAATAGGCGGCAGCGGCAAATGGGCCACGGTGGCGGCGAACGGGCGGCAGCGAATGGGCGGCGACAGCAGTGAACGGGTGGCGGTGAACAGGCAGCAGCGAACAGGCGGTGGTGAACAGGTGGCGGCGAACAGGCGGCGGCGAAAGGGCCGTGGTGAACGGGCCACGATCCCCGTCGCCTAGAACAGCTGATCGGTACCGGTAGTATTCTGGGAGGCAAATCCAATCGCCAATCAGCTGCTCGGCAGCGAAGGCTCTAGCGTTCCTTGGTGGCGGCAGCAGCTCAGCTTAGTTGACTGGTGGTAGGCTCAATGGAGCAGAGCCCTGATGAGCCACGTGCTGGGCCTGTGATAACGTGACCTGTTTGACGCCGCTGTGGCCCGTTCACCGACAATGCCACCCATTCGCCGCGGCCCATTCGCCGCCGTGGCCCGTTCGCCGCCGTGGCCCGTTCGCTGCCACCACGGCCCATTCTCTGCCAATCTGCAGTGAACGGGCAGCGGTGAGCAGCGATAGGCGGTGGTGATCCCCGCCGCCTACATCAGCTGATCGGCACTGCATCAACCCCCCTGCCGCAATATTCGCTCCATAAGACGCACAGACATTTCCAGCCATTTTAGGGGCAGGGGGAAAAGTGCGTCTTATAGTCCAAAAATATGGTAATTGGTTCCGGGAGGTGTGATGAATACCAAAAATGATGCATACCAAACAAATTTTTCCCATAAGGAATAACATAGGGAGTCACAAGGCAGCCGACACCAACAAGATCTAGCTTGTGTGTTGAGCACCAAACAAGCGATGAGTCCTGGGACAAAATTTTCACGTCAAAATGTGCTGAGTACCAAATTCGATGAGTTTCAAAGCAGTTGAGTACCAAGGTATCACTCTACTGACAGAAATTTTTGTAGCTCAAATTAAGTAGATGCCCCTAGCTGATTTTGGCTCATCTCAAAATGCTAAGTGGGATCTGCTCTAATTTGTATGGGGATGGGAGAGCATCAGATAAAACCAAGGCTGTAAGCTGGATTGGGAAATTGAAAAAATATCTAAAAGCAGGGAATGACCTGTTTCTTTTGCAATGTCTTATTCTCAGATTATCCATGATACAAATTATGTTGCTGTACTGGTTTTATTCCTTGCTGACTTTTAGTTGTTTTCCTACACCAGGGGTGTCAAACTCGATTCCATTGAGGGCCGCATCAGGGTTGTGTTTGACCTTGGGGAGTCGGGGTGGGCATGGCCAAGGTGGGCATGGCCTGCTCAACACTCATGTCGGGGGCACCTGTGGTGGCCCAAGCACTCTGCCAGTGAAAACGGGCTCCCGAGCTCCGTTTTCGCCTGCGCCGGCCTCCTGCAACCCTCTGTAAGCAAAAACAGAGCTCATTGACTTGATTCATGTACCACACTGAACCATGGTTTGCTTAAATTTTGGTTTATTAGAACAACATTGACTTGATTCATATATGTACAGTGCTCACCCTTCAATACTTGTCCCTCATCTGAAGTGTAGATCCCACATCTATACATATAGAGAAGACACTGAAACATCACCCCACCCTCATAATCTTTGATACGCCTGCCATTGAGTGCCCTAAAACATCTTGCCCCTGTTGCTAAATATACCCACAGCTATCATAACATATGATATCACATCATGTGGGAGTAGATTGTTAAGTATGTTTGGGAAGGTGTTTGGCAGAATGCTGAGTAAAAGGGTACAAAAGGTGGCAATGGGCAAAAGTTGGGAAGTGCAGAGTGATTAGTTGCCAGAATGAGGTTGTTTAGGGGTGTTTTATTTTTTGTTTTTCAAAAGGTCATAGAGAAACATTTGAATATGAGGAAGTTTATGAACATTTGTTGATTTGAATAAAGTGTATTAGGAAATGCTTTGCACAAATATTGTTGAATGCACTACATTGTGTCACCATTTGTGAAATCTGTATGAGTATAAATGGAATGCTTAGCAAATTATTCACCACTAAGCAGGGATAAAGTCAAGGATGTGTGATGCTTGTTTGATTGTGCAATGTGTTTATGAATAAATGTATTATGGAGTGCTGGTTAGGGACTAGAATATATTTTTACATGAAGATGATTCTATGTTGTTGATTGACAACCCAACAAAATTATTTGCAGTGGATGTTAGCCAGATTATATGATGCAACAAGGATTGTGGATCTGAGAAAGACCTAGGTTGTTATCCTTGAAAGAGTCATGAAGGTTTAAATAAATGGTGAAAAATTAAAGGAGGAGGGGGAGGGGAGGGGCCACGCCGAGATCATGCATCCCAACCACTTCCACCATGCGGGAGGGAGGGGGGGGGGGAGGAGGGGGGGGGGGAGGAGGAGGAAAGAAGAAGAAGAAGGAGGAGGAGGAGGAGGAGGAGGAGGAGAGAGGGAAGGAGAAGGAGAAGGAGAAGGAGAAGGAGAAGGAGAAGGAGAAGGAGAAGGAGAAGGAGAAGGAGGAGAAGAATTTCAGAAAGACTCTGGGTAGCTTACATTTAAAGGAAAGCAATTTTAAAAGAAACTAAAACAACAAAAAAGAATCCAGAAGTGTCCAGAAAAATAGTGCATCAAACCTTAGTACCTTGGCAAAATAAAAAGATGTTGAAGTGGATGGAGAAATTTTAGGGTGTTCAAATGCTGGCAGAAGACTTGTGGCCTATTGCAAGAAATATTTGCTGAAAAATGTACCACTGTATGAGTGCTTTTGCCTACTTTCTTGTATAGAAAATAAGTGCTGGTCATGCAGAAAAAATACTGAGTTAACTTTATTGCAGTGTGATTACACTGCTTTTATAGTAAAAAAAAATATAGGATCAGGAATGAATGATTGCTAAATGAATGTTGATTCAGTACAAACAAAGAAACCAGTGTGAAATGAATTCTTATTGGTAATATAGAGAGAATGAATGAGAAATGAATTGCAAAACAAATATATGAAGGAAAACTGAATGGGTTGGGAAGAAGGGAACAGGTCAGGGTGAATGGAGTTGATGAGGTCTCAAAAAGACAGAAATGAGAAGCTGAAAGAAAAAATTAGAAATACATAAGGTACTGTATGGAAATGGTTAGAGTTAGGATGGTTTGCAAGGATTTGGAGCAGTATAATGAATAATAACAGTGTAAATCCACCCTAGGGTTTATCATAGATTTGGAAAATTTGTGTTTTAACTGATTTCTGACATTATGAAGTAAATTTTAAAAAAATCAAAATCAGCGTAAGGCTGTTTAAAACATGGTCTATTAATGTCATGTAAGTAAAAAGCAAGATTTGCGCATCAGGAAGAAGGACTGATCAGGGAGAAGCTAAGTGTTAGCAAGGACAAAATGATCTGGAAAGAGAATGTCACCTTCTACCACACAGTAATGATGTCCTGCTTTGGTCAACCTACCTGATGGCTAACATGAACTGTGTTGACTTCAAGGTGGATCTAGACTGATAAAAAAACCCATCAGCCCAACTTCTCCATTGGCAAACACAGAGTTGCATTTGGATGACGGGATCACTTCAAAACCATGTTGTGTAATCTTCCTATTGTCGAAGATTGGCCTATCCACTTGAAAACCCTGCTAGCCTCAGGTGAACCTGAGCTAGTCACCCTTGGGGGTAGAGTAACAGATGCAGGCTGCTCTACTTTATATCCTTAGATCCCTCACTGTTGTCTTATCTGTCTGTTTGGGAAGAGAACCCATTTTCTGTGGCCCAATGCAGATATATATGCTGGGAACCTTTTAAACTGGACAGTACATATTCTGCAAAAGAATCGATGCCATTCATCACTAGAAAGAACCACATTAGTCCTTTTCTAATGGATTCCTTCTCTACATAAGTGGTTGCTATGCTATAGTTGCCATAGAGATGTTGGGTGCTTGCTAAAAGTTGAAGGAAGACATCTATAGCATTGGGGGGGACGGACAGGAGATGTCCATCAACAAAACTTCTCTAGAAAGATGTGTCTTTGATATCAGTTGGCAAACATAACCTGTTTGCAGCTAAGTGGGGTCTAGAGTAAATTACCTCTCTGTTTTTGAGAATAATGATGAAAAGCTATCCTTGAGGGAAGAGGGCACAAAATTAAAAAAGGATTTAAAGTTCATATTAGTCTGATCAAAGCAAGCCTTAAAACAAACATCTTGGAGAAGGGAAAATTTCCAATAACCAGGATCATATCCATATATGTAGAATGCTTACAAGCAATATCCAATGGTACAATGATGATGGCTTCCAAATCTATAAATAATTTATTCACCACCATTAACAAGCTCCAAGAACATCTGTTTCCCAAATGTAATGGAAGCTGCCTCCTGCTTCATCATGGGATTTTTTTGAAGAAAACCTATGTCTAAACACACATGCAGACTGCAATCTAACTAAGGTTTTACATGTCTATCTTGCCGTATTAGCTTGTCAATCATTGTTTAATTCATCAACTTTAACTTTCCATCACCAATTAGAAATTGAAATTCTTTCAGATCCATATTAACCAAGAAACAATTGATGGAAACTTATCAAAGAGAGATCCAACCTAGAACGAAGGGGAAATTTCCTAACAGTGAGAACAATTAACCAGTGGAACAGCTTGCCTTCAGAAGTTGTGGGTGCTCCATCACTAGAAGCTTTAGAGAAGAAACTGGACAGTCGCTTGTCTGGAATGGTACAGGGCCGTGATGGCAAATCTATGGCCTGCGTGCCAGAGGTGGCACGCAGAGCCCTCTCTGCTAGCACCCGCGCCATCGCCCCAGGTCAGATCTCCGTGGTATTTCTTTCGTGAGCTTCTGTTTCCCTGCAAACGATGAAACAGAAGCTCACAAAAGAAAAAGATCTTACCTCTTGCTGCGCTGCCGGTGTTGGGATGCCCCGCCTCCCGCCGGCCAGCTGGTCTTCGGGTCTCTGCTGCTCATGCGCGCATGTCCACGCATGTGCACATTTGCGCACATTTGCACACGCACACCTTTCAGTTTGGTCATGTGCGCGCACGCAGTTTGGGCACTCGGTGGATAAAAGTTTCGCCATCACTGTTATAGGGTCTCCTGCTGAGCAGGGGATTAGACTAGAGGACCTCCAAGGTCCCTTCCAACTCTGTTATTCTGTTACATCTGTTATCATATTGCCAAAAAGGATTTTTTAAAGAAAGGGATAGATAATTGGGCAATATTGTTTCACCTCCAATAGGTTGTTTCTCTATGCAGGCATAGAGAAACAACCTATTTGAACAAGCTTGTTTTCTATAAGACACGCCTTTTATAATTCTATAAAAAAATTTCCCCAACTCACCATCTTGATCATGCTAAATTGGGGATGTTTAACATATGTTGAAACATTCATGTTTGAACTCTGTCTACATAGTGGGGTATTCAACTGAAAGGAGGAATATGTGAGAATCTCAAATGTGAGAATAAGTAAAAGGAGGAGCTAATCTTGCAAGGCTAAGTAGAGTCATTTATGGTTAGTTCTTAGGTAAGAAAGCACTAAGAAATCACAGGGGCACAGATTAAGAGATCAAAAGAAATTCCTGGAACAAGAATGTAACCACTTCCTATTGTTCCCAGAAAACAATATAAATATGTCCATGAATTAACTAGATATTGACCTCAATTTGCAGGAGACTTTATCTTTAAGACAGGGGAAAGAAGATACATACTGTAACTCTTACACAATATATTGGAAACCAATTAGCATCATTTTCTGTCTCCTGCAAAATTTTCTTGAAAACATGTTGGACTTGCAGTAGGAGTTTTAACATGATTTCCAACCTGTTCCACCTTTTAGGACGTGAGGCTGGTTACATTATTTACATATCAAGAAGAAATTAGTATATAAATTGTGTCAACTGGAAAATAAATACACTTCATAGTTACTTCACTGGTGTATAAACCTCTTCTGAATTCAAATAATTCAGACATTCCAATCAGCAAGCTGCAAGTCCTACTAATGGATATTATTCTTTTCACTCAATTACTTTGTTGTTTTTTGTGTGATACTTGGGAAACTGGATTTGGCCTTGGGAATAGCAGAACACCATTCTGAGGTATGGGAGAAGGGGAAGGGTTTATATTAAGATCAGGGGTGGGTTCTTCTTTTCTTCGCTGCCAGTTCGCTCAGCGGGGTGCTGCGCAGGCACGCTTTGTGCACACTTTGCGCATGCGCAGTGCTTAAAAAAAGCTTCTGTGCATGTGCAGAAGTGAAAACAAGATGGCGGCGCCTATGGCGCCGCCGAAAGAGCCAGTTCGGGGGCGTGGCAGGCCGGGTTGCTGCCAGTTCTACCAACCCAGGCCGCCAAGTTATTACCGGTTCTATAGAACCGGTCCGAACCGGGAGGAATCCACCTCTGATTAAGATGCATCATGTGTTCAAGTTGCCTCACCAAAACATTTTCTATTTGCTTTTAACAAATGGTCATTTCCTCTCTTTTCTGACTATGCTTGTTCTTGCTACATCAAATTTATTTTGGAGCCTCTGTTGCCTCAAAACTCAGGCACTCTGAGTTTGACATGGAGTTGGGTAAGAACTTGATTCCTGAATTTGAGAGGAACACTTTTACCTTTGCAAAGGAGCTATTTTCCCCACCTGAAAATCCAAATCACCAAGTAATTCAGGCAAAGCAAAAAAATGTTAAGGGTGGGGCCTTAAGTCTTTTTAAGGGTACAGGAACAAATGATACATTGACTTGGTATATGTGATACATCAGAAAGCAAGTGATTAAACAATAAAAGATGCTGATTACATGCCAGACTTAAACAATAGAAAACATTGATTCTAGATCACATTCCACAAGTGGCAAACGTATGGGTTACATTATTTTTCCTCAGCTGGGCTTGTATCTTTCTAAAAACTTGAAAGTGTATTGCAAGGACTTTCAGACTATGCTCTCTATTGTTTAGTGCTGAAAAGCCAAGTTCTCACACACCTAAAGAAATGGCCTTGGCTAAGAAAAAAACTTTTCCTTAAGTTAGAAAAGAGATCTAGACTACCATGTTAAAATGCTAATATCACCTTTTAAAATGCTAATAACAAAGCCTAAAATTCCAGATAGCACCTCCATTACCAACATAAAGCATTGTTAATGCCCAATGCCCTGCTGACAATTATTTCATTACACGGCAAACTCGTCAATCTTAACCCTCCTCCTTAGGTCTGTCTTATCAGCTTTCCCATTTCAGCTGCATCTGTATTTTTATCCAAAGTGGACAGCTAGAAGCTTGAAACTAAAAGCAAGCCAAAATGTGGCTGTAGGAACTCTCGGAATTCATCCACTATAAAATGAGCCCTTGGCCAAGAGAACCACTTCCTCATGGCGGAATGTCTGTAGCTGCCTAGCAACAGCCAAGAGCATCCAGGACTCAACTGGCATTGATTATAAAGAGTCTGTCAAATATGGTAATCTCTTGTCAGGGAAATGGAGGTGGCTTCAATTAACAAACAACTCCAGGCTTGTTGAAAATACAGCATATCCAAAAATAGCCTTTTTCCCAAAGATCAAAAGTACTGTAAAATAATTGCCTTTCAGTGTTCCTTTGCAGTATAGCTCCTTTTTCAACAGTTTATATTCTAACTGTAAATGGGTCCTGAATCCATCTCGAATACCTTCACCGTCCTTAGGGCAATTCTAATGTTAGTCTCTCTCCTGTCCCTCTACAGCTCTGAAAACACCTTTGATCTGAATTCATTTGGGCATTAAAGTGCATTAAAAGAAAGGGCAGGTTGAGATTTGATAACACATCAAATCTCAAATAGTTGGGAGAGCATTGAAATATAAGGCCAGAATTCCCAGCCACTGATCACTGATTACAAACCCAGCACTGTTGGAAAGTACAGGGACAATTGTACTTGTAGATCAATGAGAGATTATCTCCCCATTGACTTGAAAGCTCCCACAATCCTTTCCCCTCTTTAAATTAAGCAAATGTAGTTGCAGAATGGCAGATGTAATTCCAGCATATGATTTGGTGCTGTGTTCATGTGAGGTATCTGACCCCAAGATGGAGAAAATATTATAGCCCAGTTTGGTAGATTAGAGAATATTCAGTCTAAAGCAGTGTTTTTCAAACTTAACAACATTAAGATTTGTGGACTTCAACTCCCAGAATTCCCCAGAAACATGGGTTTCAGACTTGCAAGATTGATGTTAGATCTATGGGGAAGTCCAGACAAGAAGCACACCCACAAGCCCTAACTCTAATTTTATTATAAGGTTACATTAATATAATCTTGCAAGTCTGAAAATACCTTCCTGTCCCTCACTTTTACTCTCCAGTAAACTAGGGAAAGTCCCTTCAGAGATGCTTTCACCATTCCTCCTCCTTCATACTCAAATTCGTTTTATCAGACCATTATCTAGCCTGTATTGCTTCCTCTTCTCCAAGGCCATTCCTACAAACCATTACAGATTGTAAAAGTAAAAAAAAAAAAGATGCTGTTATTATGAGTGATCTGGCATGTAGGTGCACATGTACAATATGTTATGTAATAATATCAAATATCAGTATGTTTTAGACACGCTTGCAATATCACTAATAACGCAATTTGCATATGTTTAATTGTTCCCATTGTTTAAAACGTTCTACAACCTGTAAAATCACTCATCACCTGTAAAATGTTTTTCATTCCACAAGAATTCTAGATTTTAAAAAGCCAAGCTCTCTTGTTCAGCCAGTTGTTGAAAGCCATGATGACATTTACTTGTCTTTTATTCATTTCAATATACTTGGCAGCTGAAAGTGTGTGTTCTTTTGCAAATGCAGGTATACTGCAAGAAAAATAAGTACAATAAATCCGAGCTGCAAAACTGTTGATAAACTATCACTTGTTTGCTTTAGAAGATATTAGAGGCAACTTTGGACAATATGAATCTTATTTGAAAAGCTGCAACATCAGGTTGAACTGTATTCTAAGATGTTGCCGTGTATTGCATTGTATGTGTCTTATCCCTATATTATGTTAGAATGACTGTCTTATGGGAAAGACCCTGATAGCTTCACCCATTTCAGTGCAACAATTATATACATTGTCCAGTAGGGTGAAAGTGGTTGTCGCAGTTCTCATACCCTAGGATTAGTGTACAGATAGTTCTTG
The DNA here is from genome assembly GCA_003457575.1 of Thermophis baileyi. Lineage (NCBI taxonomy): Eukaryota > Metazoa > Chordata > Lepidosauria > Squamata > Dipsadidae > Thermophis > Thermophis baileyi. Next base: position 2,221,052 of record QLTV01003047.1, read on the forward strand.
AGTTACAACCAGTCACACAGCTAGTCTAAAGTCTCTAAAAAATACAAAATTGCCCTATGGAGAGATGGAGTTGTACTTTATGCCCACAAGCAAGTCTCTAGTGATGCCACAATTCTTTAAAAAAACCAAACACAACTGTTGGGCCACCCAGGTTTTGAAACTAGCACAACTTTTGATGAGTCCCCCCCCCCCATGGAGATTATATATATTTTAATGAATAATGAACATAATAGCATTAAGTTTCAGGAGCCATGAAACTCCCCCTCAAGCAGCTGTTTCATAAGCTTTCAGTCATCAGCAAAACTTCATCCTAAAAAATGGACAAGGAGAAAATTCTGTGTGATATACCAGAAATACCTTCATTTGGTGCTACTAAAATTATTTCCAAGTGAGCATTCTGCAAATGACTTTTCCAGATGCACTTTCTCTGCTAGCTAATGAGCCCTGTCTCCAAGTGTGAATTCTAACCGAATGCTCTCTCCATCCCCAAGGAATTTGTTTTATATCAGCTCCACCATCACTACTCCTTAAGGCTAAAAAGCTTCCGTTATTCATATTCATATAAATTAATAAACGGGATGTTTTGATTTACTACTAATCACAGTGACTTAAAATGTAATTTCTTCCCCCAACTGTCCAAGGTTCAGTCCTTTCCCTACTTCAATGACTAATCAGTTATTTCCAATCAAACTAAGTATCAATGATTAAATGTAAGATTTTTAAGCCATCACACACCCAAAAACCTTCAACCTGAATTGACATTTAATAAATCTTTCTATGCTATTTGACTGACCTAGAAATGTTGATGCTTCATCTTTTACTTATGGCCTGACATATAAACTATCCCAAGGAACAATTTTAACTGGTATAACTTTTTTTTTTGTTCAGAACAGTCATCTTTCCTGAAAGGTTTATATTGCAATTGGCATCTTCCCTAGTTAACATATGAAAGCTGTGGAAAAATATTGCTTCTTAATGATGGAGTTGAAGAAGCTGACTACAGTATAAGGTCCTTCCAACTGACATATCTTGCTAAGTCATTGTGGGTAATAGATTGTCCCACAGGCAGCTGAAAGAGTTCCCCAAAGCACCTGATTCCTTTTCTTTTCCCTAAACATCAATGACTTTTTCCAAGTTTGGGGTTTTTTTAGGCGCCACTATAAAGTTTGACCCTGATGTTTCTTCACCATTTATCTTACCCCTTCTTCTCGATGGCTGGATTCTATGTTTTTGGCTTATCATTGTGTATGAACCTAATCATTGAGAATATCCAACTAACCATGTGGATTGCTGATGGTGATAACCAAAATCTCAACTACTTTGCTCTTTATGTCAGGAACTGAGGAATTTGTGGCTCTATGAGTTTAGCTAGACCAGTGGTTCTCAACCTTCCTAATGCCGCGACCCCCGCCCTGCCGCCGTGACCCCCTCCCCTCCCCCCCCCCGTGCATGTGCGTTGCCAGGCGAGAAGCGATGAGGTGACAAAGGGGGCATGGCACCAAGATGGCAGGCTAGCGCGCGCAGCCCTTCCGTCGGCACCTGCGCATTCGAGGGCCGCCCATGCGTCGCACCGTCCCCGGGTACTCGTATGTGGACGGATAGAGGAGCAGTGTCTCGGTTCCTAAGACCATCGGAAATATGTGTTTTCCTATGGTCTTAGGCAACCCCTGTGAAAGGGTCGTTCGACCCCCAAAGGGTCGCTACCCACAGGTTGAGAACCGCTGAGCTAGACTGTGACTCCATCACTCACTCAGTATGTTAACTTAAGTTGATTGGAGTTGAGTTCCTAAACTTTCTGGATGACCACAAGTTCCCCAATCCTATCCAAGCAACACTGAAATGTCATGGCCATCCAATGCAATATTATGGTTGATTAGGATTCAGCTAGGAAGATCAACAATAAGTAAATAGAAGTCAGGCATTATCTCTCACATTAATCTATCTGACTGGGTTGTTTGGAGAGTAAAATAATGACAGATAAAAATGTAAAATGTCCCATGACCAATGGGAAAATTGAACTAACATTTAAGTATAGCAGTCAGCTGAATAAATTTCAACATTTGAAGATGGACTGTATGAACCTGGCAGCTGAATCATTAGATTCATGGACAAAACATTCCCCAGGGAAGGTTCAGGAATCTGAAAATATGCAACTATTCCAAGACTCTTTGTGCTAAATGGCAGATGTTTAAAAGAACAAAAAATTGTGATGCTATTTTTATCTCGGAGAATCTTTAAACCATTTACTTACCTAAATTGGGTTTTTTGTCTTACTTTGAAAAGGCAAAGCAGACTCTTAATGAATCAGATCCTTCATTAAGTTTCTAGTCCAGCTGTACTATTTGTTAGCTCATTCTTGCCACTTAAATTAAATGTTTTTTCCCTTTCCCTACCAAAACATTCCACTAGTCCATGGAATTTTAATTAGATCTATCTTACACATCTAATTAATATTTTGTGTCACCACCACCACCCCGCCACCAAAATAAGTGCAGTTTTTGATATTTCACAATGTATTTGTGTATTTCTTATATTTACAAATTACTTCTTAGCCTTTGTTCCAAAAATCAATGTTTTCTAACTGGTAAATAGTTTAAATACCATTGGCTAGCTATACGATCCATAGCAATAACATGAACTGATCTCAAAATATGAGATCTCTTCATGATTTCTGGATTTCTGAATATCCAACATCCGTGGCAAAACATTAGTCATTCCATTCTTGCATTCAGTTTCATGCATCAATGGACTTCATTCCATATCAGCAGTGCAGATCCTAACAGCTTAGTGGGAACTTAATTGGATGAATACATTGAGTATCCTGTAGGTCTGTATCAACTACATACAGACATATTAAGTTCACGTACTGTGCTAAACTCTCGTATCATACTATATACAGTAAATGCCTTACAAATCAGTGGTGAAATCCAAATTTTTTTACTATCGGTTCTGTGGGCGTGGCTTGGTGGGTGTGGTGTAGCTTGGTGGGCGTGGCTTGGTGGGCGTGGCAGGGGAAGGATACTGCAAAATCTCCATTCCCACCCCACTCTGGGGCCAGCCAGAGGTGATATTTGCCAGTTCTCTGAACTACTCAAAATTTCCGCTACCGGTTCTCCAGAACCTGTCCGAACCTGCTGGATTTCACCCCTGTTACAAATACAACATTCTATTTACAGATGATTGACAAATTTAACACATGGGGCTTAGAACAGATTAGTATGAGTAGTTCTGTACAGGTAGTCCTCATCTTACAATAGTTCATTTAGTGACCATTCAAAATTACAAAGGCATTGAAAAAAGTGACTTGTGACCGTTTTTCACATGACCGTTGTGGCGTCCCTGAAGTCATCCAAATTCAGACACTTGGCAACTGGTTCATATCTGTGACAGTTGCAGCATCCTAAGGTCATGTGATCACCTTTTGCAACCTTCTGACAAGCAAAGTCAATGGACAGCCAGATTCACTTAACAACTGTGTCACTAAGGTAACAATTGCAGTGAAAGATCCTAAAATGGGGCAAAATTCACTTAACAAATGTCTCATTTAACAACAGAAATTTTGAGCTCAATTGTGGTCGTACGTCGAGGACTACCTGCAATACAGTATTCAGTTTCACATATCACACTAAGCCAGCGGTTCTCAACCTGTGGGTCGCGACCCCTTTGGGGGTCGAACGACCCTTTCACAGGGGTCGCCTAAGCGCGCGCTAGCCCGCCATCTTGGTGCCACGCCCCCTTTGTCACCTCATCGTGTGCGGGAAGGGGGAGGGGGTTGCGGTGGCGGTTGCAGCATTAGGAAGGTTGAGAACCACTGCACTAAGCCAAGATACAGTTTGAGTTTTGACTTAATGTGCTTTCTGAGCCTAATGGTGTATAATCTATGATTTCTGGCTTCCCAAAATGGGTGAACTCCATCACTGTATATAATAAGCCACAGAATAAATCACGTGCTTGTGTGATATTTAAGCCCAGCCACAGCAGGACCTGCAAAATGAGAGCAATAGCTTTCTTCCGCTGAATATTCAACTTGATGCTTCTGTGATGACCTCTGGCAGAGCATGAAGAGAGCATTCCCCTGATGTCCTTGCTGTTCCTCTGCTCTCAGAAATTGCATGTGGCCATCACAGGGCACAGCCATTAATAACCTTCTTCATGAATTCATGAACTCTCAACTCAGGCCAAATTCATACAATAGCTGAGTCCACAAAAACACTTACCGGTAATGCTAAAATATGGTTTACTGTGTTCTATGAATCTCAATATTCTGATTTGTTAGGAGTGCTTTATGGCTTTGTACAGGGGTGGGTTCTAACTTACCTCGCTGCCAGTTTGCTTCCTCCCGCGCCTCATGGGCGCGTGCGCGCTTTGCACACGCATGCGCAGAAGAAAAAATAAATTAAAAAAAATCACCAAAAAAAATTTTAAAAATTCAAAAAAAGGATGGTGGCGCCCACGGACCGGCACTGACCGAAACGGATTGGTGACGTCATCGTGACATCACCAGCGGGTCGCTACCGGTTCAGGAGAACCGGTCCGAACCAGGAGGAACCCACCTCTGGCTTTGTATATTGCATGAACCATGCGAAATACAGCTTATTTAACAATGGCTAAAGTGGGCATAGCACAGTGCTTGAAATGTTGTGAAAATACAGTCTGCAGGTTAAACGCCTAGCATAAAGTTGTCTTTTCTTTTCAGCATGGCTAGGGAATCTTTGGGATCGATGGCACCACTCGGAATAGTGGATCTACTAAGATGCCCTCATACAGCTGTTTTCCTTTCTGTTTTTCTGGCTCATTTTCAAATGGGCTGAAACTGAATTGAAAGCCACAGTTTCCCAGAAGAAGAAAGCTACTTACTGTAGTTGCCTCTGCCTCCTAGCACCAACTCTGAGAAGCAGAAAGTGAGATGTCCATTATGCCATGGAAAAGAAGAAAAAGAAACTCCAGATTTAAACTGCAGAGAGCAGTAACTGCTCAAAGTGACTTCTTCCTAGTCCGTAATATAGATTCTCTCCCCCAGCCATGCTGTGTTGTGTGTCTGTGTAACTTCTGCTGAAATTTGAGTCCAAGAACTTGAAAACAACCACTTGCTGGTTTTCTTGGTGAGCCCCAGAGGCATTCTTGGATACAAGAAGGGCATAAGAGATTTGGGCTTGGCTTGGCATTGCAGCATGCCAAATTTTAATACTATAAAAATAGGCAATAAATTAAAAACAATAAATACAAGGTGCAAAGAGGCTGGTCAGTAGCAGGCAAAATGCACATAGACACCAGAATGCAAAGCAGCAACTATGGCTTTTGTCTCTACAGTTCCAGGTCAGCTAAGGGGAAGTTTAAGCTAGAGGAAGTCCTCAACGTACGACTACAGGTAATCCTCCACTTACAACTGTTCATTTAGTGACCGTTCAAAGTTACAAAGCACTGAAAAAGTGACTTATGACCGTTTTTCACACTTGCAACCATTGCAGCATTCCCATGGTCAAGTGATCATAATTCAGACGCTGGGCAACCGGTTCACGGTTATGACAGTTGCATTATCCTGGGGTCATGTGATCAACTTCTACGACCTTCTGACAAACCAAGTCAATGGGGAAGCCAGATTCACTTAACAACCGGGTTACTAACTTAACAAACACATTGATTCACTTAACAACTGTGGCAAGAAAAGTCATGAAAATGGGGCATACTCAACAAATGTTTCACTTAGCAACATAAATTTTGAGCTCAATTGTGGCCGTAACTCGAGGACTACCTGTACTGCAGGAATCAGAATTTCCACAGCTTCGTCAGGAAGTTGTTAAGTGAGTCACACCTGATTTTATAACCTTTTTTTGCCACACTACAAAGTGAATCACTGCGGTTGTTAAGTGAATCTCATGGTTGTTAAGCAGATCTGGATTTCCCCATTGACACTGCTGATCAGAAGCTGGCTGGGAAGATTGCAAATGGTGATCATATGGCCCCCCCAGGACGCTGCAAACATTGTAAATACATACTGGTTATCAAGCATTTGATCACGTGACTCTAGGGATGCTGCAACTACCATAAGTGCGAGGACCAGTTGTAAGTCACCTTTTTCAGTGCTGTTGTAATTTTGAACAGTCACTAAACAAATGGTTGTAAGTCGAGGATACTTATATTGTACTGTATGTTTGGGGGGGGGGGCGGAGTTGGAATTAACAAAGTCAAACAACTGTTTTAGCACAGAAGTGTTCTGCGTGATGCCTAGACTTATGTAAGCACACTTGCCATGCTGGTGGGCTGATAGCAATGAATTACATACGGTATCATCTTGTCTCCAGTGTCAAAAGTGTAAATCTGAATAATGTGTAGGTTGAAGTGCTACAGAAAATTCCTTATTGATTTGGACTGAAGAAAACTCACAGTTGTGGGGGTGCAAATCTATGCAAGCAACAAAATGCTTTATGCACTTCTACAATTACTGTAGAAGTGTAACATCTGTAACTTCCTGCAATGCATTCATGAAAGGAGTTTGAAAATGCCACTGTCCCTTTTAATAACTTTAATGCTGATTAACAGCTGACCTCGTTTAGTTGCAAACATTCTCTGAGAATGGAGCAAAAGCAAGATGTCGAGCCATTACCCTCAATAAACACAAGCAATGACAACTTGTCTTCTTGTCTTAGACAAAAAATGCTGTCTTTGCTTGTTTTTCATGCATATGGTGATCTAAAAATGTGTTTTCCCCTTCTTCGATTTTTACGTTAATCTGCTACCTGGTAACCACTGCATATGTCCAAACAGCAGTTCCCAGAATTTGAATTGAAACACTGGCTAGAAATTTTCAGAATTTGTTGACCAAAAGACTGTTCAGAGTCACATACCATACCATGGCTAGTTTCAGACTGAGTGATGACCAAACATATTGAGTGTCAGGGTTCCAAGTAACACCCAAGTAATAGGCCGATTAAGCAATTCCACGATAAGTACCCAGATAAGCCAAAGGGTCCCCCTTGGGGGGGGGAGGTGGTTAGGAGCATCGTATTAACCCCCTGATTATTCTCGTCACAGGATCAGCTTCTCGTCTGAGGGGGGCAGCCTGTCAGGCCTGGAAGCCATCTTTTACCTTTTTGTATTCAGGCCTGCCACATTTTCTGCTGTGGGAGGGGGAATTGTATGGAATAGGTGATATATAGTAGTCTAAACAACATTCTTTTCCGAAAGTCAAGGTCACTGTGCCCGGCAACTGTGATGAAGTGACGGGGAGGCATCTTCAGTTTTGGACGGTGCCTGATTGGATCGTGTGATGGACATGTGGGTGTTGGGCAGGGTCTTGAACTTTCGTTTGGGTGGAGAAAATCCGGAAGTTCTCAGATTCGGGTTTTCACAGATGTGCCAATATGACATCTCTAATAAATTGTAGCTTTGAGAAAATCCAAGCCTTGGAGTTTCTTTTCATTGGGGGTGTTACTTGGAACCCTGACATTGAGTTCATTCAACATGCTAACTCAAAACTAAATAAGTTTTTAATCAAAATACATCTTAAAAATCCAGACATACTGCATCTGCCAACTTATCCACAATGAGCAGTATCAGCCCTTAAATCTTCCAAGCCTATGTTATAAATTGCATCCCTTTCTGATTGCTTAAAGGTCAAATCTCCTGCAGCTTGAGCTCAACTCCTTGAGAATTCATGGACCAGATAATTTTTGACATCAGTATGGGAGATATTTCTCCTTGCTTTCTTTCAGGATGTTTTTCAGTTTTCCAATCCAGGAAACTACAGGACAATCAGCCTAACATCAATACCTGGGAAGATACTAGAAAAAATAATCGAAGAACAGATCTGTGAACATCTAGAAACAAATAAAGTTATAACTAGTAGCCAGTACAGGTTTATTAAAAACAGATCATGCCAAAACCAATCTTATTTCATTCTTTGACAAAGTGACTAAATTAGTAGACCAGAGAAATACTGTGGACATAATATATTTAGGCTTCAGCAAGGCATTTGACAAAGTAGACCACAACCTACTTCTTGGTAAGCTAGAAAAATGTGGGATAGACATCACTACCAAGTGGATTTGTAACTAGCTGACAAACCGTACTCAATGAGTAGTCCTTAATGGTACTACATCTACATGGAGGGAAGTAAGCAGTGGGTTATTACAAGGATATCTCTTAGGCCCAGTACTCCTCAATATTTTCATAAATAACATAGATGAGGGAATAGAAGGGGATGGCAGGAATAGCCAACAACCTAGAAGACAAGCTCAGGATCCAAAAAGATCTTGACAGACTTAAACAATGGGCCCTATCCAGCAAAATGAAATTTAATGTGGAGAAAAGCAAGGTTTTACACCTGGGCAGGAAAAACCAAAGGTACAAATACAGATTGGGTGAAACCAGGCTCAAAAACAGTAACTGTGAGAGGGACCTTGGAGTCCTAGTGGACGGTCACTTAAACATGAGCCATCAGTGTGCAGCATCATCCAAAAAAGCTAACACAATCCTTGGTTGTATAAACAGTGGCATAGAATCAAAATCACAAGAAGTATTAGTATTGCTTTATAAAGCCTTAGTAAGACCACACTTGGAATACTGCATCCAGTTTTGGCCGCCACATTACAAAAAAGATGTTGAGACTTTGGAAAAAGTACAAAGAAGAACAAATAAGGTGAATAAGGGCCTGGAGACAAAAACATATGAAGTATAGTTGCAGGAATTGGGTTTGGCCAGTCTAGAGAAAAGAAGGACTAGGGGTGACATGATAGCAGTATTTCAGTATTTGAGGGCCTGCCACAAAAAAGAGAGGGTTAACTTAATTTCCAAAGCACCAGAAGACAAGATAAGAAACTATGGATGGAAATTAATCAAGGAGAGTAGCAACCTGGAATTAAGGAGAAACTTCCTAACAGTGAGGACAATTAACTGGTGGAACAGCTTGCCTTCAGAAGGTGTGGGTTCTTCATCACTGGAGGATTTTAAGAAAAGACTGGACAGCCACCTATCTGAAATGGTATAGGGTCTCCTGCTATACTTCAGGAGGTCCCTTCCAGCTCTATTCTGATTGATTGATTGATTTTAGGTTGCATTCCCTACTTGTAACAAGATAGATAACATAATTTCCCTAGTGTAGTATCTGCTAAAGGAAAAGGAGTAATATTTCCTATCAAAAAATTTCTTAGCAACACATATCTAAGTTCCTAAGTTATTGCCCAGATATTACATCTAATCTTCTCCAGATGTTGTCTGCAAGAAAAAAATGTATTTTTTTTTGGCAGTGGGTCAATAGTCTGAGTTCCTAGGTTACTGACCACAGATGTCATCAGACAATCCTCAGGTGATATCTATTACAGATCCTGTCTTACCTAAAAATATCCCTGAGCCCTCTCTCAAATTATAACCAAATATTGATAAGATGTGCTACCAAATCATCTTCAGGAATAAGTGTTTATATTTCCCATCTCTTAAGAATATTATAAAAAGGTGCCAAAAGGCTGTAGGTATTTCACCTTCCTTTTCAGGTTAAAGCTAACATTAGTTGTTTATACTGCCTTCAAAATTCTCCAATAAGCAGATAAAATGCCATAATAACTAATAGCAATAGCAATAGCACTTAGACTTATATACCGCTTCATAGTGCTTTACAGCCCTCTCTAAGCGGTTTACAGAGTCAGCATATTGCCCCCAACAATCTGGGTCCTCATTTTACCCACCTCAGAAGGATGGAAGGCTGAGTCAACCTTGAGCCGGTGAGATTTGAACCGCCGAACTGCAGCTAGCAGTCAGCTGAAGTAGCCTGCAGTGCTGCACTCTAACCACTGCGCCACCTCGGCTCTTATTTTGTTATGAAGATAACAAAATTACAGTGACATACAATGCAGGAACTGAGCCTGGGAGAAGGATTTATTTTGTTGGCTGAACAATTCAAATAGATATAATTGTGTATAGCACTCATTTCAAAATGATGCATTTCACTGCACTTAATTTACTTACATTTGTTTTTACTCCGCAAAGAAGCTGCTGGCAGATAAGCCAAAGCAGTAACTAACAATGATGTATCTTATGAACATTTTCCAGTGCATAAAAATTTGATCAATGTCTGAGTTGAACTGATCCAATTCGTCTTATTACAGAGGCAAGAAAATAAATTAGGAATGTGGTAGTCTATTATCAAGCACAACATATGTAAGAATCAGTCATTGAACTGCAGTTTAACAGACCATTTCATCATATCGTGAAGCAAATGAAATATTTGCATAAAATAGCACAAATCAGGGACTGCAACATGGACAAATCCATATATTTCAACCACTTCTCATTTGCTGCCTCCTTTCTTTGGAATTGCACTTAATTAGCACCAATTCCATTGGGATGGAGACAAATACTCAAACATCAGTAGTTTCAGTTGGTTGGGGTGGAATCTCCAGCTAAGCTGGAGGGAGGGGTCAAGAGAGGCCTGAGTTTAGAGTCTTTGCACTGCAGTAAATGGCACAGGCCAGGACTCCTCCAGAATACTTGAAGCCTTATGTTGCCATTCCCAAGGGGATGCAGTCAGTCTGGTGAGGTTCTTGTAACATAGTTGACTAGCAATTGTCAGGCGCAAGAAACCAGGAACAGGAGTAGAGTTCAAAGCACTAAAAAGACTATTTCATGCTACCTATAGACAGTAATCTGATCTACTAACAGTCAAGCCAAATTGGCGCTAGATAAAGGTCAATGGAATTCACAGGGGGACAGGATTAGGTCTCTTGTGGGAATGCAATGACTCCAAATTGATGATGCAATTGACCCCCCAACCTCGGGCTCCACCTAGTCATCTCATACATCAATACAACTACTGTTGATACTCTTCATGAATGATTCTGGTTGCTTTCCCCTAACACTGGCCTTCAGGATGGATATGAAACTTGTCTTTTTTGTGATGGGACAATCTGTTGAATGCAATTCTAATTGTTCTTTGGTGCAATGTGGGTGCTTGTAATTTGTTATGATCTGGTTGTTATTTTTTAAATCATATTTATGGATGTTGGGTATGTGTGCTGCTTAGAGTCGATAACTGTAACAGCATATAAGATCAAGAATTATATATAAATATCTCTAAAAGTCTTTTCTCCCTCTCCCCTGCCAAACGCCCCACCACCACCACAGCCTCAAATCTGGGCAAGGCAGCAATGTGATATTTGTTAGATATTCCTCTTGCTGATCAGCCTGCTTCTTCTCAAAACAGTATGGTTTATTAGTACAGACTCCAGATTGCAAGACCAAATGACTGAACAACTAAGCCAACTAGTTAATATCCTTGGCCTGTTCTCCCATGTTTATGTCAGCTAATCTTCAATGTGCCATTACATGCCTTTGCCAACAGTCTTATTGACATAGGTTCATGAAATAATCAGCTGGTTAAAGAGCCATCCTATGCAGGGGTGGGTTCTAAATTTTTTACTACCAGTTCTGTGGGCGTGGCTTATTTTGTGAGTGTGGCTTGATGGTCATGTGATGGTGGGTGTGGCTTCGTGGTCATGTGACTGGGTGGGAGTGGTTTGGCAGTCATGTGACTGGGTGGGAGTGCTTTGCGGTCATGTGACTGGGTGGGGGTAGCTTGGTGATATGTGACTGGGTGGTCATGTGACTGGGTGGGCGTGGCCAACTTGACATCACTCATGTCAAGGGTTAGGGTTAGGGTTAGGGTTTCTGGCCTCTCCTCACCTCAAAGGCCTCAACAAGATACAATTTCCCAGTCTATTTATTTACTACTGCTGAACATCAACATC
>QLTV01003047.1:2234558-2248944 GCA_003457575.1 Thermophis baileyi
ATTCAGAACAACCTAAAAAAAAAAAAAAAAAAAAAAAAGAAAAAAAATTAAAAAAATTAAAAAAAAAGAAAGAAAGAAAAGAAAAGAAAAGAAAAGAAAAGAAAAGAAAGCCGAAAACAAGATGGCGACCGCATGCACAGTGCCAGAAACTCGGCTTCTGCACATGCTCAGAAGAAGAAAAAATAAAAAAAGAATTCAAAAAAGAACTCAAATTTTTTTTACATTCAGAACAACCTAAAAAAAAAAAAAAAAAAAAAAAAGAAAAAAAATTAAAAAAATTAAAAAAAAAGAAAGAAAGAAAAGAAAAGAAAAGAAAAGAAAAGAAAAGAAAGCCGAAAACAAGATGGCGACCGCATGCACAGTGCCAGAAACTCGGCTTCTGCACATGCTCAGAAGAAGAAAAAATAAAAAAAGAATTCAAAAAAGAATTCAAATTTTTTTTAAAAAAAGATGGCGGCGCCCACGGACCGGCACCGACCAAACCGGTTCCGTGACGTCACCAGCGGGTTGCTACCGGTTCGGCCGAACCGGTCCGAACTGGGAGGAACCCACCCCTGATCCTATGAGAGATATGTAGCGCTGACCCAAGAGACAAAGAACATCCCTCTTACTTTCAGATATAGAATTCAAAGACTATGGCTGCTGGAACTTCCTTCAACTCAGAGTGGAGTGATTGGTTTCTATATGAAGGTAGATACTCTACGATGCAGGAAAAATACATTAATAAAGCTATATTCAAAATAGGAATATTAGTAAAAAAAATGCACATAGGGAGAATGTGTACATATAAAAGTACTTCTCATTTTTAAGCACACTTTCACAAAAATTCAGAAAAATGAGTTATTTTTAAAGACTCCCAGGCACCAATCAGCCAGATGGAACAGCTTGCCTTCAGAAGTTGTGGGCGCTTCATCACTGGAGGTTTTTAAGAAGAGAATGGACAGTCACCTGTCTGAAATGGTTTAGGGCAGTGATGGCGAACCTATGGCACGCGTGCCACAGGTGGCACGCAGATCCATATCTGAGGGCACGCGAGGCGTTGCCCTATGTCAGCTCCAGCACGCATGTGCACGCTGGCCAGCTGATTTTCGGCCTTCTTTTTGGCTGTTTTCGCTCTCTCCAGGCTTCAGGAAAGCCTCCTGAAGCCTGGGGACGGCGAAAAACAGTCCAACCGGAACTTCATTTGTGTGCTCACCCCCAGCCTCCTTTTCGCTGTCAGAGGACTTCAGGAACTTCTTCGGTTTTGGACAGTTGTAGCCAGGCCTCCCACACCTCGGCCCATTTCTTCTGCAGCCCCATTTCTTCTGCAGCCGGCAAGGCTTTTCTGAAAGCCCTCTGCAGCCAATAACGGAGAAGCCTTGCAGGCTGCCGAAGAAATGGGCCGAGGTGTGGGAGGCCTGGTTGCAACTATCTGAAGGTAAGTAGTAGGGCAGCTCCACAGCCTCAGTGAGGCCTGTGCGCATGCGCGGGGGGGGGCAGCACAGGGGTTGTGCGCATGCGTGGGGGGAGGGCATTGCATTATGGGTGTGGGCACCCGCGTGCACGCTATCCCCTGTGCGCGCACCCTTTTGGCACCCAAGCCAAAAAAGGTTCGCCATCACTGGTTTAGGGTCTCCTGTTTGAGCAGGGGACTGGACTAGAAGACCTCCAAGGTCCCTTCCAGCTCTATTCTGATTGATACAAAACTACAATTTATCAAAACTGAAGTTGTCCAAAAAAACTGGGGGGTGGAGAGAACATTTGGTGATCTTTCTCATCCCCACCTATCATTAGGTGCTGAATTTAAAGTCTGCCTCTGCCCTCCAAGCTCGATCCTCTTTAACCATTTAATTTGCTAATTCTGCTATAATACTTGCACTTGAAAAGAGGGTGATAAAATCTGCAAGTGATTTATCTTGATTAATCCAAACCCTAATCCTGGACCCATGTCATAAAGAGCTTTAAAGGTAGTAATCAACACTGTGATTTGGACCCAGAAGCAAGCTGGTAACCAGTGCAGTTTGTACAACAGGAGTGTTGCATGTGCCACACTCCGAGCTTCCAGCACTGTCCATGTCACTGTGTTCTTTAGCAGTTATAGGTTCTGCATTCTCTTCAAGGGGAGCCCCGCGTAGAGCATGTTGCAGTAATCCAAACAAGAAGCGAGCAAGACTTTGGTGCTTACAGCCCATTCACCAAGAAGTGACTCCAAGAAACCAATAAGGCTTGTCAAAAAAAAAACAAAAAGTTGCCCATGTCTATTGCCCTGGGCCAATAGGAAGAATTAGGCATTTGGAAGATGGGCAGAATACAGTACTTCAGTTAGCAAGCATGTATATGGTAATACAATTTTTTTTTAGTATATATAATACATATTTAGTTTTCATGTATAGGGAGACAGATCCAACATGATTGAAAAAGCTAGGAGACATTCTAATTTGCATCTGGACTCCAAAAAGAAACATCGTAAGACATATCATTTGCAGTAACACCTACTTTGCATTTAGATGTGTTTTTCCTTTAGTGCAGCATGGTGTGCAAACAGTTCTTTCCGATTCATTAAAAATGCGCAAATCACTTCCAGAAGAAAGGGGCACTGATATCTGGAATATTTCAAAAGTGTTTTAAATACCTCAATATCATTTTCTTCCTGCAGAAAAGCTACAGCTGAGTGGCAGCGAACAGTCTTGGCTCATAAAAACAATGTGTTTTTTTCCAGGAACACAAGATTGCCTTGCTATGCAGTCCTGGAAAAGATAATTAATTACAAACTGGTCTTTCATTCAAGTGATGACCAAGCCCACTTAGCTTCTGAACCTAAACAGGGCAGGGTAGATGCAACACAACTAGTCCCCAACTTTTGATTGGTAGCTTAACAACCTTTCAGAATTATGACAGACACCTCCCCACCCCTTCAAAAGTCTGTAGAGATTTTCAGTCATCCAGGTCATCTAAGAAGCGAAATGTCTTCAAAGAAAAGACAAGAAAGTCCAGTTGCCTCCTGAAAAAGCACCTTTGGGACAACCATGACCTGGATGACTGAGAATCTCTACAGACTTTTAGCTATACAATTTGGGATGAACACCCTTTGAATGGTGTGGGAGTAGGAATGGATTTCCAGAAAGGGGGGGGGGAAATTGCAGACTACAGGAACCAGGAGCACTACTCAGGTGACCCTGAGGACACAGATAAACCTCCAAGTGCTTCAACAACCCTCTAAAACAGGGGTGTCAAACTGGCGGCCCGCGGGCCAGATGTGCCACATGCAGGTCACGCCCACCCCAGCTAAGCGAATGAGAAAAACTTTGTGAAACGTCACATGACAGCAACGTGACGCAGCAAGTTTGACACCCGTGCTCTAAAAGGATGCAAATGACCAGCTGTCTGCAAGGAATATAAATCCTTCCATTCCCCACTATCCTGTCAGAGCTGAAGAAGCTTCTTGGATGAGAAGCGAAATGTCTTCGAAGAAAAAACAAGAAAGTCCAGTTGCCTCAGACTGAAAAAGCACCTTTGGGACGCCCCTTCAAAAGCTATTTACAACCCATTTTCAAACTTATGGTGGCCAGTGGCCATACACCAGCTCCCCTTTTTGGCTGTTTGCAGCATCCCATGGTCATGTGACTGCAATTTGCGATGTCTTTGCCATGGTAAAAAATGCTCATTGGGGAAAATTGATTTCCTTAGTGACTGATGTTTGCTTGACTGTCGCAAAAAAAAAAAAAAAGTAGAAAAATCAGGTCCAGTCACATGATTCCCTAGATAGATCAAATTTGCTTTTCCAGTGGACTCAAATTTATACGCTGAGAAGAGGGGAATAGGTATAGAAATAGTGTGTTGTGCATCCTTTAGAAGTGTGAATCTGCATTTAAAAAACTGGCAATCCATAACCTTGAAGACAACAGTCCTTTCCAGATTCTGTGGGACCCTAATCTACTCCATCCATATAGATTCCTACAGCTTTCCTATAACTAAGTCAACGTGGCACACTTACTTATGGCTAACTGCACTCAACTCAATTTTCTAGTTTTGAATGACAAACTCCCAAAACACCACTGATCCACAATTTAGTCAATATATTTTAGCCAAACAGCTGTGCATATTCAGTGTACATGATCAACTGGAAACGTGGTCAAAGACAAACCAGGGATGCTCAAAAAAGTGTTAACAAAAAGAGGAAAAACAGCTCTGATCCAGGAATCAAATAGCCATGATCTAAAACAAAACCAAGTGGAAATGATGATCCATCACTGAATGCTAAAAACTGAAGAGTTTGAAGCCAGAGATTCCAGAACCACACCTAGGTTCCAGCTGCATACTATCAAGACAATCCCTCCACTGAAGAGGCTCTTATCTCACAGTAGGTCATCAGAAGATCTGTATCTCAACCACTTCTCCAGTGGGTCTAAAATTTCATCTGCCCTTTACTTTCTATGGCTAATTGGTCCTCTTCATTTCATCCTCTGAACCAAGCATGGGTTCCTAGGTTACCCGAAGATCTGAGCTCAGAGTAATGGCTTTTTAAGAGTCCTGATTCTTCAGGATGTAGTTCAGAAGTTGCTGTCCCAGAGAAGAACGCAGACTTCTCTAGCAAGGTTATTACACTGTATTATATACAGTACAATAGCTCCATAAAACAAGAGCAACCTGAAACTTGAAACCTTTCCAAGACTTTTAGGAAATGGGAGGAATACAATTCAAGCTCTGTCTAACTAGGGGAAAAAATGGAAGAATTAGGAGCCAAAATGTAAGAAAAGGAAATGGTAGCTGCTTCTGTGCAGAACATAAAAAGGTACAGCTGCAGGAAAGGTATCAAGTTCCACAGCCACTTTGAATTTTCATAAGAAAGAGAAACTATTCTGAAACATTCTTGGGTGTTCTTTCTTTTAAAAGAATAGAACCTGTTGGGAACAGGTTGCTATTTTAACTCAAGTCAACTTTTCAAAGGGAAATCAGCCAGTTATTCTAAACCTTGCTTCAATCTCTAGTGGAGAAACTAAAATTTAATGACATTTTTCCCTGCACCAGCTGCGCATTTAGTGAGAAGGCTGATTGCCAGGCTCTTCTAACTGGAGGAGGCAGAAGTGTTCAGAAGTGTTCAGATTTATCAAATCTCTGGATAAAAGACAAGATCATAGAAAATGATCTAAAGGTAAAAGCTGCCCAAAATAAGAAACACAAAATTGCCACAAAAGTGTGAGATTTGATTGGTTGCCATAGGCCTTTCACTCTTGTAAAAAAGCTAATATGTGATAGGCTTTACTGTACTGCCACCTACTGGGTAGTACTGAAATATCCAATATGCTAAAACCAAGCTTGTTGATTTAACCTCTGGACATTTGTTTGTTTTAGTCAAACTCGGGATCAAGGTTTGGAGAACGTTATCTGTGTGCTGTTGCAGATTGTGTAGAAATTGTGTGTTCCTTTGGCTGTCTAAAGCAGTGTTTCTCAACCTCCGCAATTTTAAGATGTCTGAACTTCAACTCCCAGAATTCCTCAGTCAGTCTGCTGGGTAAAGATTCTTGGAATTGAAATACACACACATCTTAAAAAGATTGGGAAACCCTGCTCTAAAGAGCTAGCTAGGAACTAGCAAAACTAGGAATGATCTAGTGACACTGAAGCCCCTACAGTATTTAACCTATTTTACTTGCAATGGTTTCTCTTTTTTACTTGTAGCACTACTGCCTAACCTAGTAGGAAAAGGAATCACATCTTTTTACACATTATTAGGGTCTCCAGATTTAGATGTCTGTGACAAATTGTCTTCATTGTAATATATCTAGTCAATTGTTAAAATAAGTCCTTTGATACATCCCACTAAATACCGTCAACTTCCAGCCACCCTACAAATTAACTTTCTACATAGCTGTGCCAGAAATCTGGGTCTCTGTCCTGACCTTAGAAAGGTAGCTAGTAACTTTAAAGCACATGTTGAAGACCACCTAGCCATTCCAGTGAGAATGTTATGTAGTTTTATTTCTCTTGCCTTTCTCGCCATTTTAAGTTTCTAAACTTTTTTAATTTTATAATAATAGTTTTGAGATCAGATTTGTACGGAAGGAAATGGAGTAGTTCTGCTTCACGAACTACATTGGTTACGTCGGTTTTCAGGTGCCCTTTTGAGGTTCAGGACTTGGTTCCCTCTCGGACATCTTTCTCTAACCATTTCTACCAATCCGGTAAGAATTGGTAGGACAGGTGTGCTCTGGGTCCTGTCCACAACCCGCCATCTTGTGGGACTTCGCTACCACTACTTCTGCTTTCTGGAATTAACACTCCCTGCAAAGTTCAACCTGATAGTTTCTAGGAAATCACTAATAGTTAGTTTTCCTATCAGACTCTGGATCAGACAATTTGTGACCTCACTTGAAAGGTTGTTACGGTAACTGACATTTGAGTGAATTCACCAATGTGCTATCCCTATATTTGACCCTGCACTGTTTTTAAGACATATGCTGCAGGAACTAACCAACTATATTTTAGGCTTCAGGCTAGTTAAACTCAGACAGCATAGTTAGACTGTATTTAGAACACTGTGTGAACTTTAACATGCTTACTGAATTAACCTGGTTGCTTGGCAAAATAAAAATAAAAATAAATGATTGGCTAATTTTTACCTCAGGGTTAATAGGGTGTGCAAATAATTTCAAATGCATGTTCAAATTGCCCATTTTGAGTGCAAAACAGCTATTCTGGGCACCACTTGGACTCTCCCAATCACTTTGGAAGTATTTTATACATCAACAGCTGTTCCATATTCAAAATCCTGGAATACTTCCAAAATGATTAAACCAGCCCCTCTGACACAAAACAGCTGTTTCATTTTCGCAAACTTGAAAAAGAACATTGCAAGGTCAACATGAATTTGAAACATTTTGCGTATCCCTAACTTCTACTGTCTACTGGCATCTTAGGGATTGGATTTGGGTTCAGAGCATATGTTTCCACATCCAGCTTTTCCGTCTGGTTAAGAGCTTTGTGTAAATTGTGGCATGTTATCCTCAATGGGTCCAAACAGAAAACTCACAAAAGGAAAACCATAATTTGTTCTCACAATTTTTATTTAAATCATTTTGTATTTTTTTCCAAAACGTATGAGTGACAAACTAAGAAGCATTCTTTACATTGTCCATTCTAATGTCATGTATGTCATGCATTTATGACATTTTACTGGTGAAAAAAAATAAACTCAATTAAAAAGGTTTTACAAGACTTAATGCAAGTTTTATGTCATTAATAAAATAACTAAATCAGAGTCTTATACATGAAACAGGAATATTTGAGAAAGCTTTAAAATACATCCAACAAAATATCTCATTTACTTCCCTGAAGTGGATAAGAAGGTCTGTTTCCTTAACTAAGGCTGAATCCAAGACCAAACAAATTTGCACGCACCGAAACAGAGAAAGCTTTATAAACTTCAAATCTTTCAGGATTTACACTGATAATACAATTATAGACATATTTATTCTAATGTAAAACTTGCTGAGTTCATCAGCCAGACTTTCTTTTTTTTTTTTTTCCATATTAAAGGTAAATGTTCCCCTCGCACATATGTGCTAGTCGTTCCCGACTCTAGGGGGCGGTGCTCATCTCCGTTTCAAAGCCGAAGAGCCAGCGCTGTCTGAAGACGTCTCCGTGGTCATGTGGCCGGCATGACTAAATGCCAAGGCACACGGAACACTGTTACCTTCCCACCAAGGTGGTCCCTATTTTTCTACTTGCATTTTTACATGCTTTCGAACTGCTAGGTTGGCAGAAGCTGGGACAAGTAACGGGAGCTCACTCCATTACGCGGCACTAGGGATTCGAACCGCTGAACTGCCGACCTTTCGATCAACAAGCTCAGCAACTTAGCCACTGAGCCACCACGTCCCTTTTTTTCATATTACAGTTCCTGAAAAAGCAATTTTTGCAAGCTTCAAAGCTATGGTGGGCTCAAATAAGGCACTAGACTTTAATCTGTAACCCACAATCTGATTACACATCACAAATCTTACAATGGCTTAGCACAATGTGTCAAACCCTTGTCAATTCCTGACAATATTAGGGGGTGATTTATTTCATCCCTGTGATATATTTCATCCTTAAATTGTGCTTCTATTTGGACTGGACCAGTTATGAATAAAACTGTTTCATAACCCAAAGATTATGGGGGTTGAAGTCCAAGATATCTGGAAGTTACTAGTGCAAACTTCCAGAAGAAAAAACAATGATATCCTGAACATTGTTAAATTATCTCTGCCTGTGCCTTACTCAGCCCCCTTTACTGGATGCTCATAGAGAAAACTTGACAAAACTGGTTTTCCAACATAAGCATTAGCTGTGATGTTTCACAAAGGAAGCTTCGGTTTTGTCAATTACCTCTATATTGTTTTTCTTTTTTTTAAATATACTTTTGTAGCCAACTTATCTGTTCTTCATTGTTCACATTCTAAATAAGGCAGCTTTAATCTTATCCCACTACATACATCAAAGCTAAGTTCATATGATATCATTATGCATAAATTATTAAATTATTTAATAATTTTCAATTTTCTAAGTTTGCAGGACAAAAACTAATAAAGTCTGGGTTCAGGCAATACACTAACTTAAAATGCCCTGAATAGTTTTTGGATCAGTATGTCACATAAACACAGATACTGTTCACACATTACTTTAAGCACTGATTTGTTGAGAAAATAGCTATGTTTGCATAACAAGGACAAGCTATCTTGGTTCATCATGCTGAATAAGCCAAACCTTTATGTAAGGTGACCAAGTTCTGTTATGTGGGTTGCTGCAATCAAATTTACAACCAAAATGAAGTTTTGAGGCCAAATGAAAAATCCTTCCCAAACACATTACTTCAGACATTGTGCTGATTTGACTAACCAAAATGAATGATAAAGTGCTCATTTCATCTTCTTCATTTTCCCAAGTACAGTTTTCTCTTACATAAAAACAAAGTCTCCACCGAGTCAATTTCGATACCTGCCGATTATGTGGCCATGTCCATATTGCGGTCCTTGAAACAACGCAGAGGTGGTTTTCCATTGCCTAGAATGTTTTTCGAATCTAGTTTGCAGTCTTAAGTTTCTCTGATAATCTCCTATCCAAGATTTTATGCTGGAACATTCCTTTAAGGCAAAGGAGTATGTCTTTCACCTCAGTTCAGTACAAGAACTGAGGTAGAAAGGAATGTTTTATAGTGTAATCATTGGATTGGATTTTATCAAAAGCATCAGCAGCTGAACTTTGACCTAAATGTCACAATATAGTTTTAGAAAAGTTGCATGATGTTACAGAATGAATTGTTAAGAGTGTATATATGCACACGACTTGTAACCTATTTGTAGAAACTTTTCTATCAACTATTAATAGTTAATAAAATATTCCAAGAATACCCTACTTGGATTGTAAGAAGTTTCTTGTCATCATTGAGGGTGAATGTGTAGTTTGGCTTTGTCAATCGTCCAAGTAGGGAGCATCAAAAATCAGCATCTAAAGTAAATACCTTATTATTTGCTTGGGACATAACTGCAAAATGTTGATATTCTGAAACCCTCCTCTCAAAGAAATTGGTTTTTCCTTCCAGGGAAATGTTCTCCATGAAGTCAAAAGGGTTTTCTGCTTGAAAGACCTGAGAAAACCAAAGGTATTATTAAAACATAGGAACTGAATGAGGCACTGCAAGGACAAATCCATCTTTGATGATTGCTAGGGAGCATTTCTATTTAGCCTCCCCCCCCACCCCCACATTTGGTTTCTTCCTCTTTGACTGATAAGGATGACCAGGAGAAAGCCAAGATATTTAAAGTTTTCTAAAAGCCTTCACTTCTGTAAAGATTGACAGATCTTTCCACTTTGCTGTCTACATTCACATCTTTTTTCAAACATCAGCTGTTCTATCACATTTCCCTATCAGTTTGCATTTTTAAACAACACACGAAAATTCACAATCTCTTCAAATACACAAATATGTGTATGCTGTTGTGCACATTTATCTCTAAGCATTGGGGGCTACAGCTTGTTTATTTGCCCATCAGCAGGATATTTCTCCAAAAACTGAACAGAATAGATTCAAATCTGCTGGGAGCCAACAGATAAGGAGATGCAACATGTTCCTTCATTACAGAACAAAGGATAAACCAGATGCCTCTTATGGCCATAAATGGAGACACTGGGCTGAACTACAAAAGCTGTGTTTTGCACTATTTCCCAACCTTGATAAAAACTATTTTTAATTACTTAGGCCAGCCTTTTCAATAAAAGATACCTTTCAGTTGCCCTTCAGAATTTCCATGAAATTCCCATGAAAAGTCATGGTGGCTGGGATTCCAAGCTGGTATCTCAGATACCTCAAGATACCAAGCTTGATATAGGCCCGTGATGGCGAACCTATGGCACGTGTGCCACAGGTGGCACACAGAGCCATATCTGCCGGCACGGGAGCCATTGCCATAGATCAGCTCCAGCGCGCATGCGCGCGCTGGCCAGCTGATATTTGGCTGGCCACGCCCCCCTCCTCTCCCAGGAGTCTCCAGCGGCTCGTTTTGAGGTAAGTAAAGGGCTCATGCGGAGGCTCTGGGAGGGTGTTTCTGGCCTCCGGAGGGGTGGGGAAGGCCGTTTTCACCCTCCCCAGGCTCCTAGAAAGCCTCTTTGCCGTTGCGTGCCAAAAGCGGGGGGGAGCGCAGGGGGGGTCGCGTGCACATGCATGGGGGTGGGACGCATTGAATTATGGGTGTGGGCACACACGCGTGCGACCCCCCCCCGCGCTCCCCCCACTTTTGGCACGCAACGGCAAAAAGGTTAGCCATCACTGATATAGGCTATTGTGAAGTCTGGCTTTTCCATGTGTGGAAAATTGGGGTGTAAATGTTCTAAAATAAAATGGCGTTAAACTTATAAGTATGCAGTGAATTGCAAGAAAACATGATCTATAAAAGAATAACCAACCTAGACATGCTACTTGTACTCAAATACAGAACCCCATTCTCCTTGCAAAACAGGAGTTCAGACACTACTTTGAAATAGATTTAGGAAAAGTTCTCTTCACAGGGCCAAAGTTCAATGCAAATACTTTAAGGTAAATTTAATTACTTTACCTTAGGGAAACCCAGTTCCAGCAGCAGCCTATCAGCCACAAATTCAATATACTGTTTCATCAGAGTACAATTCATTCCAATCAATCCCACAGGTAAGGCCTCTGTCAAAAACACCTGCAATAGTAGAAAAAATGAAATTATTCAGAGTATTTTCCCAGTTTGATTCACATGTATAACATGAAATAGAAGCTCTTACACCATAATAATTCTGGAAGTGTGAGTCACTGCAATGTAGTGGTTCATACTGAACAAGGATCAGTGAGATCTGGGTTCCAAATTCACAAAGCCCCAAAATGTTTTGGCCATTTTGAAGTTTTTCAGTAGGGATTACCCCCTGAAACCTATATATATATATTAGAAATTTCAATTTGTGGCAGCTTTTAGAGAGTTCTAGAGCTGCTAAGGTTTGGTGGGATATGGGGGGAGGGAGAGAGAAATCTCCCCCACCTTAGTAGCAGCTATATATAGTAATAATTAATTACCTTAAATATTAATCAATTTAATTGTGGTTTGTGAACCATGCTTATGGTTTAGAACAGGGGTGTCAAACTCGATTTCATTGAGGGCTGCATCAGGGTTGTGTTTGACCTTGGGGGGCCGGGGTGTGTGGCCAGGGAGGGTGTGGCCAGCTCGACATCACTCGTCGAGGCTTCGTTTATGGCTGCGACGGCCTCCTGCAGCCCTCTGCCAGCAAAAACAGAGCTCAGAGAGGCCGTGCGTGGCCTCCCCGGCCTCCATTTTCACTGGCAGAGGGCTGCAGGAGGCTGTCGTGGCTGAAAACGGAGCCTGGGAGGGCCGTGCACAGCCCTCCCAGGCTCCGTTTTCGCTGGCAGAGGCACCTTCACTATTTCGAGGGTGGCCTCAGGGGCCAGATCTAAGCACCCCATGGGCCAGATTCAGCCCACGGGCCTTGAGTTTGACACCCCTGGTTTAGAATATTGTGTGAGCTCAGCCAATTGTGCCTCATTCAGCAAGTAAGTGACCTGATCTTCATGCAATGCACTGAGCAATCACAGCAGCAAACCATAAGGGTATAAACCTTGGGTAGGGTGGTTGTTTGAATAAACACACTAAATCACAACTAGTCCACCACATTTTAACCTACAGGATTTGTTAACCCAATTCAGATGGCCACATTAGGGTGTGTATTATGCAAATTCAGAAAATTACAATTGAGTCCCTCATATTAAAGTTCATCATAGGCCAAATGGGCTTATAAACACAGCCTACATTATTTTGAGGTTGATCACAACTATGTCCAGGCAAAGGGGTCCAATCTCACCTTTTCAATTTCAACCGCATTGACAATGATCTCTTTCACCCTTCCCTCCAAAGGTTTATTCACTAAATGCTGAAAAATCAGGCAAGCAAAGTCACAGTGGAGCCCCTTAAAGAAATAAACAGGACAGAAACATAAGAAATTCATCTTTTTTTAAAAAAAACACCAGAAGACAATTTTTTAAATGTAAGAACTACTTTAAGCCTTTGCAGCTTCTTTAAAAAGTTAAAATAATCCACTAACAATGCATGTTAACAGCAATGATTTAAAATGTGTTTTACAACTTAACATAAAATAAGATGTGCCTTAATGAATTTTGTCTACATCTAAGATGTCTCCAGACATCTCTTGCCTAATTCACAAACTTGGTTTGCATACTTCTATTCCTTGCAAGTACAGTTTATGACATTTCTAATTCAGTAGTCACATTTATTCCCCACTCAATATCTTAAATATAAGAGTAGTATGTTGTGGATTGGGAAAACACACAACTCCTAAAAATATTGGTAGAATTGGGAAATGTGTTTTCTCAAACTACAACATATTGCTGTACTAAAAAAAAAAAGGTAGCTTTAACAATATTCTTGTTAAGCAGCATTCTGTGGATTTATTTCAGATTTTAATAATGTATGAATCAGCATCATTTCCAAAATAGTAATAATCCCCATCAGTCAATTGCAAAAGGCAGCTTTACTTGGAACAGCTTACACCCTGCAACCATACTCTAACACCATTAAAAGCATCTGCTTATCCCAGGTCCTTGGGAAGGACTTGCTAGGCAGATAAAAGTGCCAAATCCAGTCTAAATATCTGGGTGACTATGCAACCAGCGATAATAAATTACATTTGTAGCAGAGGTGGGTTCCTCCCAGTTCGCACCTGTTCTATAGAACCGGTAGCAAACCGCTGGTGATGTCACGGATCCGGTTCTGTCGGTGCCGTTCCATGGACGTCGCCATCTTTTTTTTGGAATTTTTTTTTTTGGAAAAAAAAATTTTTGGAATTTTTTACTATTTTTTTTTCTGCGCATGCGCAGAAGCCGAATCCCCGGCACTGTGCATGCACCGCCATCTTGTTTTTGGCTTTTTGGGGGGGGGTTGCGAATTTTTGCCACTGCGCATGCGTGCGTCGGGCCCGCGTGGCATGCAATGCGTGCGCAGCCACGTGGCGCGGGAGGAAGCGAACTGGCAGCGAGGTAAGTTAGAACCCACCCGATTTGTATACTGTGCACTCTCCACAAATAAGAGAGTCTACAAGTAATACTGCTTCTCTGAAAGCATCATATTTAACCTTATTTAAATATTTTTGCCCCACACCTTACTTCATCTCTGCTAATAAGTTCGTTGGAGAAAGTAAGGCCTGGCATTAACCCTCTCTTCTTGAGCCAAAATATGGCTGCAAAAGCACCAGAAAAGAAGATGCCTTCGACAGCAGCAAACGCAACCACTCTTTCACCTGTTTCAACAAAATCAAAATTTGTTATCAGACAATTAATGAACCTTCTTCAAATTGTAGAAAAGAATAAAAGAGTTTTCTCCTATTTTACTCAGCCAAGGTGTGAAGTAAATGCATTTGGAGCGCAGAAGGTGGGAAACACTGACAAAAACCACGACCCTTTCAAATCTTAATTAAGGTGCAATCTCACTATCAAGGAAACAGCATCTACTGTATCTTGTATAAATACTGTGGACATTGTCTCATTTGGCTTGTTCTGTTAATTCCAAAGAGATATTTCAGAAAACCTGTTAATTGCTTGATTTCCCCAGAGGAATAGCTTTAACGTAGAGACTTCTGGAATCTGCATATTCTTAAGAGTCTGATGTCAACTTCTAGGATGTAGAGTAGATCAAAGAAATATATGTAAATATAGAATCTACTGGAATGGCAAAGGTTTATTTCACTGTCATTCCTGTGGGGAAATTATTTATCTGCAAAATGGGCCAGGTTCAGAAGGTAAGAAGCCAGCTGCTGGACTTAATTGTTTGACTGTCTGTCTGTCTGTCTGTCTGTCTGTCTGTCTTTCTGTATTTCTGTCTGT
>QLTV01003047.1:2249205-2278966 GCA_003457575.1 Thermophis baileyi
ATCTCTCTATTCAGTTTGACTAGAGATAGATAGATAGATAGATAGATAGATAGATAGATAGATAGATAGATAGATAGATAGATAGATAGATAGATAGATAGATAGATAGATATAAAGATATATATCAGAGAGTCAAACAATTAAGTCCAGCAGCTGGCTTCTCACCTTCTGAACCTGGCCCACTTTGCAGATTAAAAGAGTAAGATCCTTCCAGTTATTAGGCCATCTTAAGACTTTTCAAACAAGGACAGCAAAGGGAGAAATTAAACCTCTGTTCATACAACACACTTACCCATGAATAATTGAACTACTGTTTATTCAAATAACCCAATGAATAACACATACAATGGAGGCACCTACCAAAAGTGGCTTCTCTGTCTGTTATCCACCTCATCGCCCAATCTGCTTTCTTCCTGACACATGGCATTGTTTCAATAGCATTAAATAAAAAGTCCCTGAGAGGATGGGGAAGGAGGGAAGAGGAATGGAGGAAAAGCAAAAGACTGTAAATCTGGGTAGCGGGACTGACACAAAAGCATAGATCACTTGCTTTGACAAATTACCTTACATCCAAGGATAGCAAGGATGCTTTTAACATTGCACCTTATTTCTCAGAGATATAGGATCTTCTGAAAGTACACCAGCATATGCTAGAAATCTCTTCTGCAGTTTGAACAAAAATTGCCACATTTGTTAAATGAATCACTGTTATATTAGTAACACGGTTGTTAAGTGAATCTGGCGTCCTCATTGACTTTGCTTGTCAGAAAGTAACAAAAGGGGATCACATGACTCCAGGACACTGCAACTGTTATAAATGTGAGTCAGTTGTCAAGCATCTGAATGCAAATCACATGACCATGGGGATGCCACAACGGACATAAGTGTGAATAATGGTCATAAGTCATTTTTTCAGTGCTATTGTAACTTTGGTCACTAAATGAACTGTTGTAAGTTGAGGACTACCTGTATAAACATAATAAAGATAGGACAGAAATAAAATTTAAAAAGTTACAGCAAATACTGATTTTCCTAATATCAAGCAAAAACTCTTCCTCTCCCCCTTATAAACATAAAAAATACAAACTTCCACTGATATGTCCTTGCAATGTTAAACCACGGTCTCCCATTACATCTAGACCAGACTATACATGAAAATTACAAACAATAAATATGTAAGTCCTCTACATAGTCGTAATACTTACACTAATTACCTTTTCTCGGGGTCTTTGATATAAGTGTCTATTAACAAACTGTACATCTCAGAATGAACATTTTCTATTGATATCTGGAAGCCATAGAAACAGCGAGCTTCTGGGATCTGCACTTCTTGGCTAAAACGTTCTACCTGTCAACGAAAGAAGTCAGATATCTAAATGTTCATGTAAGACCGGGTTCACAGCCTGCACTAGGCCACAATGTCTTATATAAATGACTGTTTTCTCCCAAAAGAGCATCTCTGGGTAAAGTGAATATGAGATACACATATATGATTCCCAAGAAAAAGCAGTTGAAAGTCAGTATGATTAGTACAAACTTCATTACTTTTAATGAAGTTTGTACTAATCACACTGACTTTCAACTGCTTTCAACTGCTAAGTACTTATAGGAAAATATCCACAATATTCCTTATGACGGACAACAAATACATGCAAAGTACAATTACAAATAGATGTTTGATTGCATGCAATGAAAAAGAAACACAGCATCAAAATATTACAGGCTACATCACAGGAAGTATCTCACCAAGTTTTCATTGACAATTCCATCACTGGCAGCAAAAAAAGCTAGGATATGCGAAATAAAGTATTTCTCTTCTGGTTTTAGGTTGTTCCAATCAGTAAGATCCTTTGACAAGTCAACCTATACAAAAAGAAATATAGATTACACACTTGAAATCGTCACTTCTTTACTGATAATTCTGAAAAGCAAAATAAATGTCTAAGAGAATATACCCTATAACTTCAAAGAGGGGCATTCATGGGAGAGGGGGAGGCATTTTTGATAAAGTTGGTAGCTGCAACCTCACTAAAGCCCCATTCTTTTTCCATATCTTATAATATACATTAAAAAGGGCGGGGCTTCTATTATACAGCTCTTCCTGCCATCTTGACTTTCTTTTAATTGCCTTTGCAGATTCTCCTGGCTTCTATCCATCTTCTCCCTGGTGGTGCCTTGTAATGTAATGGAATTATTATTAAATTTAATGGATTATTATTACCCTCACCATCCTCTGCCAGGATGGGTCTGTGGATAACTGGGAGTTGTATCCTAAACATCTGGTGGTTACCTGATGAGTAGACACTAGTTTATTAGAAATTCTCTGCGTAAGTTTACACATAACTTGCCACTAGTGGAGAGGGAAAGACAGTGAAAACACATACAGCTCATTGTACGATTTATTACAGAAATTCTTCTATCCCTGAATGATGCCAGAAAACAAAAACAAAGAAATCCCTCAAACATTTCATTGCTCATGCAAGTAGGCAGTGCATTTGTTGGTTTGCAATGGTGACTGCCTTTTTATAACAGGAACTGACTCTTTCTTAAAAGCATCTTAACCTAAATGTAAGGAAAGTATGTAAATTAGAATCCCAGATTAGTGAAGAGAATTTCTTCTGCACCTTTGCTGCTCTCTCTTGGCTGCCTTATGGTCTAAATATATCAAGGACTTTTCAGTTGTTAGATCTTGAGGGATCTATTGCAGGGTTTGAGTTTCACCATATGGACCAAGGTGCAAAGTCACTTTTCTGCCAAGATGGAAATAAAAGGATTACCTATGCTCTGGGAAGAAATCTGTGATCGCTACTAGAAGCTGATCGTATTCTTTCCACAAAAAACCCGCTTTCACTCTGGTATTCAGCCATTTTCGTGTTGCTAACACTGTTGCTAGTGTTAGGCTAGAGGTGAATAATCCATATGGAGCTTCCCAAATCCCGTCTGCAATGCCCAGAAAAGTAAGGGTTGAACACTTCAAGCCTTTACTTTTAAGGCTAAAGTTTAAGAGGCAGAATGAATGTTTAAGTCCTGTAGAAATCATGGTGTCATTGGTCATACCCTGATGGTCCCAAGATAGGACAGAAAAAGAAAATACAGACAGTCCTCGACTTACAACACAACAGTTCGTTTAGTGACTCTTCGAAGTTACAACGTCAGTGAAAAAAGTGACTTATGACCATTTTTCAGAGTTATGACAATTGCAGTAAATCCCTTGGTCATGGGATTTACATTCAGATGCTTGATAACTGGTTCATATTTATGACGGTTGCAGTGTCCCAAGGTCACGTGATCATCTGTTGTCACCTTCTGACAAGCAAATGTCAATGGGAAAGCCAGCTTCACTTAACAACGGTGTTACTAATTTAACAACTGCAGTGATTCACTTAACAAATGTGGCAAGAAAAGTCGTAAAATGGGGCAAAACTCACTAAATTTCTCATTTAGCAACATAAATTTTAGGCTCAATTGTGGTTGTAAGTCAAGGACTACCTGTATAGTCCCTAGGCTGACATTGCAACCCACCCTTGGGTTAGTGCTGGTCACCTGCTGCAACCTGTCTTCTGCACAACTCACCTCTTCTACCGTCCAGAAAGAAGCCTGAGCCTGCTTGTACATTTTCCATATATCAGGGTATTGGATTGGAAAGATGACAAATCGATGGGGATTCTTCCTTAAGAGAGGTTCCTCATTTGATTTTAAGTCATTTTCAAGTCCATCTGTGGGCAACTCCTAAAGAAAAAGCAAGAAATCATACAGGTGCTATTTTCAACAATACCCCTGATTTTCCTTAGCTTTCATCCAAGAAAAACAAAGCAGATCCTATTAATCTAAACATCAATTATATGAATCTTTTCTTTCTCAATCCAGAAACTATCCCTGCATGGAGGTTCTGAGTTGGTCAGATATTGATTCACTGAAAGACTGTCTTGATGGGGACAATTTACACAGCGAGTACAAGAACACAACTTTCAGTTCACCGAAATGTGTGCAATGCGGAGAAGGACAGCAATACCAACAACACAACTCTGATGTACACTTTTAGCACCAGCTTTCTTGTAGCACATTTGAGGGGACTCGCTTTATGCTGCAATGATAAGCCAAGCTGTGCAATCACAACTCCCAGATCTTAAAGCATTTGGGGAAACCAAGTCAAACCCAGGCATTTTCGATGTCTACTGTCCCATATAAAAACTGGAAGCCAGTATTATAGATACACAGCAGATAGCAGCTCTTCTCAGCCATCAACCTTAGACCCATGTTAACAATTTAAAGCCTAAATAAGCCTCAAATGTCTGGGGAAACCCCTAGAGCTAGAGATCATTTCCTTACTAAGGTCTTCTACATTCCCCCAACCATTGTTGGGCCAAAATAACAGTAACATGGAGCTTTTTGTTACTTCAGTGAAGACTGGGTGATGCCCTGAAGACATGGAAAGCTGCTACTGCGTATTGACCTTAGACAGCTTGCACTGTATACAGTACTTAACTGAATTGTGCTTTACTTGCAGGCTTACGAATTGCCACCACAGAATCAGAATCTAAGATCCAGATGCCTAGCTTTGAAGGCTGGTTGGAGCCCTTTTGGGGTATATGATGTTTGTTGCTGGATGGATTTGCCATCTTTCCTATTGTAAGATATTCTATTTTTTTATTGTGTTGTTTTGCTTTCATGAAGTGAGTCAGGCAGCATCTAAATAAATATCTCTGATGCCCATTGTAAGTAAAATATGGGACAAAGGGATAATCAATCTCTGAAAACACTGGTGTCAGACAGAATACTAAAAGACATGAAAAAAAAACCCAATTTGGGCAGAATTCAACTGCCTGGAATTGGTTAACATTTTCATAATTTTTATACCACCTTTGTAACTATGAAGGTGTACAGATAGTCCTCGACTTACAACAACAATTGAGCCCAAATTTTCTGTTGTTAAATGAGACATTTGTTAAATGAGTTTTGCCCCATTTTATGACATTTCTTGCCACAGTTGTTCAGTGAATCACTGCAGTTGATAAATTAGTAACCTGGTTGTTAAGTGAATCTGCTTTCCCCATTGACTTTCCTTGTCAGAAGGTTGCAATAGGGGGATCACGTGACTACGGCACTGCAATGGTCATAAGTATGAACCAGTTACCAAGCATCTGATCACATGTTCCTGGAGATGCTGCAAAGGCTGAAACTCTGAAAAACTGTCATAAGTTACTTTTTTCAATGCCGTTGTAACTTCGAATGGTCACTAAATGAACTGTTGTAAGTCGAGGACTACCTGTACCGAACTTGACTAAGCACAATTGTATAGGTCCTATACAATTATGATGCCCGTAAAAACAAGATAAAAAAACCATTAAGTGCTTTAAAAACCATAAAATGACAACTTTTCTAAAACCGAGCCGAAGGAAGCCTAGGGATCTCGTAAGAGTGAGCGGAAGCCTCAGAGACGCCGGTCAACTCCTCGCACGTGATGTTAAGCCGGGTCCCGCGTGCGGCATTCAGAAGGGCCAGAGTGCTGGTAGAGATGGATCTCCCACGAAAAACGGGACAATCCCACCGCAGCGTTAGCCCCGCCTGACCCGATGCGCGTTACGCCGCTCTGCCGAAAAAGGCGTCCTCCAAAAGATCTCCGCCGCCTTCTGTTAGGTCCGACGGCGTCGCTCCGCCCGCTTACCTCGCTGCTTTCCGGCCTAGCCGGCCCGTACGATCCAGGGCAAGAGCCGCGAGGTTCGCTCATGGCGCCCGGCCCCGCTCCTCCCGACGCCCTAGAAGCCAGCGAGGGAGAGGGGAGCCCGCGGAAGGCTCGCCTGACCTTGGTCTCCTTCTCCGCCTCCTCCCGGGGCGGGACTGCGAAGGGCAAGGCGGGAACAGCGCCGAAGATCCGATTCCGAAGTAGAGTCGAACGAGGCTTATTCGCCAGTCACCTTTCTCGCTTCGGTCTGCGGAAATCGGCCTCTTTCGTCCCCTCGTGGGCGCCCTCCCGTGTTTTGACGCCCAGCGTCAAATGATGTCCTGCGGCCGGGAGGAAGCACGCGGATCTCTGCAGTGCTGGGGATTGTTGTTAATGTAGTAATGGGGGCGTCCTTGCAAAATGGCTGGAGGTTGGGGGGCTGCCTATTCATAAAATGGCTGCCAGAAGCCCGTAAGCAGATACAAAATAATGCTTTATCAGCATCCTGCTTGATCCTCCTCGTGCCTTGGAAGACACCATTCCAAAAAGCACTTTTTACCTTTTTAAACAAAGGGTATTGGGCCCACTGGTGGCCCAGACCTGTTCTTGCAAATCAAGATGATGCTGGAATCTTTGCTTGCACTTGGCCACCGTTGCATTTGTTTGATTTGAAACTTTTTAAATGTAAAAAGGTGGGGCAGGGATCTAGAGGGAGACAGCAATACTCATGTTGGTGTCCAGAAGCATTGCACTGGTGGAGGGCTTCACTAGCAGCAACAAAAGATACATGGAGTCACCAGTCCCATTGCAAAGTCTTAAATCTTCATGTCAAACAGCAGAAAGTCTTGGCTTGACAATGAGGCTCAGACAGCTGGTTTAGAATTTTGAAAAATGATATAAAATGTTTCTATACTATTGTGTTTTTCTTGCCAGAGAGTATCTGGGTTGTACCGCTTCAACTATACAATAAGTAAGATACAAATGTGCCTCCGAATACTGTTTGCTAGGAAACATCGGGCTTACATCTCATAGGCTTTATAGTGGTTTATTCAGTTTTTCCACTACTGGAAAAGACAGATGATGTCAGTTAGGAAATTTCCCATTGGATCTGGAATGCTCTGAATTCTTGGGTCATGAATCATAAACTCATTATGCAAGGTGTGAAGTGGTATTTGCAAACATTTAAAAATCAGCCAAAAGTTTCACTAAAATTCAAATCATTTATTTAAACCAGATTACTTTTGCTATGCACTCTGTATGTCTTGAAATATCTAACGGTATACTTTTGCAGTGACAACTCTTGTCAGTTGTGGCCTATTCCTTCTCTGGAGTTCAATATGTACAGCTGGGACTAATCCAGCACAACTATATTTCTGTGCATGGAAAGTATGGTCCGCCACTGCATTAATTTCCTTCCCTATCATTTACCTAATAATGTCTTACTTTTTACAGAAAGTAGACAAAGGTGAAGGGCATAGGGAGGGACCTTGAAGGACAGGAGGAAGAGCCACTGCTGAGGCAAAAATGAGACAAATGTGGCATAATCCCATTCCAATAAATAAATAAAATTATAAATGTATTTGAGCAAACGTCTCAAATAGAACTCTTTCTAATTCACGTGAAGATAAAGTGAGGGATGAGGGAAGCACATTCGGACTTGAAAGATTATGATACTTATAAGGGTTACAATAAAGATAATTAGCTGTGTATGGCATTGGTTTCTTAGTCTGATCTACCTTATAAGTAGCTCATCATGAAATCAGATCATAAAATACATGCACATGATATAAGATTTAAATATACCCTTAAAACAGCAATTAAAAATAAATCGCAACAAATAAAATAGCAGTTTTATAAAAGCATGTTGTTATTTCTTTAAAGTGTAGACAGAAGGGTAGCTTCGAAAGAGGGGGGGAAGTTATTCCTTACCAAAGCAGTGAGAAGTAAAAAGGCTTAAGTCTAAACAAAGGAGGAACCTGAAAATGTCTTGGGCAAGTTTCATGCTCTGATATCTTAATCTGTGATAAGCAAAGAATATGCACCTGAATCTATTTCAATTGAAGGTCCTGGGAAGGAAAGAATTTTCAAAGGAAGTTTACCAAGATGTGCAGATCTTTTCTTCTCTTAGGTATGGCAGTTGGTATGATGGGGTTTGAGATGAGCCGTTTGATATGGGAAATGCACCAGGCTAGAAACCTGGAGTCTGTAGTACTTATTCCACATTAAGCCTAAAGCAGCTGGTACCCTTGGGTCAGTCCTAGGAAGCAGGCAATGACAAGCCACTTCTGAAATTTTGCCAAAAATACTGCAGGGACTAGTCCAGGAAGTCATCAGGAGTCAACAGAAGGCACACACAAAAAAAAGTTTAGATGTTACTTCTCAAATAGAGGTTTTAGTGCAATCCTATGTGTGTTTACTCTGAGTCAATTTCTGCTGTTTGCAAAGTATCACTTCCTAGAAGTGTATCTGGAATTTGCTCCTGAGAGTGATACTCAGCCATTTAGATGGTGTTAAAGGGGAATTGGAAAAGTTAAGGGACAACTAGACTATAAGCTGCTATTAATCTTGATGACTGTTTAACTGCCTGGTCTCAAAAGGCCTTTAAATACAGCTACCAGAGAGTAATAATAGGATAAACAGATCATACTTGCTTCTGAGTTTCCTGAATACATTTGTTGACTATTGGATATGACAGGAGTCCCCAGCCTCTGGTCCATGGCCTGCCAGGAATCCGCTGCGCAAGGGAGTGAAGCCCCATCCGCGCACATGCAGGATCCAGGCAGCATGAAACTATGCTCCCCCCTTCCCGGTTTGTGGAAAAACCACCAGAAGTATCAATCTCAGCAGTATTTTTCTTTACTGGCGCCCATTCTTGAGGACTATTCTGCACACTTTAATACACGTCCCAATGGTTACTTCTGGATTTCACTTGCAATCTCCTTTATGTAAGTGTGCCTCAGTATTGGTCACCCCCACTTTTCTCTATGGAAAGGGTATCCTTTTAATTTTTTAAGACGTGTATTGGCATTGAACACATTCTATGGTGCTCAGTCATGACATGGTGCAGGGCTGAATTGATAAGGCTTTTTTAGAGTTGGGATTCTTCTCATACAAATAGGTATTTATCCCAATTTACCTTAAAAGAAAAGGCAACTGGATTTTAAATTAAATTTTAAAAAAATCCTGTGCAATTGTCCTGTACCTTCCATAATTTTGTGACTCAACTCACCTTGGAGATTTCTCTTCCTCCCCCCAACATGTGTGCATGTGAAACAGTATACGTGTGCCAGAAGTCCCAAAACAGGTTGAGGCTAGATTAAAAATTAGTATTGAGTAATTGCAGATTGAATTTAATTGTAAAATAATGTTCACCTATAAAATGTATTGATCCCTGCCTCAAAGTCAATTGGGTCCTCCATCATTGAGGGGGGGGGGAGTAGAAGCTCAATCTTTCTGTCCAAGTCCAACATCTTCCACATTACACAACGGGCTCACATAGTCTTATACTAAATACATAACATTTGCAAAAGCTTTTACGGTGCTAAATAGTTAGGCTATTAGTTCACCAGCACTCAGCTAGTGATAACTTGCCTGAAAGACACCCTGTGAATTGGAGACCTACTGAAGGTTAGATTGGGAGGTTAAAAAAAAAATCTGAAAAGGTAATGGCAAACCACTTCTGAATTGTTAAGAAAACAATTTTGTTGGATGTGTCCATAAAGTTAACCAGAAGTCAAATTTGATTTGAAAGAAACTTAATTCAACATTTGTGTCAGATGTTGTATGAAGTGTCATGCCTGGAGTCTTGTTTTGTTGGGGGTGTTTTTTGGAACGATGACATGAAGAACATCTCCAAGGATACAATACTGACCCTAATGTTTTTTCATAGCTTTTTTTTTTTACACAAAAGTATAAAAGCTCAACCACTTTAAATGCACATTGAGTTTCACTGGTTTTGCAAAATATCTAAGCAGAGTAAATAGATTTTGTTAGAAATTAAGTATTGTTAAGACATTTTTAATTGAAGGTAGCTACATTTTAGGATATGCAATGAAAGTGTCTTACAATATTAAAATATTTCGCAGCTACCAACAGGTACAAAAAAGGTTTAAAACGTTAAGCCTTCAATGTACAACTTTCATCTCCCAAATCCATTTCATCATCTTTATCCCCTCTGCCCGAGTAGACGTTCTGCATGATTTTTATTGTTAATCTTGCCTTTCCAGGAGTTCAAGGCAGCCTGCATGATTATCTCCATTTTATCCCAATCGAAATCATCCTGCAAAGGGTGGTTGGGTTGAGCATGAGTGACTCTCCGTTATTCAGTAAATTTCCATGAGGGATTTAAGCCTAGATGTCTCCAATCTTAGTTCGAAGAGCTTCGATCTCTACATCACACTGAATGAGAGCCCAGACATAGGCACTTCTTCAAACAACATCCTGGCATACTTAGAAGAGAAAAAAAGAGCTTTCCCTATTATCCAGAAGAGAAGACAGCTCTGTAAAAGAGTTGTAGCCTTACAAAAACCTTCTCTTATTGTAATGAAACAGCATGCAAAAAACTATAACTGTAAAAAGTATGTATTGCTACAATTAAGTGCTTTCAGAGGCTTAAATACCTTATTTTGCTTATCTGATCAGTTTACTTATAAAGCATAACAAAACTTAGGATATAGTGTCCGACTCTAAAGGATTACCCACAAACTAGCTTGATGGCTGATCTTCAGCTGCCTCCATCTTCTGAAATTTTAACTGGAACAAGTGGCAGCACTCATGCTATCTCTGACAGATAGTAATATTGACATGTATGCCGTGTTAAACGTATAGTGCTAACAACCAGATTAAATAAGATTTTTAATTGTTCATAAATCTTCATAGGTTTCATCATTTCATATTTTACCTGTTACTTGCAAAAATAAAAAGCTGGCCTGATCAATAGACAATAGTGCTAATTAACAGGTGTACAGAATAACCTTGCTTTGTCTCAAATTAACATTAGTCCAAAAGGCTAAATTGTGGGCAACGTAAAGTAAGAAATTCTGCAGGTACCATAATTTGTTACCATTTCTTATTTGGGTTGATTTCATAGTTGGTGACTATCCAATTACCAAAATACCGTACATCTTGTTACAAAACAGGTTCCATGGATCAAGAAAGTCCCAAAGGACTTTAGAGGGTTACCATAGCAACTGTCATGATTTCAAGCCCATTCAGCTCAGTAGCTTCTGAGGGGGGAAAAGTAACCAAAATCCAGCTTTTAAAAGAATATGATTATCAAAAGTTAGGTAAAATTCAAGACACTATTGGAAAACTTTCCTATGATTTTTCTTGCCATATATTTAAAAGAAACTAATTTAAGCCACACAGTAATGCGGTGTACAATTTTAATAAGCATTTCTTATTAAAAGCTTGATAATGTTCAAATATACAGAGAAAAGCTATTTATATAGCTACATACACATTTTGAGTCAATGACTACAACATTAATCATTCTAGCTTTCCCCTTGGCATTAGAGTAACAACAAAGTATTGTTTGTGTACATGTATGTGTGTACACACACACACGCTACTGTATAGGCCTTATGAATTTTTGTAATGCATTTTGCTGTGACTGTTGTAAAACAATTGTGTTATATACAGAGCTATACATATAACATAGGGATATGCTAGATATACACAGGTTATATATAACAATATTTTACAATATACACAGCCTTTCCTAAAAGGGCTTCGGAGAATATTAACTTTATTATGCCTCAACTCTTCTGTGAGGTAGGTAGCATTTTTTAAATTACAGAATGCAAGAGGCTCAGACATTATGAAACTTGCTATAAGTCAAGTAGCAATTTCAAAAACAGAACCTGAATTCTATGCCAAACATGAAAAACTCCATCCTTATCCTTAAAAGGGCTGTCATTCAGAAAGAATGATTTCATCAAAATGTGCAAGGGGAAAAAATGAAGCACCTGCTATTTAATTTTTTTAAAACTGAGTAAGCCTGGCACAGTCAGCTTTTAAGAGAACAGTCTTCAGTCTTTATTTAAAAGAGGTTACAGTTAGGATTTACACTGCTAGAGTGCCTGCCAAAACAATAGATATTCTACAGAAGCAGGATGCTATTTTCAAGCTAAGGCAGAAAGAGGCGTGAAAGTTGTTGGCATAGAGAAAGAGAAGAGGTGGTCCATTTTGGCAGAAATTCAGGCAAGTTCTTAATGATGTGCAATTTCCTCCCCCCCCTGCCAAAACCCCACAGAAAAAAAGAGTTAACAAATTATAAGGAATTCCTGACTATGAGATGGTAAGCGTAAAATAACAAAGAATCTTCCCCTTTCCTACAATATGTTAGTGTTCAACTAAGTAGGATCTTAATATACTGAAATGTTATGCACTAAAATGCTTTAATAAAAATAGCATTTTGTATGTGCACCACAATGCATTTGGCAAACATTTTTGTGCTGAGTAAGCTATATCTGATGAAAAGATTATACTTTGTTGGATCAAGCCATCTTTAACTTTTCTGCTAACTGTAAAATGCAGACTGAACTGCTTCTATTTTAACTGAAGAGGAAGAGTAGTTTTATTCACTTACAAATAACTTAATAGATAACTGGTGTGCAGTAGCAACTAAAATATACAGGTCACATAAATAAAAACTATTTTTTTCAGTATGACTGTAATTTATTAAAAACTGTAACAAGATACTTAAAAAAGGCTAGATACAAAAGTAGTTAAGCTGCTCACGAACATTAAATTTTTTTTCCAAAATGTACCTTCAAATAATCATGATCTTATAAACATTTTACAGTTACCAGGTAGTGCCCAGGCTGAAAATTTAACCAGCTTGAGACACAGCAGAACAAGTGTCTGGATTTGAGCTGGAGGTATAAGCCTCCTAACTGACTGCTCAAAGAAAGAGGGATACAAAATGTTGATTGTAAACGATTAAATACTGTGCATTGGCTTCCTTCTTACGTACAAAAAGAATCTCACTAAGGTTATACAGACTACATGCAAAACATTAATGGTGGTATTTATTGTGCCAGAGTCCAGTGCAAGCAGACAAAATTGCAATGGCAGTGGTTTTTGTAAGCAAACGTGAATGATTTCAACTCTTAGCTCTAACTGGCAAGAACTTTTTACAAGTTCAATATACATGATGCACAACTGCAGCCAACCACAAACTTAAACACCATTTTTCTTTAAAAAAAAAAAGTTAAAATAAACCACAGGACATACTTCATCTTTTATTTTGAAATTTCCTATTCCCTCTATACAAGCACCTTTGCTGAAACACTTTCCAGAAAGGCAGCAGTGAATTTTTTTTTAAGAACATTTGACGTATTTCCACCCCTTTTGCAAAAAGTTAAATCACAGTGTAATTTATATTGTTCTGCTGTCATCTTTGGCTGGATTTGGCCAAGAAGTTAATGACTAGCAAATGATCACAATCTAACATTGCCAGTGCTTCTTCAGCCCTTAGGTTACCAACTTTGTTTGGGAATGTCGCATTTTATCATTGCAGTACCAGCAACAGGAGGGGGCATGACAGCATTAACTTTCATAAACTTTTATGGACAAATGGAAACTCTACAAAAAATCTAGCTAGTAATAATTATACAGCAATACACACTTTTTTTTAATAGTCTACACAAAACCAAAATTTTTGGTCTTAATGGCGAGTAGTAACTTCTGTTTAAGAATCTGTTTAGAAGAATAAAGTGGAACATAAAGGCGCGATATACATGTGTTTGCTGTAGGAAGGTGTTGATCATCTGGTGGTCTTATTGTGATGGATGGCATAGGTTGAAATCCTTCTTCACTAGCAGGTAATGATGGGCTAGATGTCCAAAAGTAAACCTAAGGGCCGTTAAAAAAACCCGTGTTAATCCTTCACTAAATAAATTCATACCCAATTTTGATATTAATCATTCCATATCCTGTAACAAATATAAATGGATAGTATCTTGCAAACAACACATATTTTTTATGAACATTTTTTTCATCTATCTCACTTTCTGTTAATATTTCTGTCCTAATCCCAAGATCTGTATACAGCAGAGGTCTTCAAACTTGGCAACTTTAAGACTTGTGGACTTCAACTCCCAGAATTCTCCAGCCAGTATAGCTGGCTGGAGAATTCTGGGAGTTGAAGTCCACAAGTCTTAAAGTTGCCAAGTTTGAAGACCTCTGGTATACAGTGACATTAAAATGAACACCTTACCAATTTCTTTACATGTTTAATTTTAACAAAGATTTGTGTCAAATCTCTTGTCTTAAAAACCTTTTACTGGTAAACATTCAAGTAATACGGGTAATATTCAGGTGAAAATGCCACAGATGGACTGAATGTCCTTTTCCACCTGTTGTACTTTTTAATGTTGATTAGAGGTTTCCATAATTTAAGTTAAATGTACTTAACTGGAACTATAGGAACTATACAGTCTTAGGAATGAGACCCATCATTTCATTAATGCTCCTTAGGATCTGATTCTTAACATTACTTTTGATTTCCACAAATAAGGGAATTTGTAGAATGCATAACATTCTAGCAAATTTATTGCCATATTGTACTATTAGTTTTTTGTGAGCAACTAATCTCATCTCTAGAGACCTGGCCTGGACAAAATACAAAAGTGGGAAGCAAAACATCTACCTTCTAAGTATTTTCAAGGACTAGATATTTATCATTTACATTTTTTCACTTTCCATGGAAAATTCCATGTCATATCTCAAATAGCTATTCAAAATCCCTCACTTTCAAAAGTTTGCAATGTAATCTCAGGACTTCATATTAAAGAAATTCTAAACCCAAAGTATATGGGATATAAGCCAACATGAGAAAAAAAACTGGACAATAATATGTAAGTGAGAATGATGTTTTTTTTAACTTTTCAAAGCATTAAAGGAATTTAACGATTAGATCAGGGGTGAAATCCAGCAGGTTCTGACAGGTTCTTGAGAACCAGTAGTGGAAATTTTGAGTAGTTCAGAGAACCGGCAAATACCATCTCTGGCTGGCCCCAGAGTGGGGTGGGAATGGAGATTTTGCAATATCCTTCCCCCAGGAGTGGGGAGGAAATGGGGATTTTGCAGTATCCTTCCCCTGGAGTGGGGAGGGAATGGGGATTTTGCAGTATCCTTCCCCTGGAGTGGGGTGGGAATGGAGATTTTGTAGTATCCTTCCCCTGCCATGCCCACCAAGCCACGCCCACCAAGCCATGCCCACAGAACCGGTAGTAAAAAAAATTGGATTTCACCACTGAATTAGATACTCAAAAGGTATGCTCCAAGGAAAAGAAATAATACTTACTAAATCTTGCCTTTCAGTCATACTCATCTTCTCTACTATGGACCAAAACCATCGTTTAAACTGCAGAAGTTTCTCAGCATTTTCTCCTATTCAAAATGAAATAAAAGAATATTAAAAGCAGATACCCCATAGTATTACTTTCAAAAGTGAATTGAAATATAGTAATCATGTATTAAATGTTATTGAAATAGTATGATTCAACAGCACTATTCTTTAGTTGGTCAGTAATACAATGTTCATTATAAATTACATTTTGCATTAAGCAAATGACCAAGTCTCAAAGTTTCAAAAAATCCAAAAATCGTATCTGAAAGAAATAACCTGAACTATCATTTTTAATTTGTGAAGAAGTTCCCCAGTGGGCACAGGATAAATACAACCCAGAAGCAGTAGAATGTATGGATTACACACAACTGTTTCCATCCCCCGGAAGAATGGACACTACTGACAGAATATATTCCCACTAGATCCCTTTCACATCTTCTCTAGAGGAATGAAATAGGCCAGCTTATACAACACTGGATAATCCTATACAACTTGTAAAACATTTTATTTTTTAATCAGTATGCAAAGAAGCTGATCAGAATTTTATTATGGTGCAACTTATAATCAAAATATACTATACCTGACTCATCATTGAAAGAAGTAAAACTGATTAGCATCTGCACATTAACTTCACCACATCCATTGACTAGAAGCCTGAAATCTTCTGCTGTCAAGTCTTCTAATGAATTCTTTGGGAGTACATCCAACAGACCCTTCCTCATTGCCTGAAAAAGCCACCAGAAATAGAATTTTAGCACTCAAATGCACATTGCTGGGTTACAACGCAATTCAAGATTCCTTGCTGTGATACACAAGTTCTTGTCACGAACTGCAGCAATACCTTCCCAGAATAATCCTTTGCTTCACGTCATCCAGACCCAGAGGTAAAGTAGAGAGGGGTGTGTGTGTGTGATGTCCTCTGCGTATTTACCTGAAGTTAACTATTTTATGTTCTGGAATCAAGAGACCAGCTGGAATTGTTATAACCCTAAAGAGAGCTACTCTGGGAAACTGGACTCACAGAGAAGCAGAATATTAGTTATCACAAGTTTTGGTTCAGCTATCAAGGCCAATCCAAATTTAACTGAGAATAAGTACAATTTTTTTCCAGAAACAGAATAGCAGAAAAATTAAGAATCAAATGGGAAATTGGCAGATTTGTTCACCCTTATTCATAACTGGATCAGGAGGAAGAACAGTATTTACTATGCTAATTCTAAATTTCACACAGATATACTGCTGATACTAAGAGAAGTATTTCTGCGACAGATTTTCTGAATGTTTTATGAAACGTGATATTTCATGGATGGCTTAAAAGTTTGTATCTATCCATTCAACACGATATTTCTTTACAGATTACAGAACAGTACTAAGAAAAAGTGCATCAAATTCCAAGATGATTTCACATTACTTACATGTAGAGGTTGTTCTGCAACTACTAACATTCTATGTTCTGCATATTTACGGACATATTCATACACATTTTGAGGAGTGACTGGTATATTTACACCGTTGGAAATAAGTTCAACCTAGAAAAATAATGCAACACAGAATTATTTTTAAAATATTATTAAAGGCTTCGTAACCATCACTTATTCACAACTCCTCTTAGTCTTGCTTACATTTGTCACTAAAATTACTGAAGTATCTACTGATGTTAACGTTAAAAGAGATTCTGAGGAAGTAACATTAACCACAGTAGTTTGGGCCTACCTGTCCTCCACCTTCCTCTTTGCACAGGTCTATCGCAAAAGCTAAGTCCATTGCTGCAAAAACTGCATCAGCATCTGTGCTTTGGGAAGCGAGGATGAGTTGCCGTAAACTCTCATACATAACCGGATCAAAAAAGGCAAAATCATGCCAGTTAACCTGAAAATAAAAAGTAATCATTAAACATTTATTCATGTTCCATTGTACAGGTAAGCTTATTGTTGGGACTTTATAAGATTTTACAACTAATATTCTCATATCTATTTTAAGAACAATAGTGTATGCACATTTCCACTACCTGATCAAGAAATTAAATAAATCACAATATAAGCACAAAAGGTGAAGAGTATATGGGCATTGGTTAGTTCTCAGACTGATTGTTACATCTAATTTGGGCTTATGACCAAATTATGACCAGCAGACTAAAATTGGAATTCTACTTTGTTTTAAAAATAATGGCTTATTTTAGTTGTTTGATGAAATTTCTGCTTAGAAGATTATGAATGAAAGATTTAGGAGACAAGCTATAACGATCTACAAAAAAAAATCATTTGATATCTTATACTGTATGTAGTTCTGCATTATACCCAGAATGGAGGTTTTTGAAATATTATTACCTTTAACCAGAAAGGTATGTGACAGTAAGGAAGGAAACAAACATTTTAAACAGAAGGATGGAGGTCAAGGGAGCAATGCCCTACATTTTTAGCTGAAGACAAATTTCATCAAATAATGCAGCAGCCCTATGCTAAATCACTAAGAGGTGCTTACCTTTCTGCCAAGAAGAACTTTTATTACATGTCGATTTAATGTAATTGGACATAGTTCATTTTGCAGCAAGCACAACCCTAGAATTCTGAAAATCAGTAGAAAGCAGTTAATATTTTAACAGAAAATTGCTAACAATATCAAAATAGGAAACAAAAGAGTCATTATTTTTAAATTTTGGTTGAAAATCCCAATCTTATTACATTTACTGTAATAAGATATAAATATATATATATTTCGTATTGTTTTTCTCTCTGCAATTCACTCATCTAGAGGATATTTTACCTGCCAATATTTCTGAAGCAATTCAGTCTGGCTTCTGTATTTTTGCCTGGCCTCGGTGTATAAAAACCACGTTTTCCAGGTTGATAAAACAGTGGTGCATTATCATCACCATCATCTGTATCATCTAATTCCATGTCCACAACGCTACGACTAGAACCATGCCGTTTTCTATTTTCCTTTTTAAAAGAAACACACAATAGATATAAAAACAGTGTTTGTAACAACTGACTTCTTTACTACTGAACTGTATATTCAAAATATGCCATTCAAAAAGATGATTTAAACAAATGCTAATGCTAATTTAATAATATACCGGTATATCTATGTAGTTATCTAGCAGTTTCTAAAATATGGACTCTGCTTTAGTTTTGTGTGTGTGATCTCTTCAAGCAAATAAAAACTAAAAGGAATAGTCTAATTTCTTTCTAATAACTAGTTTCCAGATATGCAAAAAAAAAAAAAGTTTAGGCTTGTACGCTCTTATCAATTCAACATAAGGAAAGAACAAAGGAACAGTAATTTGTAAAGAGGTAGTATGCAAAATACTCTGAAATGAAACTAAGAAGAAAAATGTTGTCTGAATGAGTTCACTACCTCTTCAACCCAGAGACAATTTTTCATCTTAACACAGAAAACATCTAATCTTATGCCACCTGTTTTCCTAGGTATAAGACTAAGATGAGTAAACGAAACCATTGCTGGGCATAGAAACTTGTTACAGATACTCCTCGTTTAGCGATCATGAATGGGACAAGAAACTTGATCATTAAGCAGTGACTAAGTGAAATGTCAATTGTGCTTATAATTTTATTTCAGTTTTCCTTTGTTTTATAGATCTACAAAGGTTGTAAATGTGAGGACTGATCATAAAGTTACTTTTTCCATCACTGCCCAAAATGTGTAATGGTCCCTAAATGACGCAATCACTAAACGAGGACTGGCTGCATGATCAATTTCCACGACAAAATTGAGGCTCTAAGTATTACAAGAGCAAATTGCAATAATA
Source organism: Thermophis baileyi (assembly GCA_003457575.1). Classification (NCBI taxonomy): domain Eukaryota; kingdom Metazoa; phylum Chordata; class Lepidosauria; order Squamata; family Dipsadidae; genus Thermophis; species Thermophis baileyi. The sequence continues at coordinate 2,267,992 of QLTV01003047.1, forward strand.
TGCTGCAATGTAGTCTCTCTTGTTCAGAACTCCAACTGCCATGGCTTCATGGTATTTGAGAGATTCTTTTATGGTTGTTATTTAATTTGATGACTCTGGGAATCCATTATTTCTGGTCTCATGTATGTGAGTAAAAGAATCTTCTTGGTAAATGAATTTCTCTATTTTAAATATTTCAGACATCTTTACACAATAAATTAATAAAGGCATTGTCTACAGATGTTTCTTACTTGTACTTTATCAGAAGAATCCAACAAGCCAAGGTCTAGAATGCTGTCAGCTCCATTTTCCCTTTGAAAAGAATAAAAACCAGTTACATTGAGCCAATATAATGTTTACAGATAGAGGGCAGCAAAGCAGCAATCAGCAGAAACTACACTATTCATATTCCTCTGTTGGATTTCAATGCATTACTTATCCCACCTACAGTGCATTCTCCATTTCTCGCAGAAATTTCAAAGACCTCACTTGGAAACTCTAAACACAGCCACAACACAAACTAGTGGACACAGATGCTAGCGGAAGGCAAGAGGATAATAAAACAGATTGTGAACAAATGTTGCCCTTTCTGCACTTGTGTTACACACTGCACCCAAGTACATAACAAGAAGAGTTTGTGTCATAATGTCACAATATATATTTCATCATTTTTGCATGCTGTGAATGCGCCTTATGATAGAATAAAAGAGCCCCTTCCACTATCAAAAAGATCCAAAATTTTGTGTAATAGCAGATGATGTGTCCAAAATTTGGGATGAATTTTCAGCCATTTGTTTATAAATATGGAAGAGGTAAGCTAGATACATTGGCTTCTTTAGTAACTCAGAAGCTAATCATTACCATAGTTGAAATTCACATGCATATTTTAATTCTCATGAATATTAAATTACCTCCCATGTGCAATGATGAGCTCCATAGCCTCATCCACTCTTGCTCGAAGGGAATCTTCACTTGCTAATAGCAAAAGCAGCTGTGCAGGTGACAATTCCAATAGCATGCCTGTAATCTTGCTTGCAAATGCCTGAAAAGATGTAATTTATACTTACTTTCCAATGTTTACACTTTTTCCCTCTACCTAATTATTATCCTAGATATGCAGAAAAAAATCTGCTATCTGTCTGCTTCCCAATATGTCCTGCTTCCCACAGGATAAATGGGATGGGATTTGGCTCCAGGAAATTTCTATTCCAGACATAGGAAGGGCAAATCCAGATAGTAAAATATAATTTATTCTGAATTCAAATAATATGAAAAATGTGGAAGGATTATTTTTCTGGGGTTTATCCCAATCACAAAAAACAGCCCAATAAGCAAATTAATCTACCAGATTCAGACTCAGAACAAATTCTGTTCCAGCCTTGGATTTTTTTCTAGTTATCTATCAATGTTCTGTATTAGGTTTGCTTGTTTCCAGTTTCAGCTTACAGCCATCCTTCTCAGCCCTTCTGATTTTTTGTGCAGCAATAATTAAAACAATTCCCTTCAGATTTCCAACTGGAGCCTTTTCCGAGGATACATGCCACAAACAGTCACAATGCTAATTAAAATCTACCAGTCTATTCTGTTCTTAGATATAGCAATATTCAAAAGATCCATGCTAACCCAGAAATGTATTTTAATGGGAGGCTTTTTCAAACTTAATAGCCCATTAACCTGGCATTCAGAAGAAAGGATGGCAGGTAGGTTGGTATGGTATGGGAGTGATTGCCCAGAGGAGGCATGTAATCTACATGTGACTCATAAGATAACACAATCCTTGCATTGAATGCTGACCTAATTATTAAAAGATGAAGCTCCTCCAAATGTGGATCTTTTTTCATACATGCACAATTGTTTTATTTATATTGTCTAAGGTCTAAGATTATTTATATTGTAGCTATATACATTCATTAAATAAATAAATACATTCTGCTACAGATTGTGGCATATTAAACTAAGTCTTATTATCATAGCATGTTTGACACCAATGTCAGCAAATAGATTATGAAACGTCCAAGGAGAAATTAAGACAAAGACTGTAAAACCCTCAAATAAAACAGGTTAGAATATTTTCTAAAAAATAATAATAATGATGATGCCCTCCCCAAGTAGAGAGACCCAGTCTCACAGGTTGCATTGCTTGTACACGGGGATAAAGTCTTTCACCCAGGGCCTGTCGATGTGCTGGAAGAGGATCAGGGTCATCACTAGGATTTCCTTCAGAAGCAGGTCGAAAAGGTCTGGTGTCAATGGACAGCTGCCTCCTGAAATCCCTTTAAAACACACACACACAAACGTTCTTTATCAGAAGTTATTGTTGTTCCCCGTACAACCAAGATATTGAATTGTGGGACTGTGTTAAGAAAATAAAAACGGGGTTTCTGTTCTGTTAAAGGGACAGGACATCAGTCTCTGCTGCACTTTTTGTTTGTACTTCAATGCAAGGCAGAACACCTCTTATGTTTTTCCTTAAAACATTTTGAATCCTTGATTCTGTAAGACGTTTTAGAGAGGTATACCCTGCTCTTAAGAACTATCCTGCTCCCTATTACTAGAAATTTACACCAGAAAATTCTCTGAGCAAAATTTATGTTAGGGGGACAACTTACCTGTCTCTGTCTCTTCGAGAACCAGTTCGCAACCCACTACTGTTTCTCCTCATTTCTCTCTCCCGCTCCCTTTCTCGATCTCTCTCCCCTCTGTTCCGTAATCTCTGCATTAGACCTGAAGAGACAGTCAAGTTTGTACAGAGTTTTTCCTGTAAGAATCATAACTAATACAAAGAATCATGAACTGTGAGGTCTATCACTGAGGAAGAATAATAATACAAAATTTAAGTTTGGAAGCTTTCTACAAAAGATTTAAGAACTGATGCAATAACACTTTTTCATCTAATTCTATCTCCCCATTCTAAGCAACATTTTAGAAGACTTTTATCTTAGTTCAAAAAATATAATATACTGCAGGAGAAAATGTAAATGTATGCCAACCTTATTTGTGAATCCTTCCTTGCTTCAAAGTGTTATTGATTCTCAAGGCCTTTACAATATAGTTAGTCCTCAACTTATGACCACAACTGGGACCAGAATTTCTGTTGCTAAGCAAGGTAGTTGTTATGTTAATCATGCCCAATTTTACAACCTTTTTTGCCATGGTTGTTAACCAATCACTGCAGTTGTTAAGTGAATCGTGTTTTTGTTATACAAATCTGGCTTTTCCCATTGACTTTGTTTTTCGGAAGCTAGCTGGGAAGGTCACAAATGGCAATCACACAGCGCTGGGATGCTGCAACTGTCGCAGCTACATGCCAGTTGCCAAGCACCCAAATTTTTATTATATGACTGTGACGATACTGTGACAGTTAAAATGTGAGGACTGGCCATATGTCAGTCCTCACATTTTTTCCAATGCCACTCTAACTTCAAGCAATTTCTAAACGAATGATAGGCCCAAATACATGTAACTGAAATAGAATACGTATATTTCCCTACATAACATTGTTTCTTTTTCCTTATTCTTCCTTTGGTATTTCTTCTATGCTGAATGTTATTAATAAATCTCTTAGCAGCAGAGGGGTGCCCCTTTTATTCCAAAACAATACGCATGAAATATGGGGAAATTCTGACAATTTCTTCTTATTTTCCCTATTTAGTAACTTTCTTCTATAACTGATTGTGCAGAAATCTGCATTCCATTCTACAAGTAAGATTTTGTTTTTGTGTGCACGTAGGACAATTGTATCAAGTGTGCAGAACAATATTGCTACACAATTTAGACCCTTAATTTGACCATTAAAAACATCTTACTAGACTACAGCATAACCTTTTGTCCTTCTCTTTGTCAAATGTATACATCTTAAATAGCATAGAAAACAAAGTCTTTGGGATACCTACTTGTATGTGTCCCCTTGTTGGCATTTTGAATACAATCTAGATTTGGCAGTTTCTCATTTGACAAAAAGGCTTGTGCAATAGCAGTATAAAAGCTTCGTGCCACACCACTGCCTTCTCCTGGTTCATCCTTAAATGTAACCTTTACCCTGTGGACAGCCATTGGAGTGGTAGCACATCTTCGACCAAAGTGATTGTTGAGCTGCCTCATTGTTTGCTGAATCAGAAGGTCTCTATCCCGATCAACCTAGCAGACATATCAGAATAAGAGCTTAAACCTCTGAAGAAAAAGGAAGAACAAACACTAGTGATATATGGCTACACTCCCTCTCAAAGTCTGCCCAATAATATCTCTTAGCAGCAGCATTTAACCAATTATTCAGAAAGTTGATATGACTGTAGTAAGAATGACCAGCTGTCCATGAGCTGTTTCAGTAAAAGAATCAGAGGAATATGGGTTAGAAGATCACTAAGGTGGTATCAGATTCAAAATGATATTAAAACTGTATCATTAGTACTGTTTCAGTATTTTTCCTTAATATAAAAAGTCATGTAGTGTAATAATAAATATCATCATTTCAAGAAATTATATTTTAAAATATTAGAAATCAGTGCTATTAAGGCTGAACAACAAATTTCCTTAGCTTAGGATCTCCCGAGATACCATTTAGCAAAATCAATGAAGGAAATACAATAAAAACTCCATTTCCCAAATCCATCTAACTTATTCTCAACTGAGACTGTCACATATTGATTAAATTACTCTGATTTACTATGTAAATGTATTTTGAACTTTTTGGTTTGCTTGGTCCTTCCAAAATCTATAGCTGAGAATCAAGTATAATTTTATTTATTTATTTCTATCCTGCCTTTATTATTTTTACAAATAACTCATATATCCAACACACTTTCCTCCTCCTTTTTTCCCCACAACAACTACCCTGTGAGGTGAACTGGGCTGAGAGAGAGTGACTAGTCCAAGGTCATCCAGCAGCTTTCATGGCTAAGGAAGGACTAGTACTCAGTGTCTCCCACTTTCTAGCCTAGTGCCTTAACCACTAGATCAAACTGGCTCTCTATTCTCAGCAGATCTGAAATCTGGAAGTAGCACAGAACAAAGTGGCTCAGCTACTATAGAGAATACCATACATGAACCACATTACACCAATTTTATCTAAACTGTTCTGGTTTCCAATAGGATACTGGTCCATTCCAAGGTGTTAGCAATGATATTTAAAGCTCTAAACAAGTTGGGGTTTTGATATTCAAGACAGTAATTGTCTCTCTCTATATATATACATGACTCAATAGCTGGCCAAGTAAGCTCTCCTTTGCTTCTCACTATTGAGAGCTATATGTATTATATGGAAATGGGAGAAATGGACTTCTTGACTGTAGCATTCTTGTTCTAGAAGGTTCAGCCAAGTCCTAATGTTGGCTGTTATACCACCTGGCAACTTAGCTAAACTTTGGGTTTCCTGATAGTAACTTAATGGTGTTTTGGTATTGTTGACTGGAATTTCTTGATGAAATGCAAAATATGGCTTCAGAGGTTTATGCTGATTTGTTTTATTCATTGTCCACCTTCCTCAGAGTTTCTAATTTAATTAGCATCCTAACCAATTTTTAGTACTGTGAAAAATACAGACACACAACCCTACAAAACCAGAATTCATGTAGTCTCAATGGCATTACAATCAACAGTATATCATCTCACTGACTTAAACTGGCTTTGAGCTACATTTCTGATGGCTAGATAACTGTTTTATTGTCTTTTAATATAGAACAGTATTTTAGTCTATCAAGTTTTTATTTAAAAAATTAATAATTTTACAACTTTTATTGGTAATGTTTTCTGATATTCAGAACTTTTGTATACATGTGTAGTTTGTGATACAAATCCCCCATTTTGGCGGATCTTGCTTATTAAATCACACAGAAATCTGGCAGATTTCTTTTACTTCTCTAGAGTCTACCTATTCTGAAATCTATTCTGTCACTTTCTCTGAAACGATTTTGGATGGTTAGATCAATTTTATACCCTAAATGCTGAAATGAAAAACAGGATATTCCACTACATGCCATCTTTTAAATCAAACTAAAATAAGAAAGATCAATTTCATTACCTCTAATGTTAAATCCCTAGACTGCTGATTTCTCAGCTTTTCCATTTCTCTGCGGAATTTTGATTCCTTCACTTCAAAACCACCTAATTCAGTCAAGATCTACAAAGATAATGTATGCATTAATAGAAGAAAAATCCCACAATACAACCAAGTGGCCCTTCGATTGACAAAACAAAAACATACCGATCCAGGTTCTGCTCCTACATCTTCCATGAATACTCTCCCAAATAACTCTAGAGAAAGACGCCAACGTCCAAGCAGCATATCATGAGAAATTACCATTCCCATGAAGCTACATTGTGGCCTGTGAAACAAAAATACAAACAACAAATCAAGAAGGCAATCACTTTTATATACCCCAAATTCTTGCCTTTCTAGCACGATAAATGAAACGTTTATCCTACAAGTCAAATCAAGGTGTATTCTAACATAAGCAAGAAAATGAATAATATTCAAGAAATTACTATTCCTGCCACCTAATTCAATGGCAAACTAAGCTGCAATTCAAAATTGCTTGCCCAATCAAACCCGAACTGTGGAGAGTGTCTTGTTGAAAATTCAACCAGTTCTTTTAACTTTTGCTTCCAAAGCCCATTCTAAAAATTGTGTTCTTAGCATTATTATTAAAAAAGGGAAGAAAACCGTTTAATCATGTAGACAGGAAAGAGAACAAACTGGGCAGGGAGCCTGTTTTATATTGATGATTATCTGTTGGCAGCTAATAATAAAGCATGTTTCTTCTCCTCCTCAGACATAATCTTCCTTTTCATACCCCCCACAGATACACAATATGCATATGCATCCGGTGATTTTCAGAATCTCAAGGTTCCTCTATCCTCATACTTGTTTTTTTCTCTGCCATAAGTTTTGAATTCTCTGATGCTGGGATAAGTCTATTTTGCTTTTCGAAATGCCTCACTTCAGCTTACCTATTTCAATTCCTCCCAAACCCAGACTGTGCTGTGCTGCTGCAGGAAGATGCAGACCTTTTCTCTACACTGGAAAGACAGTAGGATCTATAACTGCTCAACAGGCACAGAGAGAAGGCTGAATTATCATCCTGAAACTACACACTGGACTGCAGAGGGGACACCCAGGAGGAGTAGATGCCACTTGTTCTTTCTCTCTCTTTTTGCCATCTAACTCAGACTTCCAACTCCCAGAATTCCCCCAGCCAGAGAACTTCCGTAACCCCATTGAAAGTTACATCTTTACATCTTCTTTAAACAATGGTACCTGAAGGATGTTAGAGGAGGTCCTTCACTTTCAGTTAGCCCAATCTCTGCCAGTAAACTGCTTTTCAGTTGTGCTGCAAGATCGTGTGCTGATGGCCCCGGCTTTGAACCTTCTGATTCTTCTGATGGCACATTTTGTTCTTCTTCTTTCTTCTGCCGATACTGCATGCTCATCACATTTTTTAAATTGGCTGCATAGGACATCTTGGTTGGAAGAACCTAAATGAAAAGGATATTAAAATGCTTTTGAAATAATGTCATACACTTTCAGGACATATTCCTCAATATGGTTCTGAAAAATCCAACTTAGAATGCTGAATTTCCAAAGAAATCTGTGGGATCAGAAATTTTAGTTGCCTAAAGTCCTCACGTACCAACCACAGTTGGGACCAACAATTCCATCATTAAGTGACGCAATCATAAAATGAAGTGTCAGGTGACCGTGCCCAGTTTGATTAAGTCACTTCAACACTACTGGCAGTGTTTGTTAAGTGCAATGTTCTGCAATAACTTTGGATTTACTAATGGTCTCCCCATTGACTTTGCTAGCCAGAAGCCTGCTGTAAAGATCACAAATGGCAACCGTGTGACTTCAGGACACCGCAATGTAAATATACGTCAGTTGCCAAGGACACAAATCACCATCTTTGATTGCTGGGACAGTGCAACAGCCACAATTTCAAGGGCCACTCATAAATCTCGTGTTTTAGTGCTGTTGTAATTTTGAATGGTCAGTGAAAGAGCAGTCGGTAAGTGAAGACAGCATAAGCAGCAAGTTTTTAATTCTTCTTAAGGAAAAACAAACACAAAAACAAATGGATCATTGATCAAATCAACCTGAATCAAAATCAACAAGGTAAAAACAACATGGCAGCACCTGTGTAAGAGTAGCGATTATAAAGAAGAAAGAAAATTGTCTTCTAATTTTCTAAGCCAAGGCAAGGGTCTCACAAGGGCAGGAAGTTTACCGAGACTGGAGGAAAGCATGGACACTACTGCACTGATTTTTCTGACAGAATAGCAACAGCAAGAAGAAACAGAGGAAAGGAAAGGGAAAAAGGCTATACGAATTATATAATACACGTAACAAATTCATACCTCAAGACAGTTTCTATCCATGGTCACTTCTAATAAACACTTCCCACTATTGGCAGACGACGAATAGAGACCCTGACTTGGCCGACCAAACAAATCTTCTTTTCTAGCATTTGGCTGAAAAACAATTTATCCATGAATAACAATATTAGTACTAACACTGAGATAAATATAACACACTGATCATTTAACCAGAGAGTGGGTTGGTGGTACTAACATATCTATCTTATTTCTATTAAAAATTTCTCCTATGCTATTTGTTCTGTGTCACTCCGTGGCTGAGCCATAAATCAGAATCAATATTAAGGATAAATTCAAGCTTGATTTCAAACTACAGTTTGAAGCCAGCTTCACAAGCCCTAGTTAATAATAGATGACATTAATTAGCCACAAATGAAATATACAATTGTAGTCTGGATTCCCTATATCTGCATGCTTCCTAGAAAGTAGGGGAATAAATTAGATGGAAGATGGAACACCCAACTCAATAAAATTCATTCTGGAAGATACTCCACATTGGTTTGCCCAATCCGGTATCATTTGAGTTGCAATGGGATTCTCTTATGATATTCCCCACCACCACTCTCCCTCAATCATACCACCACAGCCTAATTATCTTCAAATATAACCAGTTACAAGGTTGCTGGGTCCCCCCAGCTCTTAACCAATCTGGATTAAACAGGATGTGTTAGCTCTGAAACTGGGGGCACACACTGCACATGAACATTTTGTGTTTGAATTTATCCTCAGGCGAGACACAGATCACAAAGCCCAGATACAAGGAAAAATAACCAATCTTCTCCATTCATGTCATTGCCTAACTGCCTGGAAGATAAGCTGCTAACATTTCTTTTAAAGCATTTTGTAAAGACGTTTGCCTTTGTGCAGATGGGTTAATACGTATGGTCTGCAAAAAGAAAGCAGATAGAATGTTGGAGATAGCATCAAAAATGTGATTGTGCACACACATAACTAACGTTCATACAAAAGTGATGTAAATGTAAAAAAATAATAATGTTGGTTTGTCTGGCCTGCTGCTGAGGTATCTTGTGTATACTTGATTTCTACTGCTGTTAAGAATACCAGAATGGGGTTCCATATTTCAACAAAAGTATTAGTGAAATGACAGATCTCTACTTGGGGGGGGGGGGGCATTTTACGTCACCCAATATGGTCCTGAGCTCTCAACCTGAAAAGGCCAGAACAGCAGTATATACACCAAATAAATGTTCTTATTCAAGGTTACCTGTAACAGATGAGGCTGGTCTGCCAGAGGAATGGCCTCCGCTAGAGGAACTTCAAAAGGATTAGGGGGAATACAGCCCAAGAATGTCATAGAATCTGATCGCCGGAAGAATGGATGATTTTGGCCTGTTTCAGCTGGAAGGGAGTCCTCATCCTTGTCATTAAGTGTAGTACCTGGAAAGCAGAAATGTGAAGGAGGGAAACAATTCGGTTTTGGAATACTTGGAAATAGCTAATTTTGTAATCATCAATCAATGATACTACATTACTATTTTGATACAAAGTTCTCTTTCTTCTTGCATTTCTTTACCATTTCCATGCAAAAAAAATTCTGTTAGGCATAAATTTCGAGATAATTTCCTTCCCTTTTTCAAACACGAAGGGTGGTTTGAACACACAACAGCATCACCAGCGGGAACAGCTATCAAGATCTTATTTCTTTTCATACTGAACACATATCTCTCAGGTGACAAATTGATATTATTTTTTCTAGCATATTATTACTTCTGATACTCGACTGAGCTCCTCAAATTCTAAAAGGTGAGAGGTTCAATTAAGAATATGAATGCTGATCACATAGGAAGACCTTGGAATACAGAAAAAACTATGAACATTGTGGAGTCTAGGAAATTGAATTTCCAAAGTTCTGGCTTAATCCACCAGAAATTCCAATTTCCTGTATTTTAAGTGAAGAAACACTCTGCATGAACAAGCAGAACTTACGCCTAAAGTTATTCCCATCATGCTCTGCAAAATTAATTTTTTTTGAAAGAGAGATAGTCAAGGAGCATAGTAAGAAGCTCATCCATGCATATTAATATTATTCTTTCCAAAAGGAAAAAAATCCAAACCAGTAAATGAGGATGTAGGAGACAACAATCTTCCATTACTACTTTAAAGCCAGATACCTAGAAATTACCTATGGTTGCTAAATGATAATGTGTCAGTCTGTATTTGCGCAAAACATCCCATATAGAAATACTTAATATACTTTTTTTCCACTAAAAAGTGTATATTTCCTTTAGTGAAACAACATAATTTGCTTCACTACATTAATATGTCTAAATACCGTGTTTCCCTGAAAATAAGACATGTCCCGATAATAAGCCCAACAGTGCTTTTCGGGACATGCGTTGAAATAAGCCCCCCCCCGAAAATAAGGCCCCCCCATTACTTTCCGGGGGAAGGGGGGGGGCATGCCGGGAGGCGCTCTTTTTGCTACGGGCACTTTTTTGGCCGGGAGAGCGAGAGCAAGTGAGAGGCAAGGGCACGCACACCCCACGAGACTGCTCGGCTCCTCTGGGCTCTGCCTATGGCAGCTTTTTAAACGCGCTCCTGCCTCCAAGGAAGAGGAGGGGAGCCTCGATGCCTGCCTCGCCGCCCCATCGCAGGCAGGAGCGCTTCA
>QLTV01003047.1:2280599-2297354 GCA_003457575.1 Thermophis baileyi
ATAGAGGTGGGTGCATGCACACCCCGCGGGACTGCCTCGGCTCCTCTGGGCTCTGCCTCTGCCAGCGTTTTGAAGCGCTCCTGCCTGCGATGGGGCGGCGAGGCAGGCATCGAGGCTCCCCTCCTCAGGCAGCCCGCGAGAGTTTCTTCACCCTCCCGCTTCGCTCGAGTGCCGGAGGCGGGGGAGGGTCAGTGGACACAACACCGGGGAACGCAACGGAGGTACAAGTCCCAGGTAGGACGCACGTCTCGCGGCCCGCCCCGCCCCGCCCCGCCACTCCCAAATTGCGCCCCACCGCGCGCCGCACGTCCTACCTGACACTTGTAGCTCCGTCACGTTCTCGGCATTGTGTCCAGAGAAGCTCATTGTAAAAGAAAACTTCTCGCGAGTTCGAGAAGTTTGATTGAACTCGCGAGAAGTTTTCTTTTACCATGGGCTTCTCTGGACACAACGCCAAGGAACGTGATGGAGCTACAAGTCCCAGGTAGGACGTGCGTCTCACGGCCCAACATGTTCCACCTGCCAGAAATGAGTCTCTGTGAGACTCGTCCCGCCACCGCCGCTGCCTCGTGGAGCAGGACGCTGCAAGGCCTGTTGTGCCGTTGCATGCACCAAAGGCAGAAGGACCCCAGCTGTGCCAGTATGATGAAGTTTGCGGCAGTCATGCAGTTCGTGCATGCAACGGCACAACAAGCCTTACTGAGTCCTGCTGCACGAGGCGGTGGCGGCAGGGAGGGGAGGCGAGGCAGCGGCGATGGGACATGCAGACCCACGCTCGCCGCCTACTGCACCCCCAAAATAATAAGCCCCCCCCCCAATAATAAGGCCGAGGCCATATTTCGGGGGTCAAAAAAATATAAGCCCGTCTTATTTTCGGGGAAACACGGTACTTATGCAAAAGTGACAGTAAATTATGAGATGACTGCTTTTATTCTTGAACTGTAATTCTACTATGCTAAATGGAATAATTAAATTATTTTCAAAAACAATTTATTTCTAATTTATTTTATTTTATTTATTTCTAAAAAATAATGTATTAATTTTAATAAGATTCTTAAGCCTCAAAACAAATCCTTAATTATGCGAGGCATAATTAAGTCTCCATTCATTTTCTTTTCTCCCCAAACCATATTAATACTAACTTTGATTCGTATCATCGTCATTTTCATGTTCGGAATCCTCATTGTCCAGGCCAAGTTCCAAAAGCTCTCGAGTCCTAAAAAAAAAAAAAAAAAAAAATTCAAATTCAACTTTACACAAAAAAAAATTCAGCAAGCTCTATCAGATCTCTCTTGTAGCAACTTAGAACAATAAATCCAAAAATCAGTATTTCAAAGCTGTGATTGGCCAGTTATTAAAAAGTGGATTACAACTGTAACCTAAGAATTCCAGGAAGTATTCTTTCAAATGAAAAACCTATGTATAAGCAATTTAAAGGTGGTACAATTATGATAGTTTCTCAAAATCTTTCGAAATAAAGGGAAAGACACTTCCCTTATTTGTGAATTAAATGCACCTGTTAATCTTATAAAAATATAATTATGTATGTCTGCCACAAATGCATGATGTATCCTAAAACTCATATTTAATCTTAAGGAAAGATAGAAGAAGAAATACAACTTGCTGCTGAACTAGCTAGTTGTCTATTATTGATCTAGTTTCTACCTCTTCCGTTCCAGCTGAGGCGTATCCAAAGTTGTTTGTTGGTTCATTGCTTTAATCCAATAAATGAGAGCTTGAAAGACATAGGCTACATGTTTCAGTGAGCAGACATCCAAGACTGGAAGAACATCAGAATGCTCATCATTGTGGGAACGCATCAAGGAGAGGGCGTAATTCAAGAAATCTCCCCTTGCAGACATCATCCCCTGTCGAGCACTGAGCAGCGTAGCACGCCTGCAATTATAAGAAGTATCACACGTTCTACAATTGCTGTTTTTTTAAAAAAAATCATGGTTAAGTCCAAAATATTATCACTTAATTTGAATAATATGACCATACTATAAATAAAAGTTATACGTCCGAATATAAATTGCTGCTCTGAATTTTTTGGCACAAGCATATTACTTACAGGATTTTTTTTTAAAACATACAATTGTTAACATACCGTCTACCCTCCAAAGTCCTTAGGCTAGCTTCTTCACGTGCTGTCATCCTCTCTCTCCGGGTTGAGTTCTGTGATGCATGAAGAGGATGGTTTGGATGGCCGGGATCTCCAGCAGAGGCAAGTGCAGATCCATAACGCAGCTGAGCTTCGGTGGAGTCCATAATGCTCACCATCCAATTCCAAGTGGGAATCAGTTTGTCTTCAACGTAATTCTAAAAACAATATTATTGCCCATTTGTTACAAATAATACAGATAGATGATAGATGATAATTTTCCTAATAATATTTCTTTTTACATTTCTGGAAGCACTGGATTGCTTCTCAAATTTTCCTTTTAATAACTTCCTGATTTACAAGCAGACATTTATCATGTTTTTGACCAACCAAGAAACCAGAGATTGGAAAGAAGTATAAGGAATCTCTAACTGCAGTTTAAATCTGGACCACAGAACCAGTCTGAAATCCATGCCAAGTTTTCATTTCCCCTCTTGCACCCCAGGCACACACAAGTGTAAGCCTCCTGCTAGCATTTTACCCTTTGAAATGCATCAGTGAGTGCAAAGTAGCAAAAGAAGAACAATGGCTGGAAATGTTTATCCAGCGCTCTTTGTTATTCAATCATTCTGACTGAAAGATCTTAAGGCTTAAGCTTCCAGAAGTTTTCAAAATAGGTTTGCAAAACTGGCTGGAGAATGGGGGAGACTGAAATAAACTAAGTAAACTGTAGGTGCTGGAGAGCAGAGCCTGGTGCAAGGAATGTCCCTTGTTAATAATGAGTAGCATCTTTAGCAGGCTGCCTGATTGTCTCTCTATCAGCATGTGTATTTTCCTCTACACAAATGCAGACCATGGAATCCTGTAATTATTTACATCAGTCTGCCTTTGATTTCCCTCATTCTGTGCTATTTTGCAGAGCTGAAAAGTAGTAGAGAGAGAGAGAGAGACCTTCTAGTTATCTGAATGGGCCAAATGAACAGGCATGTGGGAAGGCTTAGGTTCATTCATTGTGTGCATGCTTGCATTTGGGCGTATCCATTGATGGTATGTAGATCCAACCTATTTTTGTAGAGCTTGAGAGCATCTGGAAGAACTACAGGAATTTCTCAGCTATAATGCAGGGAGGAAATTCCGCCCAGTAATTTCAAAACAAGGCAAGATGCATATAGAGTAAATAAGAAAAATAGTAATAATAGGCAAGTAAATAGATTCTGATCAAATGAGTAACTATTTATTTAGAGAAAAGGAGTTATGAGTTGGAATGAGAAAAGGGCAGATTTTTATGTTTTTAAATATATATATAGCTAGAAAGCATACTGCATTGTACCTGTAAATTCACAGCATCTTGGTATGTCAGCTTCACTGCAGCTGGGATCTGGGAGTATACCAAATGATTGTATTTGGGAATTAGTCCCATAAGATCTGATATTTGTCGTATCACAATACTGTACGCCCTTGCCAAACTGCTTGCGGATGTTAGGTAGCTGCTAGCATTGCTCGCTTCAAGAGCCGCGGCTGCGGCGGCTGCACTGGTACTGATGGTTCCGCTCCGACGCAGGTTGGATGGATCAATATAAATTAAGCCAGCTGAACTAGCTAAAGGGAGGGAAAATAAAGAGCATTCTGGGAAGAAGAAACAGACAAAAGCAAACCCCAAGTATTTATACCAAAGCAGAACCTCCATCTTGTCCTGCTTGTAAGTGGCTCTTAAACAGGGGTCCCCAAACTTAGCAACTTTAAGACTTGTGGACTTCAACTCCCAGAATTCTCCAGCCAGCTATGCTATGAAGTCTACAAGTCTTAAAGTTGCCAAGTCTGAAGACCTCTGCTCTTAAACAACAGAAAGCACCACATGACAGGTAAAAAGACAATTCTGCAGGGTCACACCGTATAAAAATTTGCATCTACATTAAGAACAACAACAAAAATTAGTGAATCAGAAAATGTCAGACTAGGAATTTAAAGAGGAAAAAAAACCACTTTTGAAATACCTGCTGGAGCAGAGGTACTAGATGGTGCAGTGCTAGTGGTCCTCTGATTCTGGGTGTTGCGTACGGCCCACTGCATGGAGCGGGGGGCCTGGGCTGCACCGTTGGCATGAGAGCTACTGGTTGTTCGCTCCAGTGGCTCATCCAACATAAAGGTTTCTTGCTCTATATCATCGCTCTGGCTGCTGCTGCTGTCTGAATCACTGGTATCATTTGATTGAGAGTCATCCTCAGAAAAAAAAGCTGGCACGCTACTAGCTCCTATGAAAAAAGAATATACCCAAACGTTGATCGTTTCACACATTTTTATGAAGGAGCAAATCTTCTAAGGGCAATTTAATGGCTCTTTAAAGCAAAGACAAGCAACTCAATTGAACCTCAATCCCACTAGCCTTAGTGAGTATTTTCAGTGATATGAGATGACTGGAGAATGCACACTGCCCAACCTGATTTCAACTGACCTAGCCTCATTCAATTGCTTCAATTAGATCGTCCTTGTTTGGAAAACTGGAAATCTCTGTTTCCAGCATGTATAACAAAGTCTTTATTTTAAAAATTGTAACAATAGACACAACTCTATATTTTTGCATACCGTACCATGTACATCACTCACAAGATTTATTTTTGCATTTATATTCAATTTTCTAGCATAAGGAATATACTAGAGCCATCAGAGCATCTTTACACCCTGGATAATATGTAGACAAAACATCTCTCCACTTTTCAAAACATCTTTTTAAAGCAACTCATATTCAGAGTCTTCAGGGCATCTTTTTATCCTAGATAGTATGCAGACAAAACATCATTCCACTTTTCAAAACAATCTAATTTAAAGCAACTCTCTTATTCGGAGTCTTTGGGGCATATATTTACCCTAGACAATATGCAGACAAAATATCTCTCCACTTTTCAAACAATCTCTCAAACTTAAAGCAACTCTTATCCCAATTTTTTTCAATGTACTGTATTGGGGTATCTCAGGAAAATGAAGCTGACACAAAGCACATTACCTGCTTCTGATCCTGCCGTAGCTGCGGTGACAACACTTCTGCGCCCACTAGCATTATCCTGGTTGCTATGATTACTCTCACTGTCACTCTCAGTTTCTGCTGCCGCCAGTAAATCCAACTCCATATCGCTTCCTAATGGTAAGTATAATGAAATGTATGCAACTATTTTAGCACTGTATTTTAGATTACAAAATAATTCAGATTCTTGTTAAAAAAAAAACTAGTTTAAATCACACCCACTATTTACCATCACATTGGAAATCTGTGTATTTCTCCCACCATGATCCTACTTGTAACAGAAAGTAGTTCTCTTAACCCTAGCTGAACAGGCTGGGGATGTGCTATATAGTAAATATGATCCTTTTCAATGCTTTTGATAGATATACAAGTTACCGTATAAGACGCACCGGTGTATAAGACACCAAGATTTCAAAGTGGTAAGTAAGAAAAAAAAAAGGTTTTGCCCTCCCCCAGCCCTCAGGAGCACTCTGCAGACCTCCCAAACCCTCTGCGCACCCCTTTTTTGTGAAAAACGGGCTGGTTTTTGCCTGTTTTTCGCAAAAACGGGGGCATTTTTGCTCTCCCCCAGCCCCCAGGAGCACTCTGCAGACCTCCCAAACCCTCTGTGCACCCGTTTTCGTGTGGGGCAGGGCTTCGGGGGGCCAAAAATGGCTGTATTCGGTGTATAAGACGCACCAACATTTCCACCCTCTTTTGGGGGGGGGAGTGCGTCTTATACTCCGAAAAATACGGTACATTATTATTTGTACCACTTTTGTGGCAAAGTAAGATGAATTGTGGACTTCATTGTGTTAAAATAAAAGATATACATACTTCAATCTTCTATTGAAGAACTGAAATCAATATGAAAGGTCAGTTCTTATTAACTTATAATAGCACTAATGCAAGGATAATTTATGCTGCACTTTAACACAGACTTGCTAGAAAGTAAACCTCAATGAAAATGTTACTGCATTCTCTGAGTAACCATGAACAAGGCCATATCTATGCCGAGTCTCAAAACCAAAGGCAGAGATATAAAGCATACCGTCTTCATCGTGTTCATCATGCTGGCCTTCTGCTTCTGCATTTTCCTCACCATGTTCTTCTTGTTCATCATGGTGGTCTTCTTCTCCTGCAACTCCTTCCACTACTTCAACCTGGCATGAAAGAGTATTATATCAAGTCACACATATTATGACCTGCAACTTACTGTATATATAAATCTGACCTTTATGGATATTTTATGCATGTGCTTTTCATTATGTTCAAGAACTGCCAAACAGAATTCCCCACAGCAAAGAGAAATGAAATACACACAATAGGTCATACTGTTCTTTTCAGGATACTTAGAAGGAAGTCAACAGGACAGTGTTTCTAGTATTTTATATTGCTGTCTACAAAGTTAGATAATTGTTTATGAAGCAGAGTTCTAACTTTACAGGCAAAAGTGCACATCCTTACAAAATTCACATTATTCTAAACCAGTATTTATTTTGAAATACATACAACACTGTGTATTGAAAAAAATTGCAATAATAACCTCTTCCACATCTGCTGACACAATATCATCTTGTTCTTCATCTCTGCCACGAACTGGCTGAGACTGACTGATCCGTCTTTGCTGTGGATTCCTAATGATATAGGAGGACTGTGACTGACTGGAACTGAAAAGAGAAGGGAGAAGAAAAAGCCTTTTAAAAATACAAACATAAAGCAATACTCATAAAAATAATTTTGATATCAAAAACGAAACAGATCAATGGAGAGATTTTCTATGACTATTTTTGTTACCTAGCTGACTTTATACGCCTGCCCAGACTCTGGGGAGTTAACAAACCGGAAAACGCATTTTAGAAAATTAAAATCAACCAAGCACTGTTGGAGTCACTTAGCAAACTTCTAATCAAAAACAAGATGGGCTCGCCCCACAACTTCACTCTATGTCCAGGGGAAGCACCAGGTCTTCAGTGCCTTAGCAAAGGCCAGAGAGTTCGGAGGCTAGAAAGTCGGAGTCATCCAAATCAAAGAGGGGTATAATCATTTAATCTCCAAGAATATGCTTCTTCTGTTTAGATTACAAAAATTCACTGGTTCTCAAACTAGATTGGGGACTGTGAGCAACTTTGATGGTGACAAGAGTTGCAAATTATTTTTGATAATCTGACAGGGTTCCAGTTATGTTCAATCTGATTACGTCACCCTGTTTCCAAAAACTATTGCCTGCTGAGTCCTCCCTCCAGTGCTCTTATTGTGGAGCAACAATAAGAGAACCAGAGCTGAAAGACTGTCCCAAGTTGAGCATCCCAGCATATGTTAAACATGTCACCCAAACTGCATGTTTCCGTTCGGTCCTCCTTTCCAAATAAGAACAAGGAAGCAGAACAAAAGAATGCTGCTCTTTGGTTTTCTCTCCTTTGCAAACTTGGAGTGTGAGAAAACAAAGCCATGTTCTTCTTTCTCAAAAGACAATAAATAAGAAAAAACAGAGAAGAAAACTTGTGGCACTTTTCCAAGCACTGGGTGAGGTATTTTGGTGAAATGAACCCCAAAGTAGCTTGGAAGAGTGTCAAGGGTCAATTAGGTTGGCAGGCTGTTCTACCAGGCAAGTTCTGAAAAGCCTTTTAGGATCCAGTTTTGGAGCTAAGGAAGCAGCACAAGCAGACAGCAACAACCACGGCCTGGGTTTCTTTTTTGCGGCAGTCATTAAGCAAACCAATGGTTCACTATGGGCCAGTTTTGCCAAAAATTGTATGAAAATGCCAGCTTTCAGCAAAACCTTTGTAAAATGCAGGTACGTGACTGCGGGAGGCTGTGAACAGCGATAAATGTGTGCCAGCTGCAGAGTGCCCCATGTGCGTTCATGTGACCGGGGGGGAGGGGCATTGGAACTGGGTCTTAAGCACCCCAGGGAAGCCCATCGTAATTTCAAGCAGTCACTAAGTGACAGGTCAAAAGTTGAGGATTATTTGTGGGATCCTCAGCTATGCTGTCCTTCTAAAATATATAGAAACTTATCATTTTGGAGTCTTTTTATTTATATCACACTGGTGAACCAGGTCTTTTATTGTTTGCTCGTATGTGTTTATGGTGGTTGTGGGGTGTCATTTGTTACTTTAAAGTAAACTCACCTGCACCAAAGACAACCTGACAAAGAGCATATGGCATTGCATTTAGAAGAATGTAATAATAATAAGCTACGTGCTGGACATTACCTGCTGGACTGGTCAGAAGATGGCCGTGGAGGAAGAGGTTCTACTGAGAACAGCTCTTCACTGCCTTGCATGGCATCTATACTTGTGCTTGCCAATGTAAAAGGTGCTGTAGGACGTGCAATACCCATCCTAACTGGGATAATGAGGGACTCTGCTACATTGCATAATTCCTCTACAGCATAAGGTAATAAAGCTTGGAATACACGCTTACATTTTCCAATCGGCTGCGGAATAAAGTTGCTGGAAAAGAGTTGGGAAAGGGAAAATGAAGGAATCTATTAATTCCAAAGGGACCAAAATATAAAAGACATATAAATCAAGACTATTCTTATTTAATGCTTTTGCTACCCATGTAATTACAGCAATTTCTCCTTACATTCAGTCCATGGTCAAGCTGTATCTCCTCCCACAATGCTGCAAAAAAAATCCTTTTGAAGAAAAAATGTGTCAAAGTCCTAATCAGGTCTTAGAACTACTGAATTGTTCTCACATTATCCAGAATTAATTAGTATCTAGCATTCTGTTTCCCAAGTTAGTCACTTCTCTCGTTCTAATTAAATAAACCTCCCTTCTTAAATTCTGGCTTCCTGCTTACTCCAGTGTGATTCCTCATCCTTATTTAAATCCCTTTATGACTTTGCTCCATCTCCTTTTCTGCACTGCTGCATCTTGATAGATCACTCAATTATGTCTTTTACTCCTCCAAATCCATGATTCTTCCTCACAACCACCCTTAATTACTCCCTTGCTGTATCCCAATATGCCAGCATATCATTATCTTGCTGTCATCTTTCAAACTCTTGCAAAATCCACCTTTGACATATTTTGCAAAATTGTTGTTGTTATTTTGTTCGTAGATAAATCTAGGAATATAGAACTAAAATAATTCCTTATTCTTTACCCAATTACCCTTGTCTGTTTTTCTTCAATAGTAAACTTGTTCCCAGGAATCCGACTATGTAAACGCCAT
Source organism: Thermophis baileyi (assembly GCA_003457575.1). NCBI lineage: Eukaryota > Metazoa > Chordata > Lepidosauria > Squamata > Dipsadidae > Thermophis > Thermophis baileyi. The sequence continues at coordinate 2,289,887 of QLTV01003047.1, forward strand.
GCAAAATGAAAAGCAGTAAGAATAGCAAAATATTTAAATACAATATGTCTTCCTGTCTTAATTCAACCCTATGGAGCAGTTTGTTCAGCTCGTTAAGAAGATGGATAGTTTCTTCAATGCATATACCCACAGATCTGACAGGTATAAAAGCATCACTATATTGTTTAAACAATAAACAAACAAATAAATAAAAGTAGAAACCATGTGGCAACGTATGTCACTAGACATGATGCCAAATTATTTCCAACAATAAACACTTCAATACACTGCCTTTAAAATAGTAATGATCAGAAGCATAATATGCTACATTTTCATCCAACCAAAACAGCTGTCAAGCAGACAGCTTAAAACTAATGAAAATGATTATTATATTTTCTTAATTGCTCCCATTTTGACAAAAGCTAGTGAGTCACAAGTTTTCCATATGAAAGGGACATTTGTTTACAAAACGCAGGTGGCCGTTCTCTGTTCTTCTTTTATACTGAACTGAAGCTTGAGGTTCATATTTAAAAAAACTACATGAATGTATACATAATTTAAAAATACAGTGGCAGTTTTCACCCCTATGTTAATTTAAGTAAAGATTTTTTTTAAAAAAAAGAACTTACTTTTTCTTTTTTGAGGAAGCCATTTCCACACTAAGAATTACAAAAACTCTAGCTACAGAACGCAGAAACCGCATTGTAACAGAAATTGCTTCTTCTCTGCGACCTGGGGTGTACTTGTTTTGCAATTCTTTGACAAGTGTCCCCAGCAAAGTATCTAAAAGCTTAAAAAAAAAAAAACTGTCACATCACAGCTTAGATTTGCAAATTATTATATGAGCTTTTAGTTGAAAAAGAAAATTGGCACCATGTATACCAAAAAAGAAAAAAAAAGAAAGAAAGAAAGAAAGAAAGAAAGAAAGAAAGAAAGAAAGAAAGACACGCCTTACCAAAATATCTGCTGTACATTTCACAATGAGACAATGTGTAAAACAATCCAGCCGAATAGTACCACTCTGCTGATTAAGATAAACTTGTTCTTCAGGCAAAAGGTGACCAATCCTACTGCTTGCACTAAGACTTGGAAAAAAGCAAAAAGAGAGAAAAAGAGAATAAAATGTAGTTGCACGTCTACAACACAAAGCAAATTTTCAAAGTAACCGAAACATGCTATCTATACACACGGGTCTTTGTTCTCCTGTGAGCCAAACATGATCATAGATTTCAAGGCATTCCAGTCTTGTAAAACACGTTCCAATGCAAGCTGTGCAAATCGTGGCGGTTCTAAATCATGATCAGGCATATCTGAATCTAAGATACAAATAAAAGAAGACTTCAATCGTTTTTCCAGAATGGAATATTCTTTTCCATAATTAGATATGGCTATGCCAACAGGTTTTGGGATCTTAGGGAAATGGAAACTTGTTGAGATGGCCACATTGTTAAATATTGCTACTTTTATTATAGTTTTTTTTTTAACTGTTTTTTATTGTAAGCCATCCAGAGTCACATTTGTGAGATAGTCAGCTATATAAATGGGAGGAATAAAAAGTCCTTCCAGTTTGGTAAGCTTGCAAGTATGAATTGAACTGCTCAAGAAATCAAGGAAGTTACTGCTACGTTCTCTCACAAACTTCCCTTCCATTTTTATCTACTGTTTGGTTGGAAGAGAGTCTGGAGAAGCCACTATAAAATAATTTGAGAAACAATAAAAAAATACTCCACTATTTTCTATAAGAGGATGGCAAAAACATTAAATTAGTGGAAATAGTATTATTTTGATGCCTCCCTGGCTCAAAGCAGAAAGAGCTTTCCGAATAAGTGACCAGCATTCTGTTATGTTTGGGACTTAGAGACATCTACGGATAGGAAACATATTTTCTCGTTCATGCAGAATTTCTTTTGCATTTTGAGGCTTGGTGAATTAAAGAACAAAATGGATGCCTTAAGTATTGCAGATGCTTAAGGCTTCCCATTTCACATCTTAAAATGCCTCTGACCTCTCCAAATCAGAGGGTGATTTTATCAATTTGGAGTGGACCCTCAAAAATAAAAAGAGGTTCAGTTGTATACTCCTAGACTGGAAAGATGATGGGAGAAGTAAATCTTAAGATCAGAAAGGGAAGACAACTGTGGAAATACAACATAAAAATAGCTAAGTTCATCCTATGTAAGGCAGGAAAATAATGGAAAGAGAAGCCTGGGATAGCTAACGTAATAGTATTTATATTATATATTATTCCTCCTTTTATGTGTGCTGGGAGATCTTGACAGGTAAGACTATGGTAGAAAATTTTGTAAATCATTGAACGGCCTACCTTCAGGGTTTGCAGTTTTACGATTACGATCTTCTCTAATTCTTGGCGGCCGGTATTGGCAGTGCTCTACTGTTTGTCGCGCAACTGTCTGTACTAAGAACAGTAGAAGATGTTCCCCCCTAGAACACAGAGAGAGGTGTAAAAAAAAAAAAGACTGCTCTGAATTTCCCAGATCACTTTCTCCCATTTGGAACAAATAGGCACTTGCCTGCTATTTGGCATGGTGACAAGATTTGTAGTAGTAAGCAGCCGGAAAAGCAGATCAAGACGGGCAGATTTCTGTCCTGCAATTAATGTTTTGCATTTGCACTTCTCCCAACAATCACAGTATGCTGTAGGTGATGTGCGTTTAAGCCTGAAAGAGAGGAAATTTTAATTACGTTATGATCAATTTTCATATCAATATGAAATGTAGATCTAAAAATGTGAGCTTTATGGTCAAGTATAAAAGGCTGTACTAATTTAAGAATAGCAATTGTGAAAAAGAGTAAATTGTCCCTTGCCTATGTACTTGTGAATATATAGCAAATGTTGCCGAGAAGGAAAACTCAAACCCCTGTGTCTAAACAGAAAGGAGACAGACAGTCAGAGAGAGAAAGCAGGATCGGTTAACATTTGGATGGAAGACACTCAAGTCATACCATGCTGTATATTTGACATTTCAGAAAGTGGCCATGGCAAGCTACCAAATGTTGTCAAGAAAAGAAAATGGCAAAGGCCATGTAGTCATTTAGAGTTAATCTTGACTTGAGGGAATCTTTACCTTCTCACCCCAACAGAAATAGGCTCCACATGTTGAATTTCAACTTTTGTGTCTTAAGTTTCCATACATTAACAACAGAAAAACATAAGGACAATTTTAAACCTCATTGTGAGAGCAGGCTGCCCAGAAAATGGTCAGTGCTTGTGCTACTATAGTCCCGTCTCTTTCAGCCATCTCCCCAGCCAGCACAACATTATTGGATATAAAAGCTTATTGAGAGACAGCTGGGTGTGGAGGGTGTGTTTTCATGTATGGAAGTAAAGCAGCTTGAAGTAGCCTAAAACACCTAGAAAGAGGTACCGTAATTTTCTCTAGCAAAACTCACCAGAAGTAGTAGTTGGAATAGCAGGAGTAGGAGTAGAAATGGCAGTGGAGAATAGTGGAATAGTGGTGAGTAGTAGCTTATACCTGTGTTGTGATGGCTCTTTTTTGTTTAGAGCCCACTAAAATGGGTGTAGTTAAAAAGAATCTGTGATATTTATTACAATAAACATAAACATACTTGCAATCATGGCCTTTATGACACACTCGTGCACATTCTGTGCAACAGCACAGAGATTCCAGTAAACCACATGTTCGGCATTCAAATATATCCTGAAATGGGAGGAAAACAACATTTTAGAAAAAGTCTAATTAACACCCTTCTCCCCTCTCTCTCTACATACAGCTATTGGAAGTATACTGGATGTTTAGCATAAATTATGACTTCCTTTTCTCATTCTGTAAAATAGATAACCACTGGAAAAAGTGCATTTGCAGCAATAACTATCTTAAGAATATTAAGACTTCCAGACACATTTTTAAAAATTGGGCTAATTTTCAGCTCTGTTCACTTTCTTTTTTTGCAATAATTTTATTAAGCATTACAATTAAAAAGGTAAAAGTTAATACAAACTAAAAAAGGAAAAGGAAAAAGAAAAACTGTAGAAAAGAATAGAAAAACCCAGAAAAAATAGAAAAAAAACAGAAAAATAGAAAATAAGGGGGAAAAAATAAGAATATAGTAAAGAAAAAGAAAAATATAAAGAAGTAACTTTCCCCCTTCGTCACAGCAAGTATAAAACAATTTTTGTAACTTATCACTTAAATTTCACCTAAAATACAACAAAAGAATTCTTCTTCCCATGTCTCATTTCTTATTTATAAACAAAACTTTAAAGTCTTGTCATTCTGGTCAGCAAAATTCCATTAAGGGTTACCAGAGATAGCAACCTATCTATTTTAACCTTGATGAAGTAACCAACTTTAGGTTACTTCCCTTGACTTTTTAACAATCTGGATTTTTAATCTGTTTAAATATATCCTAGAACTAGATTTTTTCCCCTTTTTTGTCTCTTCTCAAAAAATCTTTCAAAACTTTAATAGATTCTCTTTTGTAAATCCATATAGGAATGTTATCCCGAGTCACTCTTCTGGTTTATTATTTATATGTCCCTTTTCATTATTAAACATCAGCTGAGCACTGTTTCCTTTCCCAATGTTACCCAAGATTAGATTTTTAATTTAGCATACAAGTATTAAGGTAGGGTAACATCTAAGTAAACACTTCTCGCTTATCAATGGCTGAATACCAAATTAGTCATAGTTTTAACTTAAAGGAAATAAATTAAACATAAGTTAATGAGTTTATTGCAAGAATAATTACATCTGGATTTAAATACTGAGATTTCAAAAGAAACCAAGTTCAACTGTTTTAGTTTGCAAGGAAGGAAGGAAGGAAGGAAGGAAGGAAGGAAGGAAGGAAGACAAAGAAAGACAGAAAGAAAGAAAGACAGAAAGAAAGAAAGACAGAAAGAAGGAAAGAAAGAAAGAAAGAAAGAAAGAAAGAGAGAAAGAAAGAAAGAAAGACAGAAAGGAAGAAAAAGAAAGAGCTCGGAGGGAGGGAGGGAAGGAGGGAGGGTAAAACAAATGTGGATTTTTTTAAATAAATTGTAAACTTGGGGAAATAAAGATGTTTAACCTGGCAACAAAAAACAAACGACAAAAATGCCAACCAAGACTCCCTAAATTTACCTGATTTATATGTTCTGCACCAGTCCATGTGAAACTACAAGTATCGTTGCAACACAAAACATACAAAGGAGAGTCATCTGGATTTGTGCCAGTTGGACAAACCATTCCCATAAAGACATCTTCTTCTTTTTCACTTGACATTGCTTCTGCTTTAAAAAGAAGGAGCAGAAAGAGGAGGGGAGGTTCCAAATTAAACATTAGAACTAAAGGTTTAAAAACCTTAACACTCAGAAGCTCCGCAATAGTGAAAAGGAAGCACTGCTTTACTTCAGTTACATATTATGCAATACTTACACTAAATTCTTCCTAGAAGTAGGTTGTCCTATGACTATTTGGCTTTATTGAGAGGAACTGCTATACACTCTCCTTTAATAAACTGAAACTGTTTTAAGTCAACAAGATAAAATGGCAATAAGTAATGAAAATAATTTTTTTCTTCATTCAATCATGTCCGAGAAGGGAATAATCCACGTAATATAAACAAGTAGCAAGGAAACTGCAATTTTCTATTCATTCTATATTATAAAATGTGTCAAACTCCCAAAGAAAAAAATCCTAAATCATTAGCAATTTTTTTTAAATTGTCCATACCTTTTGCAACTTTCTGTGCAGTTTCTAAAATAGTAATTGCAGCAGGATATGCTCTGCCACTGACTGCAGACATAAATGGTGTCATGCCCCTTGCATCCCTACAAGTAAAAATATATCCATGTCATTTTTCCAATTAAAATATCTACAGGAAAGATTTTTTTAAAAATAACCAATGTAAAGACATTAAAAAACAGCATACATTTTACCTGAGTCCTGATTTTCAAAAATACATAGGGGAATATGAGGACAGATAATTTCAACCTAGCTGCTTGATTGAAAAAGCAGGAATAAAGCCAAATACTGACTCTTGAAGAGGCAAGTTATTCTACCTGCTTCTCAAGAGTATGAAGCCAATGCATGAAATTTAACCAGAGGATCCTTACTTGGCTGACAGCAGTTCCCGGAGATATGGCTGTAAAACAACACTGTCACACAACAATTTCAGTATGAAATGTGCATTGGCCTTCCTGTCTTTTGATTCCACTACAGAAGGTTCTGTAGAAGGACCTACAAATGAGAAAACATGGATGAAAAACGAAATTTAAAAGCTGCTTTGTTGCTGTAACAATTATGACTGATATTGCAACTATATTTGAAATGTGATATGACAAAATTATCAATATTAGTAGAAATAGAAGGACTGGACATTTTATATTCTGAAGCAACATTTTAACTGACAACATATTTTAATGCATGCAAATTATTATGGAATATACTTGCAAAGATATATATTTAAGTATATCAAATAATGTTCTCTCACCTGGTATGGTAGAAGTGCTTGGTCCTTGGCCAGTGCCAGTTGTTGCTGTGGTAAGAGATCCCACAGCAGGAGCCAGGATAAAATCAATGTCACCATCTTTAGCAAACAGAATAGCAGGATGTACATCAATAAATAAAACACATCCCAACATGAAACCCTCCCCTCCCCCCATATTAACTAAAAAAAATATCACTGTTTAAGTTTTCTTCTAGCCAAAGGTTCTTCAATAAGTCTAAAAGTCCCTTGGGAGTTGGGCGGCATACAAATTTAATAAATAATAACAACAACAACAACAACAACAACTAGCAAACAGCAAGCAACAAGCCTAAAATGAGCAACAATTGCTACAAACATCCATGTGGTAATTTCACTTCATTAAATACTGCATGCAGTCAAATAGGTTATATTACATACCTATTATAGGTATTTAATGCTAGGTATATATGTCTTTCATTTACATTTACATGACTCTTGCTACAGGGTTCCTCTGGCATACCATTAACATTTGTTTGGAATCTGCAATTATGCAGAGGAACATCTCAGGATCTTACCGGGATCCATCGCTGGAGGATCAGGAACCCAACTTGGAGGAGCTATGGGAGGAGAAACAGGATCCTGATGATCACTTGATGAAGCTCCAGCTTCATGTCTGCCCAAACCCGCCGCTCTCAAAGATCGTCTCATCATTTCTCTCAGTCGCAAACTAACAATAAAAAGGAAGTCATAAATAATGGTGCATTTTTAGAAAAAAAAATATAATTTTACCAAAATTGGCTGCCAAGCTGGTAAATTCTTCTAAGTTCATACTTCTGTCATCAAGTAAAAGTATCCAGCCAGCTTGCCTTTCATTAGCCTCTCCTTCCAACTGCTTTTGACATTTCTAAGTGTCAACTCTCCCCAGTAAATTACATATTACGTATTATATAATAAATATAATAAATATAATTAATATAATATAATAAAATATAATATAATATAATAATATAATATAAAATAGAATAGAATATTTTATTGTCCAAGTGTGAATGAACACACAATG
>QLTV01003047.1:2311844-2341318 GCA_003457575.1 Thermophis baileyi
AATTATTTACAAAGTCCCCCTGGCTTCCCCGTTGACTTTGCTTGTGGGAAGCTGGCAGGGAAGGAAACAACTGGCATTTGTGTGACTACGGGACGCTGCTGCTGCAACCATTGTAATTGTGAGTTTCTTGCTAAGTGCCTAAATTGCTGCCCTTTGATCATGGGCATGCTGCCATGGCTGCAACTTTTCAGACAGTTTATGAGTTCCTCCTTGTTCAGTGCCATCGTAACTTTGAACAATAGCTAAACAAGAGATAAAGCCTGAGGCAAGAAGGCATAAGCTGCCTTATTTCAGATCACTCACGTGGTTTCTGCATACATTTCTTATCTTTTCTGATCAAATTATTCATAATTAATTCTCTGTGCGCGACAGATAAAATGATACGTAATGTCTTTTTTCCCAAATAGTGCAAGATTTTTGTGACTTTTTTTAATCAATGTATACATTCTTGAGTTAGATTAATGTTGGCAAAAGCATCCTCCCTGCACTTTGAGATTTCTGTACCTTGTATCTCCATGCTCGTGGAGACAGCATCCATGCAAGGGTTAACTCCGTCTATTATCCAATCAGGACTGAGTCTGCAAGTAAATGACACGCCTCCTCACGCTGTGACTTCCGCTTTTTGACGAAGGCGTTAATGCAGACAGATGTGGTGCTCCCGTTGCTGAGAAAGCCCTCGAAGGGCAAGGCTGGCTGCCATCCGGGCGGGGATGGATGCTGTCTCCACGGCTACGAGATGGAGCGTATCAGGTAAGACCAACGCCCATCTCCATGCTCATTGAGACAGAATCCATGCAAGGGACATACCAAAGCTGGCTGTCCTAGTGGGAGGGAGCGGCCCGGTCTTGCAATTCCTGGTCCGAGCAAACACGCTGAAGAACTCGTCGACCAAACGCTGCCTCCGCCGAAGCATACGAATCCAGCTTATAATGTCGTATGTATGGAGAAAGCGAAGACCAGGTAGCCGCCCGACAGACCTCCTCCAGAGAAGCTTGGTCGCCCAAGCTGCCGAAGTAGCCGCACTCCTGGTAGAATGGGTGGTGATATGTCGAGGCGTAGGCAAGGCCTGAGCCTCGTAGGCCCTGGCAATACAGGCCCTAATCCAACGGCCCACGGTGGAGGAGGAAATCTTGGAACCCATCGAAGAAGGTTGAAAGGAGACAAAACGAGATTCAGATCTACGAAATGAAGAAGTACCAACAATGTAAACCGTGAGTGCTCTACGAACGTCCAGCTTATGCCACCTCCATTCAAGCCGATGAACCGGGTGAGGGCAAAAGTTCAGAAGAACCAGCTCCTGGGCCCTGTGGAACCGTGAGTTAATCTTGGGAACAAAGGTAGGATCAAGACGCAAGACTACTCTGTCCGAGTGGAAAACACAGAGATCAGAACGAATGGACAGTGCAGCCAACTCCAAGATTCTGTGAGCTGACGTTACTGCCACCAGGAAGGCCACCTTGTAGGATAGATGTCGTAAGGTGGACTCCCGAATAGGTTCAAAAGGACTCTGAGTAAGGGAATCGAGAACCCTAGACAAGTCCCACGTGGGATAGCGATGAACCACAGGAGGTCACAGGTTGGTCGCCCCACGTAGAAACTGCCGAACTACTGGATGTTGTGACAGTGAATCCTTGGCTCCGCAAGTTAGGATAGACGATAGAGCCGCCACCTGCTGTTGCAGAGTGTTGGGAGCGAGTCCCCTGTTCATACCAGCCTGAACAAACTCCAAGACGTGATTGACAGAGGCCTCCAAGGGACGACAGCCTTGCCTAACGCACCAAGAACAAAAAGGCTCTCCAGGTGGCGTCGTAAATCTGGTTGGTGGAATCTCTGCGAGAGGCCTGGAGAGTCCTGATGACGTCACCTGGAAGATTGTCTTCCCTCAGCAAGCGCCGCTCAACCTCCAAACAGTTAGATGAAACCAATAGGGGTCCGGGTGAACTAGCGCCCCGACTGAGATGGACCCTGCTCCACGGAATGACCCATGGCCTGGCCACCGACAGGTTGATGAGGTCCGCGAACCAGGGACGTCTGGGCCAATGAGGCGCCACCAGGAGAAGCTCCGCCCCCTCCTCCAGAAGCTTCCGAAGAACCTGGAAATGAGGGGAAGCGGGAGAAGAAGCGGGCAGCTGAGTATTGTCCCGGGTGGCGAAGAGGTCCACCGAGGGAAGGCCGAACCTGTCCGATATCTCCTCGAACAGCGATGGTCGCAGGCGCCCCTCCACGTGGTCCACTGTGGACCGGCTGAGCCAGTCTGCTTGTATGTTCGCAGCTCCTGAGATGTGGTCCGCTCGAATGGACGCAACATTGTTCTCCGCCCACAGGCCAAGCTGGAACGCCTCTTCCATGAGGGCCTTGGAATGAGTGCCCCCCAGTCTGTTGACATGAGCCTTCGCTGCAACATTTTCCATCAGAACTAGAACATGGCAACCGGACACCACCTCACGAAACTCCTTGAGGGCCAAATGAATCGCCCGAAGTTCTAGCCAGTTGATATTGTGGGACAGATCGCTCTGGGACCACTGACCTTGAGTCATGTGCGACAGGAGATGAGCCCCCCAACCTGTCATGTTGTCATGACCAGATGATGCGGCTCCCGGAACAAACTGCCCCTGGAGATGGCAGCGGAAGTCCACCACTGCAGTGATCGAAGTACCTCAACTGGGACCATGATCTGTAAGGGAGACGTACTGGAACCCGCCCTCTGAAATGGAAGCAGGAACCACTGCAGACACCTTGAGTGGAGTCGAGCCCACGGCATGATGGAATGCAGAAAATCATCTTTCCCAGAAGTTGGGAAAGAAAGTGCAGCATCGCCAAGCAATCCCGACAGATGGTCACCGCCATGTCCCTGAGACAGGACTGGTGCTCCTGGGATAGAAATACTCGGAACTCGACCGTGTCGATGAATGCCCCCAGGTGCTGGATACGAGTGGCGGGAATCAGATGACTCTTGGCCCTGTTGATAGAGAAACCATGTCCCTGAAGGATGCGAATGGTTGTCTCCAAGTCTCGGGCCGCCTGAGCTTGAGAAGCTGACAGGATCAGGATGTCGTCGAGGTAAAATTGAATGCGAATGGGAAGTGAGCGCAGATGACCTGCCAGTGCTGCCATCAGCTTTGTAAACACCCGTGGGGCGGAGGAGAGATCGAACGGCAGAGCCTGATACTGGTAGTGCTTCCCTGCGTAATAAAAACGAAGGTACTGTCTATGGGCGGGGAGAATAGGCACGTGGAGGTAAGCTCCCGCCAGATCTACTGACGTGAGGAAATCGCCCTTCCTCACGGTTTCAAGAATGGACTGCAAGGAATGCATCTTAAACCGTCGGTAAACAATGTGACAGTTCATGGTCGTAAGATCAGAATCGCCCTCCAGCCTCCTGAAGATTGTTGGACGAGAAAAGGAAGCGAATAAAATCCCTGGCCCCATTGCTCCTCCGGTACCAGTTGCGCGAATCTCGAGCAGATGTCTTATAGTCGAATTCATGAGGAGTCTCTTGGACCTATTTCTAGATACAGGGCATGGAATGAAAATCCTTGGAGGATACCTGGAGGCCTGTTGCCCTGCTTGTCCTGGGGCTGGCCCTGCCTGTGAGGGAAGGCTCGTTGGTAGCGCTGGGACCGGAAACCGCCCTCCTGCCCCCGAAAGGACGAGGGACGATAGTAAGGAACAGGCAGAGATTCTGATCTACGAGAAATGGAAGGCAGGATCTTGCGCTTGTCTCGGGAGTCTATGAGAAGAGGTTCCAAGGCCTCTCCGAACAAGGTAGAACCCAAAAAGGGAGCCGAAGCCAAACATCATTTGTTACGGGTGTCGGCCTGCCACTGCCTCAGCCAAAGCAGACGTCTAGAAGCCACTGCGCTACCAGAAGCCTTGGCCGAAAAAACAGGCCGCATGGAGCGTGGCATCAGCTGAAAATTCCAAGGCAGCCATAACCTTGTTCAGATCGTGATGTGACCTAGTGTCATCTGCTGGGAGTCTATCCTGTAGCTGCCGGAGCCAAAGCAATGAAGCTGTTAAAAAAAGGAGGCAGCCATGGAAGCCTTCACCGCCCAAGCACTGGCCAAGTGGCCCTTGACCAGCAATAGTTCTCTTGTCCTCAGGCCTCAAGATTTCAGATAGTAATGCAACGTTTTGAGAAACCACAGGGGTCTGTTCCCTCTGGATAGGAGGGGAAGAGGGAGAGAGAGATCTAGAGGGTCTCAGCTCCTATGCCCACTAGGCTTGTGAGAAGAAGCCATTTAGGCCTTGGCTATGACCCTCTCAATAACCTTGTGCCTACTCGGGCCTGCTTGTCTGCCCTCTTGGAGGATCTGTGGGAGTGGCCTGATCGAGATTCCCCAGATGCTGCCCTCTTCTTGGAGGCCCTAGTGGTGGCTCCAGAATGACTGTGGCCACTTGAAGAGGAAAAGAGACAAATCCCCTCTCAGAATGGCTGCCCTGGAGGAAGTGGCGTCCGCCATCTTGATTCACTCTACGTGGCACAGGCAAACAAGGCCCGGAAGGCAGCAAAAATAAAAAGGAGGGCGGAAGGAGGGGGGAGTGAGAAGCTATGAGCCAGCTGCAGAAGCAGGCAGAAGCTAACGAGCTAAATTTGCCTCTCTCACTTCCAATGCCGGTAGCTGCGGAGCCGAGCTCGTGCACTACCCAAAAAACAGCTGATCGGAACGGACTCACCACTCCAAGCTTAATCCAGCTTCAGAACACCTGCAGAGAGTTCCCAGGGAGCCTCAGACGCTGCGGAGCCAAAACTCGTGGGTGGAGGGCTGAATCAGCAGCAAACAATCACAGGTGGTTAGCTCACTCCCTTCAGCTCGTTAAAGGATCAGCATGGCAGAGGAGCCCCTCGTGCACGCTATCCTGCTAGGACTACCAGCCGGTAGCCGAGCCACCGCTAGAGCGGTCTTCGGCGGTATCAGGCAAGCCCTTCTCGCCGGCACTAAAGCAGCAAGCACTCTTGAGCAAAAGGAAAATTTCCCTTAAAGGGACAGGCACAAAAAAACAGCAACAAGTATGGGAGTTCTTGAAACCCACGTCTATGTCCAAGGATCAACTGAGTCTTAAAAGCGGAAGTCACAGCGTGAGGAGGCATGTCATTTACTTGCGGACTCAGTCCTGATTGATAATAGACGGAGTTAACCCTTGCATGGATGCTGTCTCCACGAGCATGGAGATTATGAAAACATCAGTGATTAAAAGGAATAAAATATATATATAAATTGATCAAAAATTTGGCATTTTCCAAATAACTGTATTAAGATTTTAAATATTTAGACACTAATTATGGATAAATTACTACAACTGGGAAATTAGTGACAATGCCATTACAAACTATTTCCTTCCATGTAACTTACTATATGGCATTGATGCACTGCTTGCTATTGAAGACGCATCACTGCAGGTAGAGGCTGGAGAAGGCGGTGGGCCCATTTCGGTTTTCACTGGTTCCTGCTTACTTTCAGGCCTAAGATTTCAAAGAAAGAAGTAATTCATGTACTTTGAGTCAGTCAGGCTTAGAATTCGTATTTTTATTCTGGAATTGCCATTTCATTGTTTCTTATCCCATTTACACTGTTTCTAATTTTGTTAATTTATATCTAACCTGCTTTCAAGTTAATTTATTGTAAGAAATCTCTCTCTTTTGGGACAGCACGCAAAAGTCATAAATAAGTAAGTCTGCTTTCTCACAAATTCATTATAAAGACTGGTGAAAGCTCTGGATATACCTATTCATTTTTCTGATATCTTTAGGTAAGCAAGCCTTGTTAATATAACATTTAAAAAACTGTTTAAAATGTACAAATTAAAGAATTGTCCTTAGTGAAAATTGGAATTGAAATAAAAACTCAAAAACCCTGAAAATTATGCTTTATTCAAGGCTGCCTACCTAATTGCTTCTCTCCATTACTTGCTATAGCCCTCAGAAAAATATTTAACAGTATATAGTATAATCAAACAGAATTCCATTTAGGTCAAAAATGTTAGCAGACTGAGATCCATAATTCAATGCTTCTCAAAGATTTTCAGCCATGACCAAGTGTATTAAAGATCCTCACAATATTTTAGAGCACTTACTTTGTCTCTGTAGTTTTATTAGCTTTCTCCATGTTCTTTAAACTTTCTGGTGACCGAAGCTGAAATCTACAGCTATCATTCATATTCCAAACAGACTCCATTAAAACACCAACTTTAGGAATTCCAGCACTAATTGAAAAGGCCACTGCACCAGCATGATAGAGAGGATTATTCCTCAAACACACCTGAAATAAAGAGATAATGAACTAATTATAGTAAATTAAACATCAAAAAATCAGAAGGAAAAACTGTATTTTATATATAAAAATGATACCGAAATACACATGAAAGTTTAAATGCAAAATATCCAGGACACAATTCCCTAACAGTAAGACCCTTTATAGTGCTTAAAACTATAACTCAGTCAGTGATTAAGGAGAAAACAAAGGCAGAATATATTTACCAGGCACAGTTGATATGGATATTTGAAATTTTGTCAGTTCAGAAAACAAGGTGATTCAACGTAAGAATTCCATTTACAGATACTGTGACATTTTACAACTCATTTGTAGTTCAATTTGTTCATTTTTTAAAAATAAGCTTGTACATACCTGAGTACCAACAGTGATATTTGGCATTGAAGATATACCAGCACTAGACTTGGGCTTTTTATTTTTGGCTCTAGCCTTTTCCAGCATCTTCTTCCTTTGGCTAAAAGGAACTACACCCCTAGGAAGAAAAATACTAGTGTTAATATGAAATGGGTGTAATAAAGTAGAGTAAGGAATTAAAACAAGAGACAATAAAAGACAAATACATCTAGCCAATAAAAGAGTTTTAAGACTTGAGAAGATAAGATTATATATCAGGCAGTTCCTAAAATTGTGGTCCTAATAGTTAACTGTTCACACTGAGTTAAGAATATGTACTTTGAAATCTATGGAAAACATGGAGTCAGTGGAGGCCAAGATTAGAAAATTAGACATTTCATATATAAAAAGAAGATAGAATGTTTTCCCCAGCATGTTTCATCCACCACTCTGTAGTGTGCACTCATGATTGTGTTGCTTAAATAGATCTATTTTCCCCAGTCTTCTTCTATCTGACTATACTCCAGGTTAGTATATATCTCTTCTTGCCTACCATTGAGAGCTTCCATTAAGGTCTTTAGTTTTCCCAAGATCATCTCTGGCTTTCATAGTCTTCTTTCCTTAACTATTTCTATGGCTTGGTTTAATAGCCAGTCTGCCCTTTGTTTCTTTCTGCCTTTCTCTTTCGCAATTATTTTTTTATTTATTTCTATCTTTCTCAGGCTCTCTCTGTACAAAGTTAATGTCTTTGAATCTGTTTGTGACCTCATAGTCTTCAGGAATGTTTTTGATGTTTTATCTCATTGGAACCTGATCCTTTCTTGTCTTTTTTAGATTGATGTGAAATTTCTGTGATCAGCAGTAGATGGTCTGATCCTCAGTGAGCACCTGACAGCATTTTGCAGTTCAGCAGACAACTGTTCCATCTGTGGCTACGTAAGATGCAATTATGTTTGATTATGATGCTGTTTATTTGGACATTTTGGATACAGCCATCTTCTGAGCTACTGAAATAAGTTAGCAACACACAGCCCAAATTTACTTCCAGAAATCTATTAGCCATTGTTGAGCATACTGGGGGTTCCTAGTCTTGGTTTTTCAACATTTTTCAATACATGTGTCCAACTTTTGCATTAAAATCCCAATAATTATTAAAGCATGTTTGGTGTTTGTTTGGAATTAATCAAGCACTTCTCTCTCTCTCTCTCTCTCTCTCTCTCTCTCTCTCTCTCTTTGTAGTCTCCAGAGAATACTAAAATGTGCAGAACAGGGCATTTGTTGACCAGCTGCCCTCTCACACACACACACACACACACACACACACACACACACACAATAAATCTACTGTCTTTTAGATAAGTTGAGACTGTAACTCCTAACATTCCATCTTCCTGACCAATAAAAATTAGAAACTTGCTGTAGGGGAAAGATTTTTGTTCCCAAACTGAAGGAAGCATTGATCTTTTCTTACTGTTTATTACAACAGTGTTTTATTTCATTAATAGATACAAACTTTTTATTTTTAAATTCAAGGACTGAAAGGCAGAATATAATCTCAATCAAGCAAATACAGGTTGTAGTATCATATGCCATTTTAAGCATTCAGCCAGAAATCCGGTATTCAAATTAATATCTCTTAATCACAAAAGCATCCTTTCTCTCTCTTTTTCAAGATAGCCTGACTCTCAAACAATATGGCCCATATGAATACAGCAAATACAATTATCTAAGAAAGGTATTTTCTTCTATTTGATTAAAATAAATGGGGAAGTAGGTTGTTTTGAATTGGGCAGCCTTACAATTGTAACAAATCAGATTAAACCCAAACAAGGTTGGCATCTTTTTTACCATGTTTTCACCTACTGCTTTTCCAACAAAAAAACCTCTTCAAACATAAATACATAAGCTGATCAGCAGAGATTTTTTGTTCTTTGCAAACATATAAGTATATTTAAAACTTTGAATAGAAATATACACTTACCACCAATATAAATTATTCTCCAACTGAGCACAGGTATAAAGGGCACAACAATGCAGTGAAACTATCCGTTCTCCTTGAAGTTCTGAGTAGGTCTGTGCAGTATGTTCTAATTTAGAAGCTACAGAACTCAAAGTTTCATCTACCCAAGTAGCCACCTGAAAGGGGAAAAAAATTAGTGATCAGATAGTTTCATTTCAGAATCTTATTTTAACCAATAATTACTGGCAACTCTTTATACACAACATAAACAATCTGTTACCATCAAGTTTGAGATGAAATTTTAACCAAAAAAATTTAAAGAATTTTTTTTGGAATAATTTTAAGAAGCATGAGTTTGGGGGCCATATTCAAGGTGGAAAAAAGCCTAATGTGGTTTTTATTAACTTTCTATAGCTGCTTTTCCTTCATCTTTTTTTGTTAAAGAAGTTTCTCTTTTACTTAACTATTTCTGTACCAATTATACAGCTTTGTGGTATTTGACAACAATTAAAACCCTTAAATGTATCTTGCAATAAAGTGATAATATGAATATAATTGAAATTTAATAACAATTTTACAAAAATTACTACTAGAATGATAAAAAAACCTAATACAAACTAGAAAAAGAGAATGTTGTCTCAAATGTTTCATACCTTATTGTTTTCAGTAGCAACAGTTGCTCTAATGCTATTTGCAGAAAGAAGAATTATCTTCTCATTTGTCAATCCCAATGATCCTGCACGTGGATGATGTATTGATGGATTCTTTGGAAACAAAACCATCAGATAGTATGTTATGAACTCATCAATGAACTCCTGGCATTACTTTCCTGCCAAGGGTCAACTAAAAAGCATATTTTGTCCCATCCCAATTTTATCAAGAACAGCAGCACACTTTTTGCCATGAAAGTTATTTTCTTCTATTCAAGTAAGACAGAGAATTACAAGTCAGAAAAGGCCAAGCAGCATAGCTCTTGTTAAAAACTCATTGCTATCACTGCTCCTTCTAACTATGCTGGATGCCAAATCATTCCACTTATTGCACAGCACTAGCTAGATTTTGGTCACACTCTGATGTAATCATAGAACATTAGTTTTTATTAAATATATATTTGATAGCATTAAACAGAATTGTTTGCCAAGAAAATAAACAAATGGATCACTGAACAAATTACTCAAGGCACAAATGACCAGACTAAAATTATTATACTAGGGACACAAGGATTTTATACAAGGATCTAACTTTCTATAAAGCTTTCTATAAAGCTAACTTTCTATAAAGAGACTATAAAGCTGAAAAAGGTAAGAGGAGAGAAAGAAAAGAAGAGCTCAACCAACAGCAAGATGAATGGAATTAATTACAGTGGCAATCGGTACACCACTGGAGCATCTGAAAAACCAAGCTGAGACAGATCATCATGGAGAAAATCTATGTCAGGGGTGTCAAACTCACATCGTCATGGCGGCGTCACGGGACATATCGGGACTTTTCCCCCCTTCGCTAAACCGGGCGGGGCCAGGGCCAGCACGTGACGCATCCAGCCTGCAAGTTTGACACACCTGATCTATGTGATCACCAAGAGTCAATACTAACTTGATGGCAAATAATGAATCAATCAAACGAATGTAATTGTATGTACCTGTGTATTTCTGTATGGTTCAGATTCACTCCACTTCCACTGATAGAGCTCCCCTTTACTGCTCACTGCCACCAATTCAGAATACAAAGCACCAATAGAAATAAATTTCATTCCATCCTACAAAATCAGATAAGTTTAAATGTTCAACATTGTAATAATTATATATTTAATGTACACCTTGATGTTATCGCACAGGAATACCAAGATAAGAAATGTGTAGCTGATTAAATAAAAATTTGTCAATCTGCAAAGATTGAAGCTGACTGATAAAAATAATACTTTGTCTGTAAAATCAGGAAAGACTTTTCTGCACAGCTTTTTATTTAGTCAATTGATTGCTCATATGCATCATCCATATCAGAGTGGACTGAGGAAGTTTATAAGTATCATTAATTACTATTTAATACAATTTTACCAAATTGCCTCCTTCCTGATAAGGTTAGTTTACATTAGGTAAATAAAAATGATGAAGGGTAAAACGAAGACAAAGGATTTTTGTCTTTCCTCTCAGTCTCAGGGAAAAACAATCCCATGCTGCCAAAGAAAAAAAGACATATAGAAAAACTGAAAAATTGTTAAGAGAAATAATTAGTTAATTTTCACAGAAGACATAGTATACCAATGCCAAAATTAATGGTCTAGCCCAGGGGTCGGCAACCCGTAGCTCTGGAGCCACATGTGGCTTTTTCATCCCTCTGCTGCGGCTCCCTGTCGCCAGTCGGCTCCACAATTGATAGGGCTTTCAGTTAGGACAGGTAGAGGAAAAAAAACACTGTGCTAGGAGGAGACTCTATGGTGGGGGAACCGGATTTCCGGTCGGCTCCAGAATTGAACCCCCCCTCCCCGTTCAATTAATTGTTAAGAGAACCTTAAAGACTCAGAGCCACAAAAGTCCTAACCGGAATCCCCCCATTCTGGTTAGGACTTTTGTGGCTCTGAGTCTTTAAGGTTGCTGACCCATGGTCTAGCCAAAACCAGTAGCATGTTACATTTAACTTGTTTAAGGCAGTAGAGGTAGTCCTCAACTTACAACCACAATTGAAATATGAAACCTCAATTATTGAACAAAACAGGTGTAAAGCGAGACACCTGGTTACAGTCACTAAAGAATCTCCCAGATCATTAAGTGGATGGAGCAAAAGAGCTGCCTGGAGAATTCAGCTCCCCAGTGTGCTGAAAGTAAATGCTCTGGCAGGCTACAGGAATGGAGCTGTGATCTTCAGGGTCTAAGTTCTGTTTCTTGACCCTACTGGAAGAATTCATCTCTTCTCCATGCATAAAAGAAAACTGCTCTGATGGGCTACAGAAATGGAGCTCAGATCTTTCAAATCTGACCTCCATTTCTGCAGCCCTTTGGAGTTCTCCTCACCTTGGCAAGCAGCTCTTTCTCTCTAGAAGGGCTGCCTGTGGATCTCAGCTCCACATAGAGTTGAGATTCTCTCCCAGCTAGCAGCCCTTTCACCTTCAAAGAGTGGGGAGGGAATCTCAACTCCATGGTAGTTTGCAACCTTCACTGCTGGTTTCCCCACTGATTTTCTGGGGCAGGTGACAGAGAAGATTACAAATTGTGTTTACATAGATGATCATGGGTGCTTGGCAACTAGTTTTAAGAGCAAACAGGTTGCAAAGCAGCAGACTGTGATCACCTGACCGGGGGGGGGGGGTTGTTTTATGATTGTTGGAAGTGCTTTATAGGCTATAAAGCACCCTATCTGTGGCAGTTGGAACTTTAAATGACCAAACAATTGGTCGTAAGTTCAGGACTATCTGTATGTGAATTGTCCTGTCATTAAGGTCAATATTTTATGTATGTATGTATAAACCATTAATTAAAGATTAAGCAATGCCAACCACATACAGGTAACACAAGCAAACAGTGTATTTTCATGCTGTTGGAAAGAGAAGAAATGCAAATATATAGTTAACACATCTTATATATTAATTTTTTAAAAAAAAAAATCAGTACCTTATCTGGCCACCACTGCAAATCTTCTCCTAATGAGACTGGGCTTTGGACAGGTGTATTCTTCTTGTCAAGGTTTGGCTCTCCTTCTTTGCTTGTAGAGCCTCTTTCATTATCAAATGAGGCTCCATCAAGCCACCTTCGTTCACGCAAACGTAAAACGGACTCACGTTCACGCAACAGCTCAGAGTCTCTCTCTAAGGGAAGAAGGAGAACTGGTATGCAATTGGGTCACACCAGTGGGATAAAAGTAAGCCACTCTCTAGTAAAGACCCTTCAGGATGCAACTAACAGCAATTACAATCTATGATAAAATATAAACATCAAAAAGGCATGCAGCACTCAAAATATTAACCCTTTCAAGCATATGTACTATTATTGCCAAAATCATTTAAAATGTAAGAATGATACTCAAAATCTATTTCCGACCCAGGAAGCTTCAAGCTACCTAAAATGAATTCATTTATTTTTTTTTAAATTATATCATTGGATATATAGAACAAGATAAAAAGTGTTTTTCAAAATTTGTAGTACCATATGCAAAGAGTATATTATGGGTGATGTATCAAACGGTACAAACAAAACAAAACCTAGTTTCAACTAACAAGGATTTGAAGAGACTTTTAATCTAGCAAAAAAGGAGTGTTTATTAGAGAGTCTCAGCAGTTCCCCCACCACCACCTGAAAAGGTTAACACACAATCCTACAGTGTTGTAAATTTGCTAATCCAACCCTTTAAACAAAATATATAGCACTTGATGTGATTTTTTAAAAAAAGTTCAAGAGTAAAGTTGATTAAAGGAAAATTTTGAAATCAGAAAAGTTCTAGAAAGATTTTTTTAAGGAAAATGTTCCTTACCAAAATGCTTTCCCTTCAATTGGCCTACAAATTGTCTAAAGCCAGTACGCCAGTTCTCTCATACAATTAAAATGTTAAGTCAGGTAATCAAACTAAATATCCAAGAGAATATATACATGGAAAATAAGGATTTTTCATCTTAACATAGAAATAACCTTAGAAAGGAAAAGGGAAGGGGGTTTAAGAAAAATCAGAAGATGAATATTTATACATGCACATAATGCATTTAAACTATATTACTCCTTATTTAATAACATTCTTAATCAAAACATGCCTCCTTTCTTTTGCTTACTTCTTTACTCTGTCTTCTATCACTGTCATCTTATTCTCCACTTCCTTCAACAATTGGTTTACAAATGAATGTCCATCTAGCTTTCTCATAACTTCTCTATTACTAATGTTTTGACAATTTTTCCCCCTCTTAATCAGACGTCATAGTTTAGTTGACTTCTAATGAGACTATAATGAGGAGGGTTAGGAGTATGTGCATTAAAAAGAGGTAGTGGCATGTATATAATTCTAAGATTGTCCCCAAGACCTATGCATATATAGATAAGGCCTTTGGTTTTAATCTTCACTAGCATGAGTAAGCAACCCATTTCCCTTCAACTGTGATTTTCATTATTTCTGACTGTTTGCCCTACTGGCTAGATTTTATGGGAATTAAAACAAAGTAAACAGACTTCAAGATGTCTACCATTTTAGAAGCTTCATAAATAGCACAATGAAGCCATATATGATAATTTGGAAAATCACCTTATATTCACAATGTACAGCAACCATAATAAATTTTTTAACTAACTTAACATAATGCACTAAATATTTATGCATGTGAATACTAAGATAAATATTAAATGGGTAGAATGAAATTCAAGAATGATTTGTAGCAGAGGTTGGATTAACAACTGATAAAATGCTCTGGACAAAGTACTAGTTCTTTTGAAGGAAGCACCAGATCCAGTATTGGATTTCATACATTTTCAAATCTTACTTATAATTTGTTTTTATGAAAAATATTTTGTAGCTGCTATTTCTAAATCTATATGCAAAAAATAATAATTACTAGGCTTAATATATTTTAAAGTGTCACTGATATTATATTTTGCAAAGAAATTATTAACTATCTGAGTGATACATAACTTTCACTGCTACCCATCTGAACACAGGTAGGTTTTCTATATTTGCTATAAAATTATGCCTCCATATCAGAGAAGGCAGAAAATTCCCTATGTACCAACTAATTTTAACTTATTCTAAAGTAAACAAGTGATCTTCTGGGATGTTTCAGAAGAGAATAAGTTTTCAGGCCAATCCTCCATAAGTCTTTGTTTAAAAAATACTGGCTTTGGGCAGACAATTTTAAAAGCCTCATGCACATTTCATCTGTCAAGACATTTCAAACATAGTACTAGTAATTATTTTGTAACTTACTAGAATATTTTTGAAATGTTACAACTTAGAAGAAAATTTTTAATTGTCTATATTTAGAATAGAAATTGCACACACAAATCTAAGACAGAAATCACCAGCATGTGCTATAACTAGTACTGCACAGCAATACTACTTATTTACAAAGAAAAAAAGGTGCAAAATTACCTCGGGACGAGCTTAGCCTGGAAAGTGATGAGCGCCGAAAGGATGGATAACCAAAGTAACTAATATCTTCTGAAAACATAGCATCAGCATCAATAATGACACTTGGGTGAGCAGAATGTATGTCAGCATCCAGAAGAGACATAAGATCCTCTATAAGAGGAGACAAGGATCTGAGGTAAATTATCAGCTACTTGAAAATAATCTAGAAAGACCATCACCAAACAAGACAAATCTACCAACAAAGCTGATCTTTTCTTCCAATTCCCTAACATATAAATATTTTGCCTACTGCTCACATTTCAATCAAACAAAATATCCTAGAATGCTAATCCAATGTTATCTACTATATATCAACTGCCTGCTTGCTGCTTCAAGCCATTAAGTCTAACCTCATCCTAAGAACTCAAATGTTAGACAAAGCTATGAACAGTTAAGCAATATAGAGAGAGACTAAATCGTTCCAGAAAACAGCATGTGAAATGCTTCCTTCAAAAGAAAAGAAAAAAGGAAGAACCTCTAATTTTATCTGAAACTAAGACAATTGTTACCTAAACTGAAAAATGTCATTTTAATGGAGTCTACAGATGACTATGCAAAAATACATACACATATCTCCTGAAGAAAATATTTTATGAGACTACATTTATGGTATCAAGTTAACTGAAGCGTTGATAGGGCAGGAGAGTGTCCCACTTTTGAATCACAATCTTGGCATAAAATCTCAGCTGTTGATAGAACAAACAAATGCTCTCCCGGTAATAGCTTTTTTTTCTGCCACTTTCTATTAAATTTAATTTCCAGCAGGGTAAGAAATGCTGCCTAAACTGTCAGCAGGCGCAGTTAAGTTTATCCAGTAAACTCAAGCTTTATAAATTCAAGATCTTGCATTTTAATAGACTCCTAACCAACAACTTGCCACACGTAATCCAGCTACAACAGACACTATTTTATCCTTACTCACTTGTCGCTTTAATTCCATGACCTCACTATGATGTCATGTGCAATTCTTTTATTTCCCATTTCTTTTCTACCATAAGATAACTGAATTCTTAGCTGTCAAGTACTATCTGTCTGACTCCTGCTACAAATAATCCCAGTGAGATCATAATTCAATTCAAATAACCTGACCTTGATTTTTACAGATCAATATACAATATAAATATTTATGTCCCCTATTTTCCCATGTCCATCATTACTGTATTTCTTCCCAGAAACCATGTCCTATTGCCCTATTTTAAGAAAACACTGGTTTATGCAATCCTTTCAGCGTC
Source organism: Thermophis baileyi (assembly GCA_003457575.1). Taxonomy (NCBI): domain Eukaryota; kingdom Metazoa; phylum Chordata; class Lepidosauria; order Squamata; family Dipsadidae; genus Thermophis; species Thermophis baileyi. The sequence continues at coordinate 2,327,738 of QLTV01003047.1, forward strand.
CATCCAAGAATTACACCACAATGGAGCAGTACCTCAATAACTTTCCACTTCTCCACCTATGGTATCCTATAGGAAATATATTGCGTTTCTGAATTATAAACTACAATTAGCAACTAAGAGTGGGAAGATTTGCTTTTAAATGCATCTTAGCTACTTTTCCACATATTAATGAAAAAATCAATTACTTTTTAAAAAACAGGTTAGAGGTATGTGAAGTTTCACAAAAGAAGCTCTAACCATTAGCATTTAATTCAAAAAAATTCCCACATATTAACTAAATGAAAAAAATGGATAATTTCCAGCACCTTAGTTCCTTTCTTCCTAATTTAAGCTTCTCATCGGAGTACTGAATAATATATAATTCAATCCTTCATACTGGCCCTCCAAAGAAGTATTGGTTCTTGCTTTCCAGTAACTATTTAAAATGCTCAGTGAATCATCTTAGAACATTGTATTTCACAGCTATTACTTTTCTTATACATTCATGCTCGGAGTCTGATTTATCCATTTTGAAACTGCAAAGCAAAATACTACAGCAATACAGTAACTCTATCATCTTAACTGCTAAGCAGGATCAGATTTAGTTAGCTAAATGAGTGGGTACCTAGAAATATCAGAGTTGTAAACTAGACTAAGAAGTTGGGGCAGAAAAATCCTAGAAGGCAGCAATAACAAACCACTCTGTGTTGTTGCCAAGACAATTATATGATCATTTCCACGCAGTCACCAGTAATCAAATGTGAGTTGGAGCTTTTACTTTTACATGCATACAGAAAGGCAACTCACCAAATGTTTGCCCTCAATACTGTTAATAATATTGATAAGTTATAATTATAAGGTATATAATTATAATGTTCCTTTTTTATGAGTGCTAAACATCTTCAGAGCTGTTGTGGATCTCCAGGCTGTAAAGCACTGGATATAGTGTAGCAGAATAAGGTGGTAACTCTGACAAGATGGTGTTACATTGATTCTGTAGGCTGGATTCAGGATCAAGATTGTAACCTGTTCTTTCACAGGCCTATATTCCTCCTTAAGTAACACATTTTCAGCCCAGGGGTGCTTTTAAATCCAGCTCAGATGATAGACAGCCATGTAACAACTATGGCAATTAGGTTTTTCATTAACTTCAGCTGATAAATCCTGAAGAAGAAAACCTAGATTTGGTTATTTGTGGGATGATAAGCTTAAAGCAAGATTATAGTACACTCTATGTAGAACTCTTGGGGTGATGCAGAAATTTCAGCAAGACTGGAATATAGAACCAAATATGCTAAAGGTTATCTGTTTATGTTTCCACATTTACTCTAACACTGAAACTGCTTTACTATTTGCTAATTGCTTTGGGGTACACAACGTAGAATGCCTATTTCCACAGGGCCATGTATGCATTCTTTGGTCATGTCACACTCCACAAGACTGACAAGGTCAGGAAACAAGTACCATGTGGAATTATGAAAAAAATGTAATGCTAGTAGACTAACATAAAAGAAATTTGAAAACTAAACAAAGTTATTCTCTCATACAATTTATACATAGTGTAATTAAGGCAAAATTACTCCGTCTCTTTTTCATACTTCCCCATTCCTTTTCTCTAACGGCCTTGTTTATTCCCTTAACTGTCTTGCTCTTCTATCTGTTAGATATTCCATCAAAGATATCAACCTCACCACACACAGTTGAAAATTCAAATCAATTTGTTTTGCCCATTGCAGACCCATATTATAGAACTGACAATCAGACAATAGTACATCCCCCCATTATTACATTTTAGGGTGGTGTTTAAAATGTAGTTAGACATCTCTATATATTGTTTTTAATATAGTGCAATGTATATATTTACTGTGTCTTTGTGCCCAGAGCTATTAAGAAGGTAATTAGCATATGTCTTTTAAATAAGCAAATGGAATTCATATTATTCACTTTAATAAAAACTAGACTATCGTTCATATAATATATATTAATTCACTATAATCTAAAAATGTTTATTACAATTTAACAAATAAAACCAACCTTTTACTGCTTCCTTTGTAATCTTACATATCTGGGCAAGACATTTCACTCTATACAAATTTATGTTGAGAACTAATTAGTGATCCTATATTCTTATAAAATTTTAAGAAGTGTGTATTCTTATACAATTTCCTTGAACAGTTGGCAAATTGGACTCTCACCAAGAACCTGAATAAGACATATACTGTATTCTTTCTTTACATTCATCCAAAATTTAAGCTTTTTCGTATAATAGGTATATATCTACCATTCAAATACAGGATTGTTAAGAATCCAGATCATTTTCCCATTTCAATAGAAGAGAAATATGTAGCTGTGGAGTTCTTGGTGTTCTCTGAGCTTGGTTGTTTATTTGTAGAAATTTCATTACCTGATTGGGAAACATCATCAGCGCTAGTGAGTATGGGGATTGCTCCCTACTGTTTATATAGAGTAGTTGTCCTAACAATATTGGTGGAGGTGTGGTTTTCTCCTTGGCAATTCCTTGATCGAGGTATCGCTTTCTGCTTGACTGTTTGTCTGATGTTAACCTCTTTTTATCTGGGTTCTGGCTGAAGGAGATGTGTTCTGATCTTTTGTTTATTTTTTTATACCTTTATATATGATATTACCATTTTAAAAAAAATTAAAATGTGCAGAACTGTATAGCATAGCTGCTCAGCTACCCTTGTGTTTTTAGGATTTCAGAAAGAGTTTTTTTATTACATTTAGGCTGAAGGGGAGAGTCACTAGCAAAGGGACTCAGACAAGTAATGTTCTCTTCCAGATCTGTAACTAGGAGCAATTCTAAATCTAATAAAACATACTGAAAATGAATCTTTCTTTGTGATCTATCTGAGAGGTATGTCTTCTGAATTCTACTTAGTGAAAACTAAAGAAAAAAGTACTGTAGGATAATATTAACTCTGCCTTATGCATTATTTAACATGCTATTCAAGTTAAAATCATATTAATATCTCTCCAGTAAAGTTGCTAAAGTGATATGATTTTGAAAGCCATTTGGTAACAAATAGAGCTATACTGTATTGATTGTAAGTATAAAATGTTCTGGAAAAGAAAATTGGTCAATTCAGCAGGAACAGAATTATAATACTGTATAAGACTAATGATAGATTAGACTTAAATTGCCCATAAATTTGACCCTCAAGAGGGGGTCAAACACAAGCATTCAACAATCAAATAACCACTGCCTTAGAATTTAAATGGGTTTTTAAATGATAATAAAATAGCTACTCCAAAGTTTTTTCTTAAATTACTACTTTGCCTCAGATGTCATACACATTTGCTACTGAATACTGCAGTCAGAATTCAAAAGTTTTGTATAAGCAAAACAAAATTACAGCTTGGCATAACCATAAAGCAGAATTGTGGAAATGCTTGTGAGAACCAAGAGAACCTTAGCAATCAACCAGCGAGGCTTTTAACATCTGCTTTTAAAAGAGCAATTTATCTCATATAGCTTTATAGATTTTTTTCACACGTATATTTTCTGACATTGACACAGCTTTGGCAATTCTCTTATAGCCGGAAAGCTTTTAAACTACAAAAATTATTTTAATTTCTCGTTCTCACTGTACTGATTGTAATACTCCATTTTAAATGTCATATTTTGTTTTACTACTTAAGGTGTCATGTATTAAGCAGAAAAGTAGGATATAAAATTTAATCATCATTTTCACTGACAGCATCTTGTCAGTTAGGCTGACTTAGCTGCAGATTCCTCTGTGAGTGAGCATCTCTAACAAACTGTTTGTCACTAGCTTAGCAAAGTTTAGTGTGATATGTAAATGTATACGTTTTCATCTATAAAGAAGAAATTAAAGAAAGAAGATATGGGCTGATATTAGTTTCTTAATAGTTTCATTCTCTGGCTTCTCCCAAAACCAGAATTCAGTGTTGACATGTCATGCTATCCCTGAGTAACGAAGCACAGATATTTCTTTCCCCACATAGTTTCCATACGTTATCAGCAGGTACTCAAGGATGTGTTTATCATTACAGCAGCTATATTTATTTGTATAAGGATTTTTATTCCAATCTTCTAATTTTACACACTTATTATAGCTTAGAACAGGAGTGGGCAACTATGGCCTTTTTACGACCTGTGGACTTCAACTCCCACGATTCCTGAGCCAGCATGACTGGCTCAGGAATTATGGGATTTAAAGTCGACAAGTCACAAAGGGGCCTACCCTGGCTTAGAAGAATATGTGAGGTGACACTGTAAAAATCACTTCGATTTTCTTTTATTAAAATGAACAAAAACAGACTGAAAAACACCACTGCCAATGTGAGCATATTAAACTATGAAATGCTTTTTAATACTTCCTTTTTAAAACCAGCAGTATATAAAATTCCATAAATAAATTATGTGCAACCAAGGCATTAAATTATGTATCTCTAGCATGAGAAATAATAAATTGCCTTAAATTAAGATCTGTTCTACCATTCAACTTGCTGAACTGCAGGACACCATACAAATCAAACTAACTAGTCTTTAAAAAAGCTTATTAGCAGCATTGATAAGTCATCTATGGAATGCATTGATGATTGTATGATTGTGTTTGTCACCACTATGGGGAGGGAGGTTCTGGGGTTTTATATTGTTGGTTTTTTAATCCTATACGCTACCTGGAGTTATAAATAAATAAATTTGGAAGCTAAATTAATTATTATGATGTTAATAAACTAAGAAAAGGGGCATTTCAACAAACATAAGGATGAAAACGTAAGAAATGGATGATAGGTAGTCCTTGACTTACACAATTGACCCCAACATTTCTGTTGCTAAGCAAGACAGTTCTTAAGTGAATTTTACCCCATTTTACAACTTTTCTTATCACAGTTGTTAAGTGAATCACTGCAGTTCTTAAATTAGTAACACGGTCATTAAGTGAATCTGGCTTCCCACTGACTTTGCTTGTCAGAAGGATACAAAAGATGATCACGACACCAGGACACTGCAACCGTCATAAATAGGAGTCAGTTGCCAAGCATCTGAATTTTGATCACGTGACCATGGGGATGCTGCAACAGTTGTTAAGTGCAAAAAACAGTTTTTTCAGTGCTATTGTAACTTAGAATGGTCACTAAGGGAATTGTTGTAAGTTAAGGACTATCTATATAATAATTGATCAAAAGTAATATATTAATCAACTAGAAAACCACTAGTTAGTAGAATCAGTAGTAGAGTAATAACATCCTAAACCTCACAGTGGCAATTCATACATTTAGGTGTGTATTTTTTTATTTATTTAATCAATGGGAATCTCAAGGCAAGTCTCATATGGTTATTTAGTCTTGTATGGCTAAACATTACGCCACAGAAGATAAGCCTTTGTCTAATCATAACCACATTAATTTCTTCCCCAGGCATTTCTTATCCTTCAGAACTACTATTCCACTCGTTTCCAAAAACACAATATTTAAACTGCAATAGATTTATTCTAAAAATATTAACAATAAGCTAATTCTCTGGTTATCAAAAGTAATATAAAAGTGCCTTCCTGCTTCTTGGTTTAGTATAATCTTTTTTCTTTTAATTTTAATAGAGGTCTGCTTTAGAAAGTAATTGTGAAGAAATAAACAGGATATAAAGATTTATTTTTGCGTGCAGTGTGCTTTGTTAAAGTATTTATTTCTAAGTCATACATAATCTGTGGCACAAAAACAAACACTAATCGTGAGTTTATTTATTACATCTCAATGCTGCCTTACTCCCAAACATTAATCTATGCAATAGTTACATGTTTTTGAACCAAGTTACTCAGGCTCTTTCTTGACTTTTTTTATTTGTAAACATTAGAAACTTGTTTCAGTATGAATTGTTTAATAGAAACCTTTCAAAGTATACTGTAACTGTATCAATTAAGATGCTCAAAATATGTGCATTCTTATAACACAGAATTTCAAATTGAACAATAATACAGATGACCTCCAGAGTCCCTTACATTTCATGATTCTGTGTGGCGTCTTCCTGCACTAGGCAGTATTTTGGACTATATGATTCCTAAGGTTCCTTTCAACCCTCATATTTGACATATTCACTCCAATAGTAAAAGTAATAAAAAGCTGGCCTGATTTTGCCTTACCTATTCTTTTTGTTCTTTCTTCCAAAACACCAATATTTTTTAGAAGAAAATGTTAATTATTTATAAATATTGCAGAATGAATATCTACAAAACTCTTGTAAGAGCTTAAAATTATTATTATTATTTTGAGAAGGAATAAGAAAACATTTCCCACACAAACCTCCAGGAAGGTAGGATTCACTTGCTGTATCATCACCATCGTCACCATCCTCATCATCACGACTCAACAAGTTGTTCACCGCAAGATTAACATCAAGATTTGTCCGTTGAAGCTCTCTGATAATTACACTTCTAGATTTTCCTTGTAAAACAACTTGTGCCTATGCAAAACAGAATGCATGCACACATTAAGCTGAATAAATAATTCTCAAGCAATTCCAATTTACAAAAATAAAATATTCCCGAGAAATTAAAACTGAATGCTACAAATAGGTTAAAAAGTAAATACAAGTTCTTAGTGCAATTAAAATTGTGCAACAGAAAATGCAAGTGAACTGTGGCAAAGAGGAACTTAAATCTGCCAGATCCCTTCCTGAGAGTTCCACCTGTCCCTACTCTCTCTACTTAAATTCCAACATGTCTGGTTGTGGTTATTCTCCAAATGAATGAGTTCTACCCAGCCATGTAGTTAGCAGAATGGAGATGGAGCAGATTCAGATGAGAAAATTCCTTTTCATATAGAATCTGGTCAAGTCATCAAACAAAAAATCCCTCTTCCTTAGTCTAGTTCTAGGGAATGCTGCAGTTTATCATTAACTTGTAAGCATACAGCAAACAAAGAGATAAAGTGGTCAGAGAATGGGAACAGGTATAGAACTACACATTCTGCATAAAGTAGCACTAAAAAAATAAATAAAAGTATTCCTTGCAAAGCTATCTAAGCTTTTAAGCTTAGTTTTCCTCTATTAAGCACATAGCTTTAAAAATTATCATTGCCTTTTCTATTACCATTTGCAATTCAATTTTTATTTATTTTTCTAGTCTTTACTGTGTTTTATTTTATAAAATATTTTATATACTTTATAATATAAATATATTTTATAAAAATGTTGCCAACTTTTCCATTACTTCATTTTTATGGCAACTATTCTTTTCAAGAGGAATTACAGAGGCAAGGTAAAGATGCTGACTGCTGAAAATCAACAAGCTTTTGGAAAGAAGATGAAAGGTGCATTCCAATTCAATAAGAATTTTTATGGTCTCTTTCACTGTAAATAGCCCAGAGTCACTTATACAGTGACTTAAGAGGTAAAAGTAGTTGGGAAACATGCAACTGCCTGTCCCATTCTGAATCCTGGATATAAACCTCTTTGTCTTAGAAGATTTGCCATATATATACTCTTTATGTCAAGAGTGTATGATTACAATAGCAATTATCTCTGGGAATACTGCAGTAAGAAGATATTTTCAAAAGCCTGAGTGATAAGATGTTATTGTCAAGCAAAACTAGTAGACATACCCTGAAAAATATTCAGTAACTAGCCTAATTTTCAATCGTTTCCATTTCTGTCAATGGAAATTTCTTACTTTCAAAAGCGTGCATTTTATGTTCTTTAGAAAACCGTTAAAAGTTCAGATATCTAGGCTTAGATTGCCATTATCTATTACAGTTTTAATTTACCTAACACACGAAGTTATTTGGACAGAATGACTTCCAAGTAATGTACTGTTTTTTTCTAAAACAGAAATGTTGTCTGTCATCAAGTAACTAAATTGATTTCAATCCATATCAGTTCTTGAACTTACAACCCCAGTACTATTAGATGTCAGACTGAGGGAGAACAGCTGATAAGCATATGCTGCATATCAAGCTAAAGGAAAATGGCAGGCAGGCAGGCAAAAGAAACTGAAGTCTCTCTCTGTCTCTCTGTCTCGGAGGGAGGAAGAGGGAGAGATAATGGAAGAAGTTTAAAAACTATTCACTGACACAACCAATTTCTTTGTCATAGAAATTTTAAATAATTCATCTTAAGCGAGATTCATACCTGTGAAATGAGTTCTTCTGGGATAACAGATGCTGGAATCACCGGTTGTGGTTGACTACCCAGTAGACCAGATCCTCTGTCACGTCCAGTTCGAATAACTCGTGTTTGCCTTCGTGAATCTCTAGCTCCAGCTGATGATCTACCAGATGATCCTCCACTTCCTCCCACACCAGAGCTCCATCGACTTCTGAAAAAAAAATTAAAAGCAAAGCATCAATGTTTCTGAATTATTTTTAAAGTTATCATGTATCTGAACTGAACTGTTCCCTCTCCATGTGACAGTCTGTTAATTCGTGTTTAATTCTGCATTTTTGCAAAAGATTAGAAACACTGCAACACATTCTTTTTCCTTTGCTATCCACTATATCTTCTCTGAGCACCGAAGGCTCCCTTTAGGGGGGAATATCCTTTGTTTCAACCAGTTCTGTAATTTGTTCAAAGTAACACTATACAACATTCATCCAGCCATCGGACAATATGATTAACCTTTCACATGCAGATGTGACACTGACTTTCACAATCCGAATATCAATCTACAAATAATTTAAAAACAATTACTTTAAATATAACATAGACTTAAACTTTTATCACATTAAGTATTTTTCTAGGCATAGATATTAAGAAATCTCACATTATCTCAGGAATATTCTTTTTTCTAAAAAATCAGTGATTGTTTTAAAATGCTTATGAGTAAAAATGGGGAGGGAACATTGATGTTAGCTAGGATTCATTTTAAATTGTTTTTACTAGCAGAACACATGCAAGATAAATCTATACTAGCAGCTGTTCATAACCACTATCTTTAAAACTGAGTGATCTATTCTAGACCACACAACAGAAGTTAAACATAAGTGTTTCAAATGATTCCAGTTACAATTCTAACTAGAAATGCTATAATGAATCATTTATAAAAATCATGCTAGCTTTATTCAACAAAAAAATGCAACAATAAATTAGAACACAAAACAACACATATCTTCAAATATTTCTCCTAAAAACCTTTCCAAATGTATTTTTAATACAGGTATTGCATGGAAAAATATGCAGGACATATATTCATCTAAAATACTTATCACTATTGAAGAAAAAAAAATCTAAACTACCTATAATAGCAGTAGTCTAATCTGAAAATTAAAGTACAGGTAGCCCGGAAATTATGTCTATAATTGGGACCAGAATTTCTGTTGTTAAGTAAGGCTTTGGTTACGTAAGTCATGCTCGATTTTATAAGCTTTTTTGCCACGGTTGTTGAGTGAATTACTGCAGCAAATTACACAGATGTTAAACGAATCCATTTTCCCCCATTGACTTTGCTTGTCGAAACTGGCGGGGAAGGTTGCAAATGGTGATCACATGACCCCGGGACTCTGCAATCATCATAAATACATGCCGGTTGCCAAGCGCCTGAATTTTGATCATGTGGCCGTGGAGATGCTGCAACGGTCATAAGTTCGAGGATCAATTGTAAGTCAGTTTTCAGTGCCATTATAACTTTGAAAGGTGTTTAAACGAATGGTTGTAAGTGGAAGACTACCTGTAGATTAAATATTTCTTCAAAATCTAAGTTTAGTTGATGAAATATAAAATCTTTCTTAATAGCATTTAAAGAAAACTACCTAAACCACCGCTACATTGGAATGATCTTCATACATATGGAGATGATGTTATGCGTATTCACACATAACCAAGGTAACCTTTTATAACCATGGTATACAAACAGGTTGCAGCCTCAACCCTATCAAAACTTACCCAAGGGTGTTGCCTGCCAGTCTGCCCAGAGTTTCAGAACCAGACAGAAACCATGGGGAATCACTAGTCCTGCCTGGCCTGGATGTCCTTCCTGCCCCTGAGCCACTGCTCAACTTTGAACTGAAAGTAAAAGATGGTAGATCAGTCACAATACAATCCCAAATGGGTTAAAAACAAGCCCTGGAATCCCAGGTTTAAATTCTCAGGGACTTAGTCTGGTAACACACCAGCTTAAGCAACACCCTTGGGGAATCTTCCAAACTTAGCTAAAGGATATGACAATCTAACAGGGACCAAGGAAAAGCATGCAAAGCATGCCAATACAGTTCTTTTATTAGAAAATGTTTTATTACAAAAGTAGTATTAACTCTCATGGTGAAACTATTGTGTATGTGTTCAAATGAATTTCTATGTGTTAGGCTATAAATTAACATAATCAAATTTCAAACTCCTGCTTTTAATCCCAGACTTGAATTAATGTAATACTCCTATATCCTTTTAAAAACTCAGATAAAAATGTGGATCCAGAAAACATATCCTGCGAAGTGATAACATCATAAATGAAAATATAATGTCAATTCAGTTCTATTAAGACTATTTAATTCAGCAGTCAATGTTGGTTAGGACATCTAAATTGTTTTTAATATTTATATTTATCTCTTATTATTTATATGCAAATAGGTTCGAACTAATTTTAGCATCTATAAAATCATCATCAGAAAGGTACATCAAAATATTTTTTTTTAATTATCCCATGTTTATTTTCAATTCTGTTAACAATCCAAATGAGTAACGTTTAAAAACAAAGTGGATTAAAATATTTGATACTTGTTACAAATCAGAACAAAAGTAGCTCTTACCCATCATTGTTATCAGGTTTACCCAATTCTAATCTGTCTGGCTGAACTAAAAAGCCAATTCTGCAGACTCTACCATCCTAAAATTGAAGAAAAAGAGTGTCTATTAAACATTATAATTAAATAATTGCATTATTAACATTTTTAGCAATTATTAAGTTGGTCTAACCTTGGACAACTAAATTTAACTATACAACCAGGATATTTTAATTGCAGCCTAATGTGTGCAATTTACCTCAAGAAGAAATGCAGCATGATTTGGTCCCACTACACACTGTTTAATTGTTGCCTGTTCCAATACATTCAAAGGAGGATGGCTGAAAAAGAAGAAAAAAGAAAAATCCCATGAGTGAAACACTCTTGCTTTAAGAAATGAAAGAAGTAGCTTGTGATATAACATGAATTGCTATCTCAAAATTTATTTTCAATTGTTACATTTAAAAAACAAAGATACTTCTAGAAACTCTTTATAAAGGTTTCTTCACTGAAAACGCATAAAAGTGAACTGCTGATTTTGGGATTTATTGATTAGAACGTTTGTTTATTGGAAGATGAGAACTATGATATGCAATATAGGACGGAGGAGTTGGTAATTGCTATGATTGTAACAGCCACAAAGAAGATTGCTTCTTTAGATATCTTTCTTTCTCTTGCTTTTTTATTATTCATTTTTTCTTTCCTAGTAGAACTTCCAATAAATATTTTTAGCTGAACAACTTGATGAAGAAAATACCTATTTTTAAATAAAGGGATATCGCTATCATCTTGTGTTTAGTCATATTTATTTTTTACAAACATCTGTCTTCATTTGTTACAGAGGAATACAATGTATCGCAGACAGATATCTATTATATCCAGATACAGAACAAAAAAGGTTTTGAGATACAGTGGCTACAGGTCATGTTATGGAAGTCCATTTTTAGATCTATTGAAACCAATGAAACCAAACCTTTGCTTTCCAAGTTGTAATCAGCCTGGAATCCAATGAAGAGTTTAACACAAACATACAGCCAGATGGGTACACACACCTGCTTCTCCTTCATCCCCCAGTGCCCACCCAATTAGGTAGCCGAGTAGAAAAATAAGCTTGAAGATACCAAATTTACAAATTCAGAATTGAAACAGTAAAGATTCCTCACCTATTTAAGTTGTACTTGTTGAGCTTTTCTGAAACTTCTCTTAACCTGTAAGAGGAAACAATGCATGTTTTAGCAAATATAAGCATGTATTAATCAAACACATTTTATGTGCCTTCAGAAACCTTACAAGTAGTCTTCGACCTATAACCACAATTGAGATCAGGATTTCAGTCTCTAAGTGATGTGGTTATAAAGCAAGATATCATGTGACCCCTTCACTTAGCAACCACAATTCCATCACTCTCTATTGCAGTGACGGCGAACCTTTTTGTTGCCGTGTGCCAAAAGTATGCGCATGCGCGCATGCCAGCACTCCCGCGTGCCGGCTCCCATAATGCAATGCGTGGCCCCCTGCGCATGCACGCACACACACCCACGCGTACCGCCCACACGCGCATGCGTGCACCCACTGCGCATGCGCCCCCGCACCCCATTTTGGATCAACCTTTGCCGGCGCGAATGGCCTGCCTTTGCAGAGGCAGCGGCGGCTCCTCCTCCTCCTGCCAGCCTCGCGCTCCGGGCAGCAGCCAGCCAGCCAGCAGGACCGCGGAGGAGCGAGCCGCCCAGCCTGCTGTTGCTGGCGCGCCACCCTTGGACCAATTCTCCGCTCTGGGCATGAGCGGGCGCAGCCTGCGCAGCCCGCCCCTCTCAGAGACCGTAAGCTGGCTTGCCCCACTCGGCCTGGCTCCCAACCCCACCGCCAGCCACTCTTGCCTTACGCGGCGGTGGCGGCGCCACCTCCTCCTGGCCGCGACTTGCAGGCCGAAAGTGCAGCCCAGCAGCGCCCGCGCTCGGAGGAAAAAAGAGGAGTTGGCCGAGCGCCGGCATTGGCAGGCGCGCCGGAAAGGCGGCCCGCTTGCCTTTGTATCTCATGCAGCAGCAGGAAGCCGGGCATTGCCAGGGCCCTTGAAGCCACCCAGCGGTCTTCGCCTTTCTTGAGCAGAGCCGGTGAAGAAAGCAGCCTCCCGAGTAACGGTGCGCCACACACACACACAGTACCACACCACGCACCCTAGTTTGCAACTGCGGCCCTTGATGTTCAGGGCAAGTCCCTGAAATTTGCCTGCTGGACGCTGCCTGGAGCGCGAGGCTGGCAGGAGGAGGAGGTCGCTCCTGCCTCCCTCCCCGCCCTGCTGCCCCGTGCGCCCAAGCTGGCCGGTTGCTCCTGCCCTTCCCCCTTCAGCTGCCGCTGCTGCTCTTCTGGAGCCTCGCTTCCTCCCCCCCCCAACAGACCACTTCAGACTCGTGCCAAATTAGGCGGAGGGAGGGGGATGGTAAAGAAGAGGCAGCTGCCGGGCGCATGAGGATTGCCAACCCTTCTTTTTCTCCCTCTGGCATTGAACCCAGCTGACTTGCTTGCCCCCAACCACGCTTGGTTACCCTGTTTGTTTTCATTTAGCTGCCGCTCGAACTCGTAGAAGTCCAACGTGGCTAGGGGAAGGACTCTCGGTGGCTGGAAGGGGGGTGGGATTTCTCCTCCAGCAATCCGGGCATAAGCGAGAAATCCCCCCCCTTCCAGCCACCGAGAACAAGCAGTCTTGCCCCTGCTGCTTTCCTGGGGCTGCGCAGAGGTTCTCACCTTGCTGCTTGTGCCCGGGATGCTGCAGGAGAAATCCCCCCCTTCCAGCCACTGAGAACAAGCCAGCGCAGCCCCCCTCCCACCCCTTCTCCCAAGGGAGCGCACCCGCTTCCCGGACGGCACGTCTCTTGCAGACGTTCCTTTGGCCCAGACTCAGGTCCTTCGGCA
>QLTV01003047.1:2353906-2372212 GCA_003457575.1 Thermophis baileyi
ACGGGCTTATTAATTTTAGAATAAAAGTGGGCAAAAGCAAGTAAGTACCGTAATAAGCAACAGAGAAGCATTTAACATAACCACATGAAAAATGCAATTTTTCTAATCAAATTAGAAGAACTTAGAAAAGATTATTAAAGAACAGTAGTTATTAATATATGAGGGCTCTGCTTTTTTTTTTTACGTAAAACAAAATATTTCAGGATTCCCGTTAAGTGCCTCTCCCAGTATTAGTTAACCACTCAGACTTATAACATAAAAGGATATAACTTTTGAAAATGCCTATTTTAAGATATTTTAATTCCTTGAACTTGTTTTAAGTACAACCAACTCACAAGAATATGACTCTGATGAAACAAAAAGTGTGCTATTGTTATATTGAAGATTCAAAAAGAAATGCTCTTTTTATTATTCACTTCCAGTACACTCTGACATGATAAACACCATTACCTAGACAGTCTCCTATTTTTAATATTCAAATATCCCCCCATAGCTACTTAACAGGATGGGGGGGAAGAGAAGAGAACCAGTAGTGAGTTTCAAAAATGATTCAGAATTTGTCTAGTTTCTAGAAACCTATTGTATGAAAGCTAGGCTAAGAAACACGTCCAGAAGAATTTAGCCCATGCTGATGAATAACCTGATAATTCCAGTAACTTGAGCAATTCCAAAGATCTGTTCCAAAGTTCAGCAAGTTACCCATTGAGGGACAGACTGTTCTATGGTAGCTCCAATTGGAAACACCTTTAAGAAAGTCCACTTGGTCCTTACCTGGTTATTTTCAGCACTGTGCAAGAACCAGTTTTATTCTCTTACACCTTTTAATTACCCACTTTTGCTGTTTGTTTTTGAGCAGTTTTACCACTAAGCCAGATTTGAGTTACATCTTTTTTTAATCCTTGTCTTTAACAGCTACATTTTACTTTACTTTAATGGGAATTGTGTTTTTATTTAGAGAAACTTTTAGGGCAATGTAAGCAATTATGTCCTTCATAACCCCCACCAATGGTTATCCAGACTGTGGCTGAGGTGAGGGTCTGGAAACTGCAACAACCCTGCCTTCTGTTATCATGGGATTAGTACAATTTAGGGGAAAATATTACAATTTCGTTTACTCGTATTAGTCACACCTAAGAGCCTAAGACAAGTAGAAGAAACCAAGATTTCTCGCTTCATAATATTTTTAAGGAATTCGCTATTTTCAAGAAATAATGCATAATAAACTCCTTACAAAAGCTAATTATTTTATTTTATGCAGCTTCAACCAAAATATCTTATCTACAAGTTTACAATTTGTCATGCTACATTAAATGTTTTGCTCTAGTTTCCTTCCCATTCAGAAGATATATTCATGACACTTAGTCTATGGGGAAAATTCTCAACTACCCCACACATGGGTAGGAATTCAAAGATTCTTTTTTCACTGCATTTCTAAAATATTCCATGCTTTTCCAAAATACATAAAAAGAATAAGAAGTACAGCCTTTATTACCAAATAGAGAATTGCATTACAGAATGATGCCTGTAATACAGAGAGCAGCAATAAATCATGATTCTCTGATTCTTGAGTTGGGGGAAAGAAAATGTACATTTTAATGACTACGAGGCCATTGAAAATTAATGGATCATAGTCATATCTAAAGCCCTGAAAACAATAATACAGTACTAAAAGACCTATTTTAATATACTGACCAGAGTCACACAATACACTAAGTTGTAAAATAAACCAACCACATCATCACTTAGCATTATGTGTTAACTCAGCCATGTGTGGGGTGTGTTTTTTTAGTTTTGGATGTCACAATGAAATAAAAATATTGGCAAAATATAAAAGTTTGAAAGATAACTACATGAAGATTGAAGATTAATCATATAACAAACAAGAGTAGACATTTTCCAAGTCAATGTGGTTTCCATTTACTTATCTACTCATTATGCCAACTCAAATGCACACTCTCAAGCCATATCCATACACTGCTTAAAAACATGAATATCAGCTAGAGTATAGACACAGAAGAAAATTAATACAAAATATTTTCACTATATCTTCAGGACTTTTATTGCATTTTAAAAACAATGGAAATTCTGATGTAATAAATTGAGCCATACCAGTCAAACTGGATAATTTCAAAGTTATAATTTTTGTTACATGACTATTATTAAAAGTGTGGTATGTCTACATATTGAATTCACAATTTCTTGAGGTAGAAAGGCAAATGGGGTAATTATATTTAAATTTGGACCAATGTATATTTTTTGAAGAGAGAGGAAAAGACATATAACAATATATTCTCCATATATATATGCAGCAGCAATCCTGCAAAGACTACAAACAGTAACATAGATATTCAATGCGGACTACATCATTTATTTTATTTATTTTAAATGTTTCTATAGCTGCATATCTTGAAACTAAATACTGGGCAGCTCATAACTCAGTAATAATAGCAATATATATATAAAACTATAAAAATGGATAAAAACCCAGAAAACCAAAACAAAAAAAGCTGGTGCTGCAACCACACTCCACTGATGCAACCTATCACATTCTCTTCCTGCTCAGACCTCACCCAATCCCAGTGCCTGGGAGAAGACTCAAGTCTTGAATGCTCTCCATAAGGTTAAGAGTAGGGGTCATTCAAATGTCATGTGAAGGGTGTTCCACAGAGGCTGCAATGGAAAAGTCACAATTCTGAGGACCCACAAGGTGACAGTCTTTAAGGTAAGACACCTGGAACCTACCTACCCTATCTACTTTGGTGGGACAAGTAGAGACCCTAGGGGGAAGGGTTAGGAAGAAGCAGTCCTGCAGATAACCTGTTCCCGTGTATGTAGGGTTTTAGATTGTTACATGCATTTTAATGTTCAGAATATACATTTTTCATAAACCTTTTTAAAAAATCCTTTTTATGATCCAGTAATCCGTGTTCTTCTTAAAACCCTGGCAGGAAATTTTTTTTTCATTTAATATGTTGTATCTTTAAAACAAAGTCTAACATGACATTCACATTTTTATATTTCAGGTTTTGTAAAAGCAACACATCAAGATTAGATTTCATCAACACTAAATGCAACACTAAATATGACTTCTATTTCCACTAATTTCAGTGGAAATTAAATTCAATTAATCTGGATTTAATCCATTGTTTAAATATCAATTAAATATTGTGAACAAGCTAAGCACAAAACTTTTCAGGTTCACTTATCATAGTTTCTACAATTTATCTGGTTCACATGATTCTCTGATCTATAAACTAAATCACCCAGACCAAGTTCACATGAGACTTTAGAGTGAAATGCAGTCCACTAATTTGGGGCTCCATGTATCATCAAACTAAGGAAGTGTCAATAGTTAGTAAGAATATGGATAGAATTAAAAATCAGAGGAAACTCAAGGATGTTGCTGCAAAGCATCCCATACTCTCCACCCATGAAGTGTTGTATCACTTGTCATTTCTTGTGACATCATGACAATGTATTTTACTACATCTACTGTATGTCATTATCAATTATCTCTGGGGGAAAACCAGAAAATATTACAATATTACAATAACAAGTAGCTTTTATTACATATTCTTTACATTTATACAATCTAGGCAATTATACCAATGTAAATCACAGGTAAGTTACTTACCCAGTGACAATACATAAAAACTGCCTTGGTTTTAAAGTGAAGACTACCTGCTTAATAATTAAATGATTTTTAAACATTTGTGAAGAGAGAAATGAAAAGAAAAAAAATAATGACACTGTGTCTGAAATATTAGCATTTGAATGAGTTCTCTCTACCTCCCTCACTACTAGATGCTGTAATACAGGTATGCTACAAAGATATACGGTAATATATAATAATATGTATGTATAATATGTATAATAATACATAATGTATGTATAATAATAGTACATAATAATATAATGTATAATAAAAGTATAATACACTGAGGAAAAATCCTTTATATTTAACTTCTGTACTTTATTAAAAAGCCTCTTAGAAAACACAATGAACCCTAGAAAGGCAATAAAAAACTATGAAGAAATTCTCACAGAACCCAATGGGTCCTTTTTAAGCATGTAGAATTTTAGAATCAAGTAGCTTCATAAAGGTCTCTCACACTATCAAATTCTTATCTGCACTACTTGGTAAGTCTATGTTAGAAACAATATGCCAGCTCAAAGTAATATTGAAGCTGTAGCCAATCCCTGAAGCATCATCATCTTTTTTCTCAGTAAATGGCACTGCAGTACAAAATGTGTCAGTAGGTCATTCAAAAAACCACACCCAACCAAGACATTTTAAACTATAGATCCCCTTTCTGGTTTATGGTCAGTCATACTGTAATTTGGATGAGATGCAATTCCCACACTGATCTATGCTTGTCCTTCAGCATTCAGAATTTTCATTTTGTTTCAGTCATTTGGGAGTGGGAGGCAAATTCATCCTGAAATAATCTCAGGTTACTCATAGCAGGTATCCTTTTGTATGCTATCCTAAATCAGTGGCATAGAAATGTATTGCATGATATCAACATGGACTTGAATTACATTCAAGTACTGTACAAAAAAAGCTAGAGAGCTTAACAATGAATTATGATACAAAATATAACCCATTGCAAACTGCAATATGGAAAACTAAAAATTAAACCGAAAAGACAAAAAGCATCCCAGAACATTCTAAAGGTGGTCAGGAAAATCCTGAAGCTACAGATTTTTGATCCTATCTGCAACACCGCAAGAAATAAAAGATCCATTGTGGTCCTAAAGCCCGACGGGATCATTCTGCAAATCCATATTTTCATGTCATCCAAGGCAACAGGAGGGTAACTCACAATCACAACTATACAAAATACGAAATTGCCCGAGCCCCAGCCTTTCCCCCCCCCCGCCCCCTATTTAGCAATGGCGAGAGAATCTGAAGGACCCAGTCCAGCCCATCTTTTCCAGATTCCCCCAAACCAAAACTAATCGACCCGTTTTCCCGCTGGATCCCAACCCCAACCGGCTGGACGTGCTGAATTCACCCCCAAATAAGCAAGCCCAGCACTGCAACTTTTCGCTCAACATCCGCCGTAAAAGAAGCGATGATGTGCCCGGGAGGGTGGCTCGGGCAGCTACAACCACGCGGCCTTCGCTTTCAACGCTCCCGGAGAGCGAGAGGAAACGAGACCGGGGTTAAAATCCGCGTCCGCGGGGAAAAGGGCTGCCCCTCCGAGGCCCCCTCCCGGCATTTCACCTCCACCCCGTCGCGCTCCCTACCCACATTACCGGGGCTCCTCCCCTCACGCACGGGGGGCTCCTCCTCCTTCTTCTCCTCCTCCTCCCCCGGGGGGCACTGACCGGGCTCCCCTCCCGCCTCACCTGTCATTGAGCTGGTCCTCGGTGCCCGGCAGCGGGTGCACCACGAAGTGGATCGATGTCATGTTTTGCTCCCCCTCCCTGGAGGGAGGCGGGCAGGGGCCAGGCGCACAAGGAGGAAATGGAGGAGGGGCGGGAGGAAGGACGGGCGAGGGGGAACTTGGCGTCTCCTTCAGGGTGTCGCGGTCACACTCGGGAGCCTTCGCTCCGCACGAGGGAAGGGAGAAAAACCGGGCAACGCGGGGCGCAGGAACGGCAGGAAAGGGTTCGGTCAGCACCCCGCTCTCACACGAGCCGCCATCTTAACTTCCAAGCTGCCCCTCGCTTCCCTCCCTCCCTCCCTCCGCTGCGCCGGGAACAGAGCGGAAGGTGGGACGTCACCTGAGCAACAGCAAATAGAAAGCCCTCACTAA
The DNA here is from genome assembly GCA_003457575.1 of Thermophis baileyi. NCBI lineage: Eukaryota > Metazoa > Chordata > Lepidosauria > Squamata > Dipsadidae > Thermophis > Thermophis baileyi. The sequence goes on from QLTV01003047.1 coordinate 2,359,672, forward strand.
CTGGCGAACCGGCAGTATCCTTGTAAAGTCAGCAACGATTGGCTGATAGCACTGGGATCGGCGTGCTTACGTCAGACGTGAGCGTTTTAAGGGGAGGAAGGGCTAGTGCTGCTTTCTTTCCAGTGGGGGAGGCGTTGGGTAGGGTACGCGCGGCCTCCCGCGATGGGCGGAGCTTTGATTGCTCGGAGTCCGCGTGAGGGGAAGGGGAGGCGGTTTGCTTCCTTGGTATCTTGGCGCCGAGGCTATGGTGTCTGTTCTTCTGTTTTGTGAAATCCAGAGGAAGGGCCTATTTGGGCAGTTCCATGATGGGACGGGGGGGGGGGGAGAAGACTGCACTTGGTAGCNGAACAGCCAGGGGGGGGGGTGTTTGGGGGGGGCGCGGGGGGGGGGGGGGGGGGGGGGAGAGAAGACTGCACTTGGTAGCTGCGTGCAGGAAACTTGAAAAAGGGCTTCGCTTAGTTAGTTGCTTTCTCTCTGGACGTTGAGGTGCATTTGAGGATTGGGGAGCATCCAGATCCGGAGACTGAGTTCCAGGACTCCCCATAGACATTGAAGCCAGCTGGGTGACTTTAGGCAATCCCTTTTTCAGCCCAACCCATCTCACAGGGTTGTTGTTGCTGTTGTGGGGAAAATAGGAGGAATGAGTATTACATATACTTGCTGCCTTGAGTTATTTATTAAAAAAAATATTAAAGGCTGGATAAAAATAAAAACAAATTGCTGCTGAGTTGTCTTTCTTCATGCTGGTGCTATGTGGATAAGTTGAACAGCAACTCCCGTCCTCCCAAGTATTAATAGCTGTGCTACTAATTTCCATCTGGTTGTAGTCCAGTCCTTCCCAGAGAGGCCTAGCCTGAAATGATGAAAAAAAAACAAGTAAATGTGAAATTTTTGTTTTTGAATGTGATGGACAGAATTCTGATGTAGGAAGTTAGCACCCACCCCTCTCCTAGAAGAATGAAATATTCTAGGAAATTTCCTAGAATATTTCATTCTTCTAGGAGAGGGGTGGGTGCTAACTTCCTACACTGATAAGAGGTTTATTGAACTCATGGGCAGTAAAATGTATTTTGCTGAAGAAAATCACTTAAATATTAATGTGCATTAGATTAATTACACAATGCATGTTAATTAGGATGAATAAAAATGGCAAGTGCTGGGAGGCTATATTGGTAAAATGGGGTCTGTTTCAGCAATGTGCTACCCCAGTTGTTATTCTGGGGACTTGTGATGGGGGTTTACTACTTTTGAGGGTGAACTTGAATTAAAAATCCTGCTCCCAGTTCTTTTGCAACCTTAACAGCCTAAGGCTCGCTCACCAGGGTTGGATGAGGTGAGAGAAGTGGGAGGGGTGAAGACTTCAGCTGCTAAATCTGTTTGTACAAAGCTGATCCATGAGATTGGAAACCTTGCAGTTAAAGAGGCTTGCCACTGTCTCTCCTGCTACCCTGCCTAGCCCTGGCAGCTACCATTTCAGCTGCTTGGGCAGAGGGGAGTTTCCCAATCCCATGGATCAAATCTATGGAATTTGAATACATTGAAATGCTGGAGGTGGGGAGGAGACCCATTTTGAAAAAAAGCTACCTCAATGCCAAAGAATAGCAGTGGAAAACCGCCAGGAATTAAAGGATGTCCCCTGTGGCATTTTTGGCATCTTAATCCATTCTGCAAGATTTGTATCAGGAGAAGAGATGAAATACTAACTTTAAATAGAAACCAGTAATGTTGAATTAAAGCTGCCTCTGTAGCAGGCTGGAGATGAGATGAAGGCTATGTGATAAGGATATAATCTTTAAAAACATGTAGCATGTTTTATCTCTGGTTAGGAGATCATGAGAAGGAGCCTTAAGCTTAAAGGCCTTAAGAAGTTTGCAAAACGTATTTGAAAATTTAAAATAGCCAATTTATTTTTCTGTTGAAAAGAATACCAAATACAGGCTCCTTGGTTTATATTTGGCAAACAAGATTTGGTGATTAATTTGGAAGAACATATATGTGAAGCAGTAATTATTTTTTTATCACAAATGGATGAATGATATTACATACTTCATCTTTCAGGTTTAGAAGTTCCGTAATGGAATAGAATGAGATCTATTGCCAGATGTTCTGAGAGGGTCAACTTACCTGAAATCTTGTCTGCTTCCTGTGGAGCAGCTTTTAAATGAGCCATCTGTGCTTCTCTTAAGCAGCAATTCATTTCCTTTTCTTATGTTAACATTGATTGACTATATGCCATCAAGTTAGTGTTGACTCTTAATGACCACATAGATTTAATCCAGGAACCAACCTGGTTCTTCACATGTTGTCAAATCATCCTAAAATTCAGTTGGGATTTCTTCAGCCATTGTGTAATTTTGTTAAATGTAGTTCATAACTCTGTAGCATTCCCTCAGTTAAATTAGTTCCTTTATAATAGTTCCCCTAGTTATTTCTATAGTCTCTTCCAAGTTAAATATAATAAAATACATATAGTACAATACAGTGCAACACAACACCCATGACAATCCTCAAGTAGCTATGCAGGTCCAGATAGGTGCTTATGAATTGTGCTGCTGTGGTAGGGCTCCTAGGATTGACATAGTACCCTAGTTAGCTCTGAACTCTGTAAAGCTAAAAAAACACAGTCCCAACTAACATTGGAACAGAAGCAGCCCTTATCAGCAAGAAAGGTATGTAGAAGAGTAAGAATCCCTTTCCAAGAAGAAACAAGGCAGCTCATCCATCAGGAAAACTTGTACTATAAAAGGCCTTTGAGGTGGCATCCTCATTTCAGTTGATACCCCATCTCTGTTTTTCTGACAGGAAGCTCAAAGTGATCCTCAAAACTAACTTAAAAATACTCAAACTACAGTCATTGTTATAAATATATATCTTTAAAAGTATTGTAGTTCTATATAAAAGATCAGCCAAACAGGTAAAAAACCTGGGGCACACTTTCCAAGTCACTGGAATTTTCATCAGACAACATACTATTTAAAACAAAAAAAATGGGGCAGAAAGGATTTGAAAGAACTGAGTGATTGTTCATGGACTTATTCATGGGCCAAATCAAGAAAAGGTTAAATAGAAGAAGTAGCAGAAACATGAATAAACTAGATTGAGGTGCCACGTTTTCAAGTGGCAACTAAACCTGTGAGAATAAACATGGCAGATCCCTCCATTTTTAAAAATGCACACTGCAGTTGTTAACTCGGATCTTAGGCAAAATGCACATGGTAATTCAAATTGTGTGTCTGCTGCCATCTTTTGGTCAGTCAATAAATATTCCAATGTCAAGTTGCCAAAACGTGGGTGAGGGCTGCCATGTCTCCCTACCAGTTTGGAACAATCAGACTTGAAAGATTCTGTTCTTATTGCCAATTTCAATAATGGTGGTCTTAGTCTTTGTGTGGACTTGATTTACCTAGGCCAAGTCTGCAACCCTATTCAATAGGTTTATGCTAATTACAATATATGTGGGTATATGTGTGTATGTGTTGGATGGATGGATGGATGGATGGATAGATTGATAGATTAGATTCAGATAGATAGATGATAGATAAGATACATAGAGAGATAGAGAGATAGATGATAGATAGATAAATTCAGATATGTACACATGCAGTACAACCAATTGGTCTAAGTGGCATGTTTGAGGATGAGATAAGTTTAGTGATTGAGATATTACAAAACAGTAGCTACCTTCTTTGAGGAGAAGATACTGTCCAAAAGCTATTTTCTTTAGGTGTTATTGAGCAGTTTTGCTTCCCAATGTTATTGCCAACTTTTAGTGTCCTAATCTGTATTCGTGTGTCTAGCTGAGCTGGCATTAGGGGAGGGAACAAATCAATACAATTTTCGATAAAAACAATATGCCCACAGTATTGTTTTTGCTTCCTGGACACATGCTTACTCCCTTAGATATTAAACAATAGTAAAATATAATTCTTCAGTTTATCATCATAGTTCCCAAGCAAGAAAATATAGAGGATTTTTTAAAAAATTCATGAAGAGGGATTCTGAGCAGCCACTTGTGAAAAATGACTGGAAAGACACTACTGCATGCTGTCAATTGATACGTGTCTGTAGCCAAAAAAAGAATAAGAGCATGCATATAAGATTTTCCAGTTATTACAGTCCTACAGTATCTCCAAGCATATTCAGGATGTATCATTTAATTTAATTTCCTGTATCTCGAAGAACTGGTTCTTTTCATTATTTTTTCAATTTTATGCATTTCTTCCTGCACAACAATAATATTTTGGGTTTTGGCAACAATTCCCAGCACTGATTTTTTGCTCTCCTTATCAGTGGGGTCCTTATCCACATAGGTAGTCTTTGACTTACAACCATTCATTTTAGTGACCGTTCAAAGTTACAATGGCACTGAAAAAAGTGACTTATCACTGGTTTTGACCGGGGTGGGTTCTAACTTACCTTGCTGCCAGTTCGCTTCCTCCCGTGCCACGTGGGCGCGCGCATGCACAGTGCCGTAAAATCCCAAAAAAATGCCCCCCCAAAAAAGCCAAAAACAAGATGGCGACACATGCGCAGTGCCGGAAACTCGGCTTCTGTGCATGCGCAGAAAAAGAAAAAAACCCAGAAAAAAAATCAAAATAAAAATTCAAAAAAAATTCAAAAAAAAAGATGGCGGCGCCTACGGACCGGCACCGACCGAACCAGATCCGTTACATCACTGTGATGTCACCAGCGTTTGGGTGAACCGGTCCGAACCGGGAGGAACCCACCTCTGGTTTTGACACTTAAAACCATAAGCAGCATTCCCATGGTCCTGTGATTAAAATTCAGGTGCTTGGCAAATGGCCTGTACTTAGGACAATTGGTCTGTTCCAGGATCATGTGGTCACCATTTGTAACCTTCCCAGCCAGCTTTCAACAAGAAAAGTCAATTCACTTAACAACTGTGGCACGAAAGGTTGTAAAATGGGATGCAATTCATTTAACAACTGCCTTGCTTAGCAGTGGAAATTTTGGGCTCAGTTGTGGCCATAAGTAGAGGACTACCGGTATTTAACAATACAAACTTATGTATGTCTAAGTAGAAAAAAATTCTGTTGACAATAATAATTAGGGTAACTATTGTCTTGCTATTAGTTTTGCTATTAAATAACTTGGCTTATTTGAGTAGCATGCACCAGAATGCAGTGAAAGAACACCACCTATTGCTGTGTCTCAAATTTAAAAATAGAGGAAATAATATAGTTAATGGCTGGATTCATACACAGAAATCAGCCACTACTGTAAAAAGCCACCTGGGAGCCAGTTTTATATCAGATGCAGACTGTAAAGCTTTGTTATTTATTACATGTAAATCAGTGGTGGGTTTCAAAAATTTTTACTACCAGTTCTGTGGGCGTGGCTTGGTGGGCGTGGTATAGCTTGGTGGGCGTGGCAGGGGAAGGATACTGTAAAATCTCCATTCCCACCCCACTCCAGGGGAAGGATACTGCAAAATCCCCATTTCCTCCCGATCAGCTGGGACTTGGGAGGCAGAGAATAGATGGGGGCGGGGCCAGTCAGAGGTGGTATTTACCGGTTCTCTGAACTACTCAAAATTTCCGCTACAGGTTCTCCAGAACTGGTCAGAACCTGCTGAAACCCACCTCTGATGTAAATCAGGAATCCTGGCTTGGTCCTCTTTTTGAAAACCCATTTCAACAACCTTTTTTTTTTTTCTTGAGAATTTTTCTAGATATGTTGGAAAACACTAAACAGGTGTTAAATAAATAAATAAATAAATAAATAGCTCCTAGCAAAAGGAGCCAAATCAACATGATCAGTCAATTGCATCGACATGATGCTTATTCACAGATAATACACATTTTGTAAGTTGTCAGTAAATAATTAGTACTGTATTACTGACTTTAATAATTTTGCAGAGTACATTACAAGACATTCTGGAGCTGTCCAGAATGAATTGTTTTCCCTTTGGGAGATAGGATGATGTTAAAGTAGTGCAAGGTAGACTCTATTTGCACTCCAAAAGTATTAGTTATATTTATTCTCCAATAAAATTAGCTCCATCTGACATACCAAACACGTGCATTTAACAGAATATTTTTTTATTCCGTTCAATCATGTCCAAATCTCAGAGACTGCCTAGACAAGTTTTTTGGCAAGGTTTTTCTGAAGTTGTCATTGCCTCCTTCCTAGGGCTGGGATGGGGTGACTGATCGAAGGTCACTCACTTGGCTTCATCCCCAAGGCAGGACTAGAACCCACACCCTCCCTGTTTCTAGCCTAATGTTTTAACCAAACCAAACTGGCTCTTTAACAGAAATTAGAGTAATATTTCATTAATAATTGTGGTGGCATGTAAAAAAAATTCTATCAGTTGTTGGATATACTGTATGTAGCCATCAAATTAGGAACATCTAGTTTTTTGAATATGCACTTCAATGTAGAGTTAATTACATTTGTGTTCTAACCATTTATGAATAATAGCTCAGTATTATATTGTTAATGAAGAGATAACTGGGCAATCTCGGCTAATGCTTTATAACTATTTTATTAGGCAATATTATTATACTTTCAATCACCAAAATCCTCACCTCATCAGAATTTGGTATTTCAGAAGCTCTTAGCCTCCTGACCGCTGCAAAAGAGTGAAAACTCAATCTTTTGTTAGCCCTGCAAGGTAGATCAGACTATGAAACCAATGTCATATAGGTCAGTACTACTTTTATTGTAAAGCTGTAGTAAAAGAGTCTCCCAAGTCTGAATGGAAGATTTTATCAGTCATCTTTCCTTTTATCTTTCATGAGAACTCAGGAGGGTTTTGTCTAAGATGTTTCCTCAAGCAACATCCCTGGCCTGGACTCTGTTCTCTTTTATCTGACTCTTGTTTTGATAGTGGCTCTTCATCCTGTCCCTCAAGGCCATTCCTTATACCCTCTACACCTTTTTATTTCTCATCCAGGCTTATGATATGGTGTTTCCCCGAAAAGAAGACCTATCCCGAAAATAAGCCCTGCCATGTTTTTTGCATGTGTGCCCAATATAAGTCCTACCCCCAAAACAAGCCCTACTTAAGCGCCTGTGCAGCTGGCCATCCGCCCATTCCATCTGGTTGCTTGTGGTGCTGTGGTCACAAGGCAAGGCGGGGGGTGGAGCTGCCCTACGTGCCTTGCACCATTTACCTCAGGGCCCCCACAGCCAGGCCATCCATGTCCTGACACCTGCTTCGTCTTGCGGTGGCGGTTCCACCAGCCCCGTCCAGCAGGACCTCACATGGCCGCCGGCCCACTTCTGCTTGCTCATGCGGCCGCAACAGAGCAGGAGGCCAAGCAATGTGCTGGTGCCACCATCACATGGCGAGGAAGGTGTTGGGGTGTGGGTGGCCTGGAAGTCAGGCTGCTAAGGTAAGCCAGTGAGGGGCGCATGGGGCAGCTCCATCCCCCCGCCCTGCGGTGGCACTGGTGTACCGCACGGCTTCCTGCCCCGCTGCCAGCAAGCAGAAGAAGTGGGCCTCCCATGTACTCTTAAAGTACATGGGGGAGAAAATAAGACATCCCCTGAAAATAAGCCTTAGTGCTTATTTTGAAGGACAGAAGAAAATAAGACCGGGTCTTATTTTTGGGGAAACACAGTAACTAAGGTCCATCTGAAAATAGCAAGAAAGTCATAGTAAAAACCACTGAGTTAAAGAGCAATCACAGAAATGTCTTCAGACATTTCTTAATGGCCTTGACAAGAGATGAACACTGCCCCCTATAGTCAGCAACGACTAGTGGAGTAAACCCCTCAGGGAGTCCTCCTAAACAGCAACCATATTGAACCCAAAATGCTTTCAAATAAATTATTCTTCTTTTGAAAAAGCTTTCTGTTTGTTATGTGTTTTTCAATCAAAAGGTATGAAGCCTCATTTGGAACTGAAGGTTATCAATAATGCAACATTATTTTTAGCCCCAGACTATAACTTTGACCATATATTGTCAATCCGTTTCAGTTTTTGGGATACACTAGCTTCCTTTCTTTAAATATTTTTTTTCCTGAAGCTAAATGATGCCTTGTTGTGACTTACAAAGCTTTGATTTATCATATCCCAACTATTAACACAAGCACAAAGTGCACTCCTTGTTAAGAGGAACTCGGCATAAAAAAATGTGTGTAATGTAGGCTATTAAATAATAGCATTCGGTATTGACACTTTGTATTACTGAGTTTGTATTTGGTACTCTGGGATATACTTTTGCCGTTTCCATGGAAACGGTGAGATTGTGACATATTTACACAGTAATGATGTCATAAAGAGCATGCTGAAGTACAACTAAAGCATCAGGAGCTGGCTCCTTAATGCAATCTTCTGGCCAGGGCTTGCAAGACCAATTTTTTTTTCCTGACGGGTGCCCTTTTTCAAAGGCTGTACTCGTAAGTGAATATGGTTTAATGCTTTCTAATGGCAACCCTCTGTCACGCTTTGGAAACTGTGAGGCGAGATTTAAGGCGAACTGACAGAGAAATAAAAAGGCGTTTAAGGCTTATAGACATGAGTTGCTGCCCTAAATTTTGCGATGTGCAGACTCACTGCTGCTGTGATATAAATCTCCATCCCCACTGTTGCTGCCTTCTCCATCCGTACCCCCATTGCCTGTGTGACATACTATGTTGCCGTCCCTGTCGGCCGCTCTGCCTCTCAACCTTGGAGCGAAAAGCTATTAGAGCTAAAATAGAAGCTGAGCAAGAACTGGCCAGGTAAGTCTGTTTCCTCTTTCTTCATTTACTAGATCAAGAACCAGTGGGGAATGAAATGAGAATGAATGGTACTTAGTTCCATTGCTCTTTGAAACAGAGGCTGGCCATAATTTGTCTCACATGCCTCATGTTTTTATTTGGGATGAAGTGTAGTCTGTTCTCAAGAAAGAGCCTGCCAGTTTAGTGAAAGTGGCAGTGATTGCTGCTGGGAGCGAGGAGGGTCAGAATGGCATAGCAGCATCGTGGCATCACAACACAAGCCCTGCCCTCTCTTTATATGTGTCATGACATCACATTGAGCCCCAAAGGGTCAGTTTGCTTCATCATACCACGGATCTGCAGACACAATTGGTCATTGGGTTTTCAAAGTTTCTCAGAACTATTTGATCGTGGTAGCACAGAAATATTGTACGTCGTGTTGCAAGTTAATGTAAACTACCCAACTATGTATAATGCATACTTTTCCTAATATCTGAATTCATGGTGAGTATTTTATGTATTTTATGGGATTTTGAGCTAGCATGAAGAAAAATTCTTCAAGAATATCTACTAAAGAAAGCGCAGCAGTTTTAAATACAAGACATGGCTAGTTCATTAATTCCCCCCCCCCATCAAATCTTGGGGAAAGCGACAAGACAAGAAGTGGGAGGCTTGGGAACAGAAGAGGCTGTTTTGAAAATAGTCTACAAGCTTCTATAAACAAAAAAGCTTGAGAAAACCATAACTACCAATCCCTTGTTTGCAAAGTTAGGAGAAAGAAATGTAAAGTTTAAAACATGGAACATAATATAGAGTAAGAATTTCTTCCCTAGACTTTCTAGAAGATTATCTTTCTCACTATTAAGATTAACGGTATCTGTAGTAGGCTTCATTATTCTATCCATGCCTTAACCTTGGCTTCAATGAAAACTTTTTTGGAGGGGAAGAGGGCAGGTAGGTATTGTGGTACGCTGGTGAAAGCCTGATAGAAAAAGAAAAGTTAAATATGATCAGGAATATTATGCCTAATGAAAAATCAAACCTACAGCTTGGTCTCTGTCTTCTTCCTAATTAGTCTTCTGCAGAAAACCCCTCATTTTTTTTCAAGAGTAATATGTTGTTGCTTAGTAATAACATGCTCAAATGGAAAGCTAGCAATAATGAAGGCTAGAACAAGGGGATATGTTATTTTTCTCCCTATCAAGCAGCAACAAGATCGAGCCCTTTCGATTAAACATCAGCAAAAGCAAGTTTATTTGTAAAATGCACATAAATTAGCAACACATCAGAAGCTACATTTGTCTCACAGGGAGACTCTCATATGGAAGGTTCACCTGTCTCTAGACCTCACCTGGCCATGCTGATGACAAAAGTGATTTTCCAACCATTGTAAAGAGCATCAGGTTGCAGAACGTTGAATCAGCCTGGGAAAACAGTGGCAAATATGGCTCCTGGTTAAATGTTGTAACACGATGCATTTGTCTGCAACAAGGATTCCAGTGGCTGCCTTCTGTAGCAGCTGAAATCTAATTTATTTAAAGGCAGCCTCATCCTGAATACATTTTGGTTGGGCAGTCTTCCATAGCCAAAGTTCTTTTCTTATATTTAGGGCTATTTTATCTATTATAAAGATTTGCTTGCTGTTTGGTTCAAAATAGATTTACATTCTGAGAGTGAGAAAAAGGCAGGATTTACTGGTACATTTTAAAGGTAGATCATTCTATTCTGATACCACCATTTTGTCCAGGTTTACATATTGCATTAAGCCAACTGGTATAGAGAGAGTGTTGTAGTGGGTATGGCTTAGTGTGATGTGTCTGAGCCCAGACAATTGTATGTTTAACAAGCCATTCTGATTAGGAACATTACATCCACATACCAACCAGATGGAAATAATTAGTTTGAGGTCATACATGACTATATAATTGGATAGCCCAATGGAAAGTAGATATAGATATAAAAATTTCATTGTGGCATGTGTAATATTTATTTGAAAAATGAGAAACTTGTGATTGAATAAAGATTTTCAAAGTCTTCAAGTTTTCCTCAGCTCCCGGAAACTTCATGGACAGTTCCATGCAATTGTCTTGACAAAATTTGAAAATGGTTTATTAGTGCCTTTTCCAAGATATGTGTGTAGTTGTTGATAGGGCAGGATTTTTTTTTTAGATTTCCCTCTTAGCCTAAATTCCCCTGATACTTCTGAACAAGGTCTCACTTTATCTGAACTAAGGGCCAGTTTATCCTGTTTAAAGTACCCAATCCACAAATCATACTAAACCTGTGGAGTCCTTGGTGCTCTCTAAACTTGATTGTTTGCTGCAGATGTTTCATTAACTGACTAGATAACCATCAGTGCTAGTGAGTGTGAGGTTTGCTTCCTATTTATATATAATAACATGAAAAACACCTGCCTGCGTTGGTGGGGGAGTGATTTTCTCCTTGGTAGTTCCTTGATTTAGGGCAATGGTTCCCAAAGTGGGCGGTACCACCCCCTGGGGGGTGGTGGGATGACTTAGGGGGGCGCTAAGAGGCAAGGGTGGTGGCAGGGGGGCTCTAAGAGGGGCAAGGGGGGTGGCAGGTGGTTCACCAAACCGGTCGTTTCCCTGCGCCCCTGCCGCCCATGTCCACCCAATCGCCCGCTCGCCGCTTTTCCCGCCACGCTTTTCCTGCCTTCTACCCATGCTGGCTCCGTGGCGCTTTGTGGCTCCAAAGCAGCCCACTGGCTTCTCAACCAGCCACCTGCCTGCTCTCTTTGCGGATCAGCACAGCCAACTGACGGTGCCACTCTGGGAACTCAGACCGCGGCGCCGGGTTGGAAGTCAGTGGGCTGCTTCAGAGCCCCAAGTCCCGCAGGGCTGGCACGGGAGGCACGGGTGGAAAGCAGCCTTTTCTACAGCATCCCTCTTCAGATTGCCCTGCAGGACTCTGCCTTTGCAGAAACGGGGTGGGCGGTTTTACGGAGGATTGGTGGGGGGATGCGTGGCCCTCCGGGATGGAGAGTGGGGCAAGAGAAGGCACAATAGGCTGCACTGCCCCGGCCCCGCTCAACCACGCTTCTTCCAGCCCATCTGCCCCACGGGACGACGAGACAATCAACCGCGCCTCCCCGCCTAGCCTTCCTCGCCGGGCGCTGCTGCACTGGCAGCTCCGCCCTGCCCAGCTCCGCCCGCCGCCACTTCCCACGAACTTCCCAGGAGATGGCCGGAGCGAGGGGCAGGCGGGAGCGCGTGGGCCCGGCCAGCTCTAGGCTTACCTTCCTGGCGAAGCTTGGAAACCGCCCGGCACGCCCATCCGCTGGCTCTCCACTTTCTGCCTGCCCTGCCAAGGCCCCTGCCAGCCCTGAGGCCGGCGGAGCTCCATAGGTGCGCAAAGGTCCCGGAGCCGAAGCCGGGAAGGCAAGAGGGGCGACAGCGGCAGCAACCGTGCTCCAGCAGCGTCGCGTCCCCTGTCATGTGCCATCCAGGAGCACAGTCTCCAGGCGAGGAAGACCCCCGCCAGCCCAAAGACCGCGCTCCTGGACGGCACATGACACAGGATGCGATGCTGCCGGAGCGCGGTTGCCACCGCTGCCCCTCTCGCCTTCCCGGCTTTGGCTCCGGGATCTTTGGTGTGCGTTGGGGCGTGCACCTATGGAGCTCCGCCAGCCTCAGGGTCCGCCGGGCTCCGGGCTGATGGGGGCCTTGGCGGAGCAGGCAGAAAGTGGAGAGCCGGTGGATGGGCATGCCAGGCGGTCTCCGAGTCTCACCAGGAAGGTAAGCCTAGTGCTGGCTCTCCCGCCGTGAAAGAAAGAAAGATGTTAGGAAGGAAGGAAGGAAGGAAGGAAGGAAGGAAGGAAGGAAGGAAGAAAGACAGAAAGCAAGCGAAG
>QLTV01003047.1:2372909-2401978 GCA_003457575.1 Thermophis baileyi
GAAAGAAAAAGAAAGAAAGAAAGAAAGAAAGTAAGAAAGAAAGAAAGAAAGAAAGAAAGAAAGAAAGAAAGAAAGAAAGACAGACTTACGACCACAATTGAGCCCAAAAGTTTGGTTGCTAAGCAAGAGCGTTGTTAAGTGAGTTTCACCACATTTTACAAGTTGGCCACGCCCACCCGGTCACCTGACCACCAAACCATGCCCACCTGAAGGGGGTGGGGGTGGGGGGCACTGAGGATGAGTTTGTAGCACCAAGGGGGCAGTGGACTGAAAAAGTTTGGGAACCCTGATTTAGGGTATTGTTTTCTGCTTACTTGTATGGTGTTAATCCCTGCTTGTCTGTGTGTGGGCTGCTGGAGAGGATGTGTTCTGATCTTTTTATTTCCTTCCTAGGTTTTTGTCTCTTTCAAATAGTGTGCAAATGTACCTCCACCAACACATGTGGTATAAGCTACTATATATAACCAGGGCAAACCTCGGACTCACTAGCATTTATGATGTTACCTAGTTGGGTAAGACAGCATCTGCAAGCAACCAACAAATCTAGGGAATACCAAGAACTCCACTGGCCAACCTGAGCTACATATATTCTCTTTTGTTTGCATTTTACCTTTTAATGCTGTTTGTTTAGCATTAACAAACTCCAGTAGATAGGTTCATATCACACTCAGCATTGTGCAAATAACAGCCTAGCAAAGAAGAGAGTATTCTAAAACATGATTTGCATCATACATTTTTCCAATTCTTTTTTTAGCATCCTTTGACAATCTTTCAGCATTTCCTAGCTGGTGCTTCCCAATAACAAAATTTGTGTGGATGTGTCTTCTGTATAATCATGTCAGTAATGCCAACACTGATAAGAATTTCACTAATTTAACATTGCAATGACCTTGTCATTGCTAACATCAGTAGAATATAGATAAGTTCAACCCTGAAACATTTCTTTTAATCTCTACAGCTTAGTTTCCATCAACATTTGAAATGTATTAACTTCTACTGCTAAGTATTGAACTATGTATAACATCAGATTTGTATAGGATATTCTAATATTTAAATTGGTATGTTGCACTCTTATCCTCTTCTTTGTTATAATTGCAGGATTCGAAGAAGGGTTTGTAAAATGATGGCAGCATGTAGTCGTCCAAAGCTTTTAGCTTTAATGGATGTTAAAGGTTTTGATCCAGAAGACATTACAGTGAAAGTGCAAGATGGGAAGGTTAAAGTTTGTGCTGAACACGAAGAAGAATTTAAGACTTGTAGAGGGAAGGAATACAACTATTCAACTGTCACCAAGGAGATCTGTTTACCACCAGGGATTTGTGAGAATGAAGTAACGTACACCATAGGACCGACCAGTCTTGTGAGGATAGAATCACCTTGCTGTGTGCGTCCTTGTTGTGGGCCTCCTTGTTGTCTCAATCTTATGTAAACACTGGGCAACCAGCTCTGGTAGCTGTACAGTGTAAGGATGGGACACCACTTGGATCTCATGAAAACTGCCCTTTGATCATGTGTTAGGAAATGTGTAAACTTCTTCCAACAATGACAATGTTGCACATCAATTGGTTTGACTGTACATTTTTTTTGGTGGGGGGGGTGGACGACGTTATTTGTTCCTTGAAGAATGCCTGCTTAGTTGGCAGTTGAAACAGGGATAGAAAATAGTATTTTTATTTTTCTTAAGAAAGCTTTCAGAGAAGGGAAGTAACTCAATAACCAGACACATCAGGGGTGGGTTCTAACTTACCTCGCTGCCGGTTCGCTTCCTCCTGCACCACGTGGCCGCACCACATGGACGTGCGCACGCTTTGCATGCGCACGCATGCGCAGTGCAAAAAATAATAATTTTAAAAGCCGAAAACAAGATGCTGACGCATGCGCAGTGCTGGAAACTCGGCTTCTGCGCATGCACAGAAGAAGAAAAAAATTCAAAATTTTTTTTTCAAAAAAAAAGATAGCGGCACCCACGGACCGGCACCGACCGAACCTGATCTGTGATGTCATTGTGACGTCACCAGCGGGTCACTACCGGTTTGGGACCGAGAGGAACCCACCTCTGAGACACATGCTTTGGCACTTCCATTTAAAAATGCACCGAATAGCAGAGGGCAGGTAAGACTGTATGCCTCAGTCACTGGAGAGTTGCTGCTAGTTAAAACAGAAGGTACTGGATTTAATGGCAAATAGTCTGACTGAAGGCAACTTAACTTCTTAAACTTGTAGTATAACACAAAGAAACTTGTGCCAAAGCAGCTTTTAATTAAGTATGGATACTAGGTGTTCCAACCTAATATTAGATCCCTACAACCTTTTATGATGATATGCCTTTTGACATTTACTAGAAGGTTAAAAAAAATTGTGTTTCTAACTCTCTGGCTATCTCCCATCCAGGGCCAGATAGAGTAAAACAACAACCTCAGAAAGTGCACACTGATGGTTGGCATGATGGTAAGGGAGGAAGCTATGTGCATCCCCTGACTTGCCTTGTACCATTCACAAGGTATCCTGCTGTTTTACAAGTGGTAGAAAAGATAATCTATCACTAGTGGGGAAGTAAAATTTAGCTGATGGGTTTCTCTATGGGCTTTCCCACCCATAACTTCCCCCAGCATCATGTCTTTTGCGTCACGTCACAAAATGCCTGGGCTGACTTTGCCCTTCTGTATTGGCTTTGGTCTCAATCTTCCTAGAGTCATTTGCCTCATTCCAAGGTTATCTGGCCTTCTGGTACAGTATCACCTGTGACACAGTTGTACATATATCCATGCAGACGTCAAGCCCATTGAGATCAATGGAAGATTTCAGGTAAGTAGTTCAGATTCCAGGCTGTTTTGCCTTATATCCAGGGGAAATGGCAGGACAGCAAAAGTGTGGGGGGGGGAGGAAACCTTGGAATCCAAAATTAGCACATTGTTGAATGACAACAAGGAAATGAAGACTATAAGTTGGAGGGAATCTTACTCCAGCAGCTGCCATGGTCCATATAAATTAAACTCCCAGAATTACCCAGCCACCATAACTGGCTGGAGAATTAGAGTTGGGGCCTACACATCTTGACATTGATAATGGAATTAGGTTGTGGAATTCCAGTAATGTTAAATCAAGTATTTTGTAATAACATTTTATGTTTAAAAAAACCTCACTTGAAGTATGTTTTAATTTGGTGCTAAAATAATTAAACAAAAAAACTCCTGCATTCCATATAAATTAGGATTGATCTATCTGGACTAGAATCACTGCTTATACAAAGAGTCTTTCTATGCAATTAATTTATCTCATTGTCAGATAATATTTAATTTATAGGATATCCACCAGAGGTGGGTTCCTCCCGGTTCGGACCGGTTCTCCCAAACTGATAGCGACCCGCTGCTGACATCACGATGACGTCACGGAGCCGGTTCAGTTGGTGCCGGTCCATGGACGCCGCCATCTTTTTATTTTTTATTTTTTTTGAATTATTTTTTTTTTGGATTTTTTTATTTTTTGGATTTTGGGGGGTTTTTTTTTCTTCTGCGCATGCGCAGAAGCCAAGTTTCCAGCACTGCGCATGCGTCGCCATCTTGTTTTTGGCTTTTTTGGGGGGGGGTTGCGCATCATATCTTTTTAGGGGTGTATTTTTTTCTCCTATACAGTATCCCCCACTTCTGATTTCGCCAATCTTATCACCTCTTATCATGGAGATCAGAAATGTACATCCTGAAGACTCAGAGCTAAATCAAAGTCTTAGGGGGCCTCTAAAAATGTTTGCCAAATTGTTCTGTTTACAACAGAAATTAATATAATTGTGTTTGACAAGGGAAATAGATCAACTGCAAATACTAATACATAAATGGTAACAAACACAAATCAAATAGATGAAAATGGGAAACTGATTGGGCTAATTAAAGCATGTGCAAATGATGGTAGTGGGTGGTATGTGGTCTGTTCAAGGGATGAATGTTAAATAGAAAAAGGCTGAGAATAAGAGCGTGCAGCTACCCTTTTCTTCTTTGACAAGGAGAGCGGCATACATCAGAAGAAACAAAAGTTCACCCAATAGAGTGGATACGGGGACCATAAGAACAGTGTGTAGTAAACCAAGCAAAAGGATTAATAAGGAATGGTTGCTGAATGAATTGATAGTGAATAAACGAGTGAATGAGTAGTGTGAAAGAATGTATGTCTAATATTGAGAAAAGGAATGAGGATCAAACTGCAAAATATATTTGTGAAGGAAGGGTGAATGGTCAAGAGAAAGAGAAAGTTGAGATTGGTTTTGTTAGCTCCTCAAAAACTTGAGAGATGTTTAAAGAGCAAAAGGCGATAAATATATGAAGCAGTATGCGGAAGTTAAAGCATGAATAATTTGCAAAGATAAATATAGGGGGAATATTAAATTGTGTTGGTGTAAACTATATTTAGTTATATTTCTTTGCTCACTATTATTCCCTCTCTACACTTTGCCCAATGTTCATTAATAAAAAATGGAGAATGATTTTATATGAATGTAAGAGAAAATAATTAAATGCTAGACAATAATCTAGCAGTAATTAACTATATTTAATTGTAATTAAATGTAAAGGAAATGAAACCAAAATTGATTTTTATCTGGGCTTTCAGCTACAAAGTGTGACCCTCATGCCAAAGAGCCTTGTCTACTCCTGATATGAATGCTTTTATTTTAGAATAGCAAAGGTCACTTTCTATTAGTCATCTATTGGGGATGATTTAATGAATCATGCAGGAAATTGGACGATAATTTCTTCCAATTCAGCAATAGAAATTGCAGCACAGGTCAAGGATTTCCTGAAGTTTCTAATAAAGTTTAGATCTGTTTGATCTCAACATGTGTTGATGGGATGTGGGCTTGGCTCCTTGTTCTCAGATCAGACAGTTCCCTTTTACTGCTCTTTATGTTGATATAATGTGCCCATGATCCCCATTGTTTCTTAGACCATCTTCACATTTTTCCTGTTTATTAACAGAGAAAGTTTTTGGAACACAGCATTGGATGCCATTTTGTCCTCCCACATGGCAGGGAGTACATATTGACTAAATAGATGTAGCAGCAGAAAGTACATATTGACTAAATAGGTGAGCAGCAGAAACCCTACAACAGTCTCAACAGATAAAATGGGGCAAAGAATTATATTGTGAAAATGTTCCCCTTCCGCTATATTACAGGCATTCTACTAAGATCTGTATAAATAATGAAATTTAGTAGGGGAAGGACCTGTGAAGACCTGATGGGAACTAAAATGATTTAACTTTTCAATAGTTATTATTGGGGTATAGGTCAAGACAATAGCTCAGCACACAGTAGGCATCTAATTATTATAATTGTTCTATCATAATAATAACATCTGGATGGTGCTAATGGACATTTGTCTGGACTTAATTTGTGAGTATGGTTGTGTTTTTATGATTTGCAAATGTAGACACACATCTTCTGTAAGAATATGTGCACTAACAGGTGTGAAGTCCACACATGAAAGTCCAATTAAACTGATTTATTGTTGCTCGTGCCTATGCATGGGAATCTTCTCAACTAACGGTTAACACCTGCTTGAGGTAAGATAAGAGTCAACAGAATTCAAGAGAGGTTGGACTTAGTTTGCTTGTGTCTATGTAGGGATTCTAGGCTAATCTCTCTTTTAACTCCACTCACAGGTTCTGCCACTTTCTCCTATTTGTACATATTATATGGCTATGGCGGTATACAATTACTTTAATAGAAAAACTTATTTGTGCCATATTTATAAGCAACTTCCTTATATGTATTAAATATTGGCTCATCTAGAAGCAAGAGCATACAATCACTGATTATCTTCCCCTGTTTTCAATTGTTTTTCCTCTGAAAAATAAACTACATTGTATGTCCCTACATTGTGAGAGATGGTTACACTATTTCTATGTACACAGGTGGTAATTCATTGTGAACTATCCTAAACCAGCTTTAGTATCTTTCTCAAAGTGCACAGATGCTTTGTTTACAACCAGCAAATGTTTCTGCACAGAAAATTGTGATTTATAGATACCCTAATCCACGGGTGTCCAACTTGATCGCGTCATGTGACATCACATGACGTATCATGACGTTTTTTGCTTTTGCGGAGCCGGGGTGGGTGTGGCCAGCGCGTGATGCATCTGGCCCACTGGCCGCCAGTTTAACACCCCTGCCCTAATCAAACTTCAGCTGATCTTCCAGTCTTCATGAAAATAAGACATTGAGAGAAATTTGATAACATTACCACTAGGTGGCATGTATTTGTATAGATTAAGCATCACTCTATTTATATTTTCAGACAGGTGAAATTTTCCCAGGCCAAAATAAACATGGCCTGAAGTGTTCTTTACTCATTCCCGTTTTAGGCTAATCTTAGGGCATGGATATTGATTTTCCTTAGGTGGGCCAAAGGTATTCCTGGAAGAGAAACCTAGTAGAAACTCTCGTGCAATTCCTGCTTTACATAGCACAATGTCATTGTTTTACCTTCATATACATGAGTCAGTTTGGTGTACTGGTTAAAGCATTAAATGAGAAATCAGGAAAGCATCAGTTCTGATCCTTCTTTAGGCAAGAAGCCAGCTGGGTGACCTTGGGCTTTCTCTTAGCTTTAGGAAGGCAAATCACTTCTGAAAAATCCTCCCAAGAAAACAGCAGGAACTTGTTGAGATTGATTCATGGATTTCTTGAGAAGGCACAAACAAACCCCCAAATTATATGCATAGGTTTGCATGTATGTGTAGTTGCAGATGTGTGGACGTTCTCCCATTCCAACTGAACTATCTGGCTGCCTTAATGGGCTCTTTCTCTGGGCAAAGTGAGTACAAACAAAAATTGGGGGGAAATGCCAATGTTAGACCCCCTTGAACTCTTGGAGAAAGGGCAAGATAGAGCTGCAAAAAATAAATAGTATGCACTTATGCAATAGAGATTTTCTTTAAGTATGGAACCTTTTGTAGCCAAAACAGCACCATCCAAACAAAACGGAAGGTATTGCAACAGGCTTCTCCAGTTTGCAGGAGTAAACACAGTATTTAAAAATGAAAGGGGGATTTCCAAAAATCTTAATGAGTGTTGAATCTTCTCAGACTCAGACAAAAATAACAAAATGGAGTCTAAGGAAGATGGCATGAAATATTCCGGGAAAGAAGACCCTGAATCTCAAGTGGGAGTTAGTGAGATGGAGACAGGAATTGGGGTAAGAGTCCAGATGCAACTGTGAATGGTGACCCATCTGAAATTCAACCATTTTGCTGCCATCTTATTTAAACTTGTTTTTGAGGTGGTAGATCTGGATTGTCTTTTGTGGAAGTAGTTCTGTAGGGCTGGCTTAGGTTGGTGTACTCAGAGGCTGATGGATCCTCCAACAAGATCTAGAGGATATTTGAGAAAAGGCTGACCACTCTGTCAATGACCTGGTTGATGCATGGAATAAAAAAGAACATGATAGAGTGGCTGGTAGATGACACAGTGTCCTGTGGTTCCAATCAATACTCTGATGCCCTTTGAGGACTTTGGGCAGTTATTCATAGACAAGAATTGTTTGAGTTTGATTTGAACTTTAATGTCAGGTTCAGCAATAACACACATTGGGTAACCACTTCATTGGCTATTAACATCTGTCCGAATCAGTTCTGATGCTTGTAATCTAAGAAACTAGTTAAGGTCCATGGATCTCTTTGTACTACTGCTTTCATCTTAGCTTTCCCCCCAGACTGGCTTATGACTCTATAGATTCAGTCTTGCCAGTGATCTCTCAGATTAACACCTGTTTTGCAGATAGATTTCCTTTCCACCTTCAGGGAACTAGTAATTAGATTCTTTCTTTTAAAAAAAAACACTTGTTTTTGATCCAAGATACTTTAGCAGCTCTCAGCTGTTGCCCAATATTTTATATTTACCCAGCCTGATGAATAGAATGTTGCAGCTTCAGATATGGCCTGCCCTCAGCCTTATTAACAGCAATATTGTATTGCAAATCACCAAAAATACAGCCTTTCTCCCTTTATGGATTTGTTGGATATTACTCTACATTGTTCTGTTTGTTTGTAACTACAGGTAGCCTTTAACTTACTGCGTGGTGGCACAGTAGTTAGAATGCAGTACTGTAGGCTAACTCACTGTTCACTCCAGGAGTTCAATCCTAACTGGCTCGAGGTTGACTCAGCCTTCCATCCTTCTGAGGTCGGTAAAGTGAGGACCCAGATTGTTGGGGGCAATATGCTGACTCTGTAAACCGCTTAGAGAGGGCTGTAAAGCACTATAAAGTGGTATATAAGCCTAACTGCTATTGCTAATCACAAATGGGACCAAAATTTCATTATTAAGCATGACAATTGTGAGTCATGCCTAATTTTATGGCCTTTTCCCCCATGCTTGTTGAATGAATCACTGCAGTTGTTAAGTGAATCAGACAGTCTTTAAGTGAACTCCACTGACTTTGCTTTTTGGAAGCCAGGTGGGAAGGTCATAAATAGCAACCATATAACCCCAGGACCTGCAACCATCATAAATACATCATATGACTTTGGGAATTCTGCAACAGTTGTAAACACCACTGGTTGTCAGTTACTTTTTTCAAGGACTACCTGTACTGAGCAACAATTGCTCATGAAAAACTATCAGGTGCTGCCTCATTTACAGAAGGAATTCCAACACCAAACTTTTAGCTGTCAAGGTTTCCCAGATGCAACCTTTTCTGCAATCACTCTCATGAACCATTTTGTCAGCTGGATCTCCAGCATGGGATTCTACTTTGATGCATGCTTGCTATTGCCTGCCATAGTAACGGGGAGCGGGGGGCATGGCATTTGGGTTGGGGAAGTGAGCTGTTGAGGCAGTGGTGGGATTCAAATTTTTTTACTACCGGTTCTGTGGGCGTGGCTTGGTGGGCGTGGTGTGGCTTGGTGGGCGTGGCTTGGTGGGCGTGGCAGGGGAAGGATACTGTAAAATCTCCATTCCCACCCCACTTCAGGGGAAGGATACTGCAAAATCTCCATTTCCTCCCGATTAGCTGGGACTCGGGAGGCAGAGAATAGATGGGGGTGGGGCCAGTCAGACGTGGTATTTACCGGTTCTCTGAACTACTCAAAATTTCCGCTACTGGTTCTCCAGAACTGGTCAGAACCTGCTGAAACCCACCTCTGTGTTGAGGTGAAGTCCCATGTGAACTGGAAGGGAGGTTTGCTCTCAAGAAATATTGTGCTGCTGAGTGGAGTTGTTTACACCCTGTCAAGGCCAACCGTCCTAGGACTCCAGATGGGCAAAATACCTGAAGATGAGCTTCACACAACATCATACTGGACGTTGATTGGATACTCAGCAAGGGACCCTGGGGGGAGGGGTTTGGGGAAATTTTCATGCGTTTTGAATCAGGTCTTGCCTTGCTTTCGTTGCTATCATTTCAAAATCAGTAAAAGCATTCCTTCTCTATCTCAATGGAGTTGGGGTTTTTCTTTTCTTGGATTTTGAACGGAGGCAGGCCTGGCACATTTCTTCTTTGGCCAGTTATTTTGCATGCTTGTTTCCTAATTGCTGCAAAGTCCTTTCAAGATGCATGACACATGGACAGGTAAATATCAAGTTTAAAATTCCTTTCTTTTGACTCACAACCCTACAATGAGAACTCCTAAGCATTTAAAGATGAACTAAATTTCCTATTGAAAATGTTTCCAGTTGCAGTTCATTACATTGTTTTGAGTATTATTATTGATGTGTAATAATTTAATGAAACAATAACATCATAACAGAGCAGACAAAAACTACAAGTATTAAATTCATCTTTCAGCAAATATAAATATGAGGAAATCTCCATTTTTTCCTACCTTTTATGCACCATAACTTCCTCATTCTCTGGACCATTAAGCAACGTTTTTATTCTTTGATATTTGTCTAGCATTATAATGATGCACCGCTGGACACATGTCAAAAACCTGTTCCATGGTCTTAAGTGTTGGCTTACAAAGAAAAATACAGCCTTAGTGAAGAGGCAAATGCCAAAGAGACAGAGAGGTTTTAGAAAGGGGAGAGGAACCAAAAACAAACACGAGAGATAATAGAGAAATACATTAAATACTGCAGAAAGTTTGCTTATTCCTCTAATGTATATTTGCAATACACTGAATTTAGAGAAACAGACTGGTTCAGAATGGAGAAAAAAGTGAGAAAAAAATGCATATTTTCCCCACATCTTTTTAACTTACAGAGTAAATGTATTAAAAACAAATGGTAAGATTGGAAAAAATTGTAACCTGAATCAAAACTGGAAGTTGGAACACTAATTGTTTGAAATTGCCAGATGCAATGAGATTGTTAACTGGAATTAGGCAGGAGAAATTATTATAAAAATGAAAATGTTAAAAGTTAAAAATTGAAGCAAAGGTAAATTAAACCGATTTGTTTAATGAATTTGTAGTCAATTGTTCTCTTGATTTCTTGTTAAACTCTCTATTTTCCTATACTAGCAAAACTTTCTATGTCAGCACTGTTGGTAATGTTTATAAATTGTTTACAATCATTTAAGGATATTCTTTAGCTAGACTCAAGTTTCATTTCTCCATTTATAATGTATTGTAATTCCATTACTGAGACAATAATACTAGCATGGTGATTATTGGCATTTCTATTAAAAAATAGTTTGCATAGTTTAGACTTGAATAGCTATATTAAAATGAATTTAGGTGGCATACTATGTTTTTCTACTTAATGTTACAGTAATTTTCTCTATTGTATTTTAAGCAAATGGGAATCTAGCCAGAAAGTGATAATGAACTGGGCAATATACCAGTCCTCATTAATCTGCAAAACAACAAAGAAAATCACCCAGATAACAAATATTATTTCCTCTCAATTTTATTGAATTGTATAAACCACAATTTGGGGTTGATTTTTTTTTTATATAATACACTATTTCACTAAGCTTTGCTTATAAACTATAATGACTTGCACAAGAAAGAATTGCACTGATCTGATTTATTGAACATACCACAATTATATGGGTTTACACTCCAGTCATAGGTCGGAACAAATTGTGAATCCATGGAATTTGGTGCAGTACATGGAAACCTATCATGTCTGCTTTAATTAAACTATAATTAATAAGTTGTGAAGAACTGAAAACATTTTAAAAATCATATATTGCAGGATGACAGATATCATCCACAAGCTGAATATTTGACTGTGAAAGCCAGGGATTGATTTTGGAAAATATAAAGTTTCAGAAGAATTTGTAATTGGCTGGGTCAACTTCGATGCTTGCCAATTCCTTGTTACTTATAAGCCTCACACCAAATGCAGGACTGCCCTTGTAAGATATTTATATTTGTCATGTGTCAACATGTCTGAACATTTTAAAAATAACCCTACAAATCTGCTAATGATGCATTTGATATCTGACTCTTAGATTTCCAAAGTTCAAGTATTTGGAATATTTAAAATATGAGATTTCTGATTCAGAAGCAGCACAATGGTCCCGTTCAAGAGCTTATATCCCAAAGACATTTGCTTTTCATTTATGGTACACCTTTCTGAAGAAATGGTTCCAGGAAGTGATGGTGGGAGAGATCTATCCAGAGACTTCTACTCAGTAAATTGCTTCTCTCTCTACTTCTTTTTAACATCTACACAGAGGTGGGTTCTAACTTACCTCGCTGCCGGTTCGCTTCCTCCCGTGCCGCGTGGCTGCGTGCACATTGCGCGCCATGTGGCTGAGCCGCGTGGGGGTGCACGTGCTTTGCGGGGACGCGCACGCAAGCGCAGTGCTGAAAAATCTCAATTTTTTTTAAAAAAAAGCCAAAAACAAGATGGCGGCATATGCGCCATGCCGGGACTCGGCTTCTGCACATGCGCAGGGGAAAAAAAACAGCAAAAAATTCCCCAAAATTCCCCCCCCCAAAATATTCCCCCCCCCCAAAAATGGTGGTGTCCACGGACCGGCACCGACAGAACCGGCTCCATGACGTCACCAGTGGCTTGCTACCAGTTCGGGCGAACCGGTCCGAACCGGCAGGAACCCACCTCTGCATCTACATGAAACCACTGGGGGGAATCATGTCAGCACAGGATTCAGGATCATCTATATGCTGATGATCCCAGTTCTATATCTCATTCCCAGGCTGAACAGGCGATAAAGGTGGTGACCCAGTTCTTGGAGCGATCAGGGTGGGGGAGGGAAAGACTGTGATTGAATCACTCCGAGACAAAGTGGTGTTGGGTTTCTGGGCCCACCAGTTCCAGGGAAATTCCATCTCTGATTCTACTGACAGGTGGTCCACAGTCTGGGACTTTTTCTAGACTTACAGCTCAGGGGTGGGTTCCACTTACCTTCCCTACTGGTTCGCATCGAATGGAATGGGCCGGCGGCGGCACAGGTTCTTAAGTAAGGCTTATTTTGGGGGGTAGGGCTTATATTAGGTGCCCACATAAAAACATGCTAGGGCTTATTTTCAGGATAGGTCTTATTTTCAGGGAAACAGGGTATTACATTTATATCCCATTATTCTAAATGCTCAAGGCTCAAAGGAGAATTTAGAGGTCATTGTTAGAAGCAATCATGCAAAAATTCATTGTATATAACATCTTCTTAGTAATTTACAAAAGATCACTAAGTGCAGAACACTTCAAATAATATGTCACACTGAATTTTAATGTCATTTTTAAAATAAATAAAATATAAAAAACAGAGAACACATGGTATATTAAAGAAATTTACATTTATTGTAAACAAGTATAAAGTACATAAGAAATATTGTGCAAAATCTTAAGTAGTCACAAAATAGATATTACAATACTCTGTATAATTTTATATTTATTCAGTATAGTAAGATAATTGAAAAAATGATGGCAAAATCACTGTAATACACATCTAGGACTGATGACTTGACTTTCTTTGCTTCATAAGCAATCCATCATTTTCCAATTTTATGCCATTTTAAATTATATCTATAACATATAAAAGTCAATCATATTTCTATTGTAATCTACTTTAGAGAAATTTCAGGAAGTAACATAGCACACTGCTTTTGTTCTTCCTGGAGAATAAAGCTTTTGTAACTCTTAAATTATCCTTTAAACAAAGTGCACTGTATCAAGGTTTCAATGATATAGAAATTTAAATGTATAAAAGAAACACAACTTAAACACACAAGTAACAAAAGATGCTGAAGTACAGCTAATAGTACTAACTGTGATGCTTTCAAAGTAGTAAAAATTTGTCTTTAGAATAATCCAGCCATATGATACCACTTTCTCAATGATATACTTAAGTTATACAGAATTGCTAAATACTTTATATACCAGGAAATGAAGATACATACACTTAATCTCAGGAAGTTGATAACCACATTCCCATCATCATTCACAACTGAGAAAACAGCAAGTATTTCTACTTAAAATTTTCAGCATTCTAGTATTACTGGAATTTATCCCTGATTCTGTACCATAAACTGAGATTCTGCATTTTGTTTGCAACAGCGTTGAAAACATTCCCACATCCTAATGTCTGCATCTCTCTCTAGTTTATACTCAGCTACAGAGGACACAGGAATAGCTCTTTCCAGAACTGGCATTGACGTTTCCATGTCTCCTTTCTCCATAAATGCCTGCTACCCTATATATCACAGCCAAGGTATACAGGTAGCCATTGCCTCTGTTTTAATGCTATGCCAATCTGATAGTGTAGAACCACAGACTTATTCTGCAATGTTTCTTCACATTACCATTGGTACCAGTTGTACACTGGGGAAAAAAAAAAAGCTAAACAGCCTCTTTAGACAAAGTTATTTCATTGATCAGCTACAGAAGTATGTGGTGTAACAATATCATTTAGCTTGCTCACTTCCATCTGCCAGTTTGGTAATTTTTTGGCTGACAAATGGCGACGTGCATGTTTTGTTAAATGGTCACTCCTCATGAATCGTCGACTGCACATTGGGCAGGCAAATTTTTTCTCTCCTGTATGTGTTCTGCGATGGCGAGATAGTTCATCAGAGCGGGCAAATCTCCTCTCGCAGCCTTTCCAACTGCAGCTGAATGGCTTTTCTCCTAAAATACAAAATGAAGAATTAATGGCACGTGTTTTTTTTTTAGCAGGGTACAGACCTTTATTAATACCAGATAATAAATTCTTTCTGTATCCATTTATAAACAAATAGAAAAAAACTTTTGAAAAGCAATAATGGTAATCATATCATAACCCAAGCAAAATCTTATATGGTATCTACTACATTCTTACAGTTCCATATAATCAGAATACATATTATAATTAATGTCTCCATTTAATTAATTTAATCCATTTAATCCAATTAATGTTACACCTTGCATATCTTCTTTATGTTAAACGATACTTTAGTAACAATCTGTGAAGATTGACATTAGCTGTTTTATTCTGAGCAGAAGGAATCTAACTTTCAAATTATAAATCTGACATGCTCCTTATCTTGAAGTGATACTTTCCTTATTTGATACCAAGGTTTCTCACAAAAATATATAGACCAAAACATTTGGAAAAAATTACATAGGTGAATAACAGCAATTCTCCCCATCATGTTAATGTCAAGAAGTTCATGTAGAATTTTTCACACTAGACAATTCCACAACTTACCTGTATGTGTTCTAACATGTGCCTTTAAATGGGAGCTTTTGAAATATGTTTTTCCACAACCCAGGTAGTTACAAACATGGCTTCTTGTTCTGAGAGAGTCAACAGATGGAGTGATCTTCGTGGCAGGAGGGGCCAAACCTGGAGCAGGAGCAATAGGGGACAGTCTGGTGCTGTGAGGACTGGTTACCGGAGCCTTGGCATTCTGCACAACAGTCTGTGGCACCACAAACATAACTGCTGCTTTGGGAACTTGAGTTCCCATGAGGACCATTGGATGACAAAGGTTTGATGGCAATTGACCACAAGGAGTGTTAGATACTATTGCTGTCACAACAGAGTTGTTAGCCGACAATGGAACCATCTGGCAAACCAATGGCATAGAAGAGACTCCTCCTACTTGCACAGAAGATGGAGGGGCTACCTGTGAAGCCCAAGAGACAGATGGAGAAGTATCAAGTACAGTCTGTGGGCTGATGGCCTGTAATGGACTTTTGGATTCTTTTATGGCTGACAGCTTATCTTCAGAAAATGCAGTATTCAGCAATATGCTTTTACAAGATAAATTTTGTTTTTCTTCTGTATTGTCTTTTGAATGTGATTCTGTACTGCCATTCTGGTTTGCTTCCCCGATGTTATCATCATACTTCCTAACATGGTCTGTTCTGGCTGGACAGGTTTTGCTACTGCAAAGCTGAGCATCTGCTGTATGGCGAATGACGCTGGTTGCCTGAGCTCTCAATATTCTTGGCACTGGAACATTTTGGGTCTCTTTAGGAGATGCTGTAAAGACTTGATCAGAAAGGTCTGGATATGGCTTGTTCTGTACACAAGGTGGCGCTGATGTTGCTGGATGGACTGCCTGAGACATTTCAAGGTCAGCAGAAGGGCTGTAGGGTGGAGTTAAACACTGAACAAAACAAAGCAAAGAGAAGTGAACTATTTATGATGACTTGAATTTCTGCAGATTTTAGCTTTTATCTTATTAGAGATGTTTATCTTAGAATAAGTGCTAATAAACTAAGCAGAGCAGAGCACTAAGCTGTAAATTAGTAATTTATAACAGAATAAAACTTACAAAAGCTGGTATTGTACGGAAATCAGCAGGAGGTAGCAAGTTGTCTTCAAACTCCTCAGATGTATCTGAAGCTGGTGTCATTGGCCTTCGCTCTGCATACTTTTTGAAGTCTGATTTCCAACTGCAGCTCATGGACATGAGAGCTTCCACTGCTTCAAAAGCACTCTTTTCATTGGGATAGTTCCAATAACACTTCCTGAGACATTGCTTTTTAGCAATCATCTCCATTCCCTCTTCCTAAAAAAAACAGGGGGGGGGAAATGAGCCATTTTTCAGTTATTAAGTAACACAAAGATGTTGCTCAGCTAAACTGATTAAAAATGCAAAACCTGGCAAAAAGTCACAAAAATGAATTATATAAAGAACAATAGTAAGTTCCAGTCCAAATTTGTTTTTTTCTATCCTTGAGATAAGATTTTAGGATGTATAAACATAGTAATCATAACATAACAATTATCAATTACTTTCTTTAAAATCAACACTATCAGGAAGTCAAATAAATCCCTTTGATTGCAAAATATTTAGATGATTAGTTAGCCATGCTATTAAGTTAAAGTAGGCCACTGGACCAAAAATCCTATGTTTAAGCCTTTCACAAGGGATTGAAGACTTGGTTGTACCCTTGGGCCTGAATGCTAAGTGAACCACACCAGCTGACTTGTTTGACCATGGTTTATAGTTTTGTTACCGAGTGTGAATATGAATGTTTTCAGATCTTGGGTATTTGTAACATTTTCAGTTAACAATTGTATTGTTGTGATTTGGTGTTATTCGTATACTACCTAGAGGCAGTACTGTCAATGAGCAACCACAATAATTGCTTAAATGAATGCAACATCATAACAACGTTCAATTTTTTTTGCCACCCTCAAACGGTAATCTAAATGTTTGCAGTCCCACACTGTAATTCTACCACTGTTTATGCTGTAGATTATATTTCGATTGTTGGTTATTCAACTCCATGTTTTTCTACGTGCAAAAGTAACCACGTTCGTCTTAAAGCAGTGTATCTCAACATTGGCAATTCTGAGAATTGAAGTCCACACATCTTAAAGTTGCTGCAGTTGAGAAACACTGTCTTAAAAGCAACCAGAGTTTCATTTGTAAGACTTGTCGACCGCTTTCCTTTCCAGGAAGTGAAAAATACACCCGTATATAATCAGGATTCCTCCGAAAGCGATTTTGTTTCCCCGAGACTGAGCGGCTCTGACGCCTGGCTTCTGCAAAGTCTCAGCGTCTACGCGGGCGGATGGAAAGACTATTTTCAAATTGGAAACTCCGGAGGGAACCAGGTTGCCAGCAGAGGCCGCTGAGCAAGTCAGGCTTCGGGGGAAAATCGAGGCCAGGGAGTTCCTCCGTCTGGCAGCCGGATCTTGGAAGCGAGCCATGTTCACCTCAGAGCGCCTCCGACGTGACTCACCCGGCCCTCCGAACAGCTCGCCTCCCCCTCCTTCCAGGGCGGCCCCCATCCTCCCCCCATTGGCTCCTCGGGGCAGACAGCACGGGCTGCGATTGGTTGTCCCCGCCCGAAAAGCTGGGCGGAGACATGTGAACAAAGCGTGATCGGGGGCTGCTCCTCAGCGTCGGGGAACGTGAACTGGGCTTTGCCGCGAGACGACCTTTCACCCACTTTCTCTGCGGCCTCCTCTCTCCTCCTCCCCCCCCCCGCCCCGCTCGCCATCCGCAAGTCGCTCCCACGCCTAGAGGCAAAGCCGGGTGGGCGGGTTGGCAGGCTCGCCGGAGCAGGGCGGCATCCCGCCTTCCCAGAAAGCCTCCAATACCAGGGCGCGGCGCGACGGGCAGACCTTGGCCTCAGCGGCCCCGCCGCCCACCTTCTTCCCGCGCCAGCCCGATTGGCTCCACAGCCGCGGGGTCGCCTCGTGAAGGCGCGAAAGGCGCTGGACGGTTGAAGCTGCCCGCCCGCCCGCCTCGCTGCACGAGCGCAGGACCCCAGGGCTGGTGGGGGTGGGGGAAGGGGCCGCTCCCGGGGCGAACATTCCCGCCAAGGCCGGTCACAAGAAGAAGAGGCGGAAATGCGAGGGAGGTTTGCCTCCTCCCACATCACGCCCCCCCCGTTGGCCTTCTCCGCCTCGGCGACCCCTCCCCTCCCGGAGGCGTCTCTCGGGCCATCCAGGAGTGGCGCTTCCTGACCAGTTTCGACCTCTCCGTCTAAAGCCAGAGCCGCCTCCGGCTTCCCATCTTGCTTTCCGGTTTCTCGCTTGGATTTCACGGCCCTTCCCTCCCTTTTTGCCGAGGCTATTTTCAGCGACTGTTCATCCTTGCCATGGCCTCGACTTCCCAAGCGCCGAGGCTGCCGTCTCTTGCCCGCCTTCGCTTTCCGGAGCAGCCCTTCCAGCTACCATCACGTCTCGCCCCCCCCCCCACACACCCCGCAACTGCTTAAATTAGCTAACCTCTCAGCCGAGCGCCTTCCCCTTCTCCCCGTCCCTCTGGGTGTCCCGCCCCGTCGAACCCTAACTGCCCAACGCAAGACACCGATTTCCCTCACGTCCTCCAAGGGCTCTCCATTGACCCCTTGGAGGCTCCCTCTGTCCAATTGTCCCTCCACCCTTGGAGGCTCCATTCACCCCTTGGAGGCTCCCAAATCTCCAATTCCCAGCAAAGTTTGCTTCGGATCCCTTTGCCAATTCCAGTAGGTTACCTAGCAACGTTTGTGCGCCTTTCCATTGCCCCCCCATTTTCGCTCGCCTTCCTCAAAAATAGATCACTTTTAATAGTCGCGCATTCATCCTGGAGCCCCAACCCTGCAGACTCCCCACCGTGGGTCTGGCGTGCATGCCGCCTCCCTCTCCCCTCCGAAGGGCAGCTGGCGCTCCCTCCCACCCCCGAGAGCCCCTTTCCTTTTACACGCCTCGCATGGAAGCATATATACCTTCTTTCTGAACTGCTTTCCTGAACAGATCAGCTTTTCGCATCTCTTTCCGCACCCAAGACAAGATTTTCCCATCAGGGCTTATCTATCCTGCCTCGATAAGCGATATTTCCCCCCCACCACCACCACCCTTCGAGCAGCCCAGATCTGTACTTACGGTGTGCTGGAAAGCAGGCTCTCCAAAATTTAGCATGACTGATGGCAAGCCTTCAGCGTTAGGCGGTGGACGGATGCTAAAAGAGCGGGCTGCGGTTGTTGACAAGCACCGTCCCCCTCCCCGCCTCAGGCGATCTCTGCTTGGCGCTGCCTTTATTTTCCTCTTTTTGTTCGCGGGCAGCTCCCCATTCAGGTAGTGTCTCCCCAGCTTAAGCGTAGACGGAGGCGGGCGCGGACCCGGCCAATCGCCTTCAAAGGTGTGTGAAGCTCGGGCCAATCGGCGAGCGGGGGTCACGCGTGATCAGCGGCTGCCGGCAGCGTGAAGAGGGAGTCATTCCTGCGTGTACAGAAACCGGCAGCGTGTCCCAGCGCGGCTCTTGGGTAAGTCCCTCTTGTTGGCTGAGTCAGTGTCACGTCCTTTCCCACCCCTTCTCTTCCTTCTCCGGGTTCCTGTGGGAGAAGCGAGGTGGGCAGGGAAGATCGTTTGCTTAATAACGAAAGAGCCATGCTGGGTCTCTTCCGGAAAGCATCTACGCAAAGACGCCCATCATGTCGGAAATAAATCTTTATGGAGTGCAGTTTTAAAACGCTTTGGAGGTGGTCAGTGTCTTGTGCCATCTCAAAAGTACCGCACACTGTACCTTAAATACAGTAAGTTTTCACTGGCCAAAATAAATTACTTTTGTCCATAAGATTCTCCTAGAAGTCCCAGCTATTAGTGGCTTTTTTTTTAAAGGAAGGGTGTGCTGTTTGTTAAAAAACATGGATATGAAGTTGGTAATTCTGTGCAGTGACGATGGGATGGGAGTAATGGATAGAAGGTGTGCCAAAGAGCCAACACTAAACAGCACAAACAAAGGATCTCTAAGACTACCCACATCCTCATAGACAGGCAAGTCACCAGAATATAAACTGGCAGCAAACAGCACTCCTTACTAGCACTGATGATGTTACCTAATTAGGGTAATGAAACGTCTGCAAGAAAACAAGCAAGCTCACAGAACAAGGACCCCTCATTTCAATCCTAAACTACAAATATTCTCCTTTATTGGCATTTTCTTTTTCTGTGTCTAGAATGGCCTTTGTTACAGAGGAAGAGACTAAGTGTAGATGGAGGACTAGTTGGGTGAAAAGAAATGTTACTGTGAAAGACAACTTGGTAAGGTGCAGAAAAGGCCATTGCCATAATGCAATTGTAAAAATGTAATATAGCAACAGAGCGTACAGTTAGCCTTATTGATTTGTATTTACATCCCATCTTTTTTCCAAGCACTGAAGGCAGTGAAGGTAATACCGCATTACCTTATGTCATTATCTCATTCCTATCTGTGCCTGTTTCTCTTGTGTGGAATCCATTGGAAATAACTCCTGCCTGTGTTGAATACTTTGGATTATATTACTTAACTATATGGATTACTTTTTTGGTACTCGTTTTGATAGAGCCCACTAGGTTTCTCATTTGATTATAACTATTTTGCCTCTTTTCTGACATTGCACAAAATCAAACAGCATGGACCTGCATTACCCTTTGTTTTTATCCATTCTCTGCTCCTGGTTTCTGAACTGCAGTCCAGAGCCCACTGCCATCTGCCTAATTAACCTTCCTATACCACTGCTAACACTTTGCAGGACAGTCAAAAGAGCATAATTGGGGTGGAGATACCCTAGAGCAGCGGTCACCAACTGGTGGTCCGTGGAAAATTTTGGTGGTCCGCAGAAAAATTATTTGTGTTTTTTATATTGCATTAAATCAGGGGTCCTCAAACTACGGCCCCTGGGCCGGATATGTGCAATGAACGTTTGTGTTGCTGCAGAGAGTCTCCTCCTTCAGGGTCTTTTTGTGTGGGTTGGAGGGGGGCAGAAATTCCTACTTGGGGTCTGCTTCAGCCTCCTGGTGCAGGGCTTTGGGCGAAGGCTGGAAGGGAAGCGCTGGTGGTGGTGAAGAGCCGGAGGGCCATGCATCATGGCCTGGAACTGGCTAACCATCTCAGCCCGCTGAGCCTCCAGGCGCCGGTACCTGGCCTTGCACTCCCGCAGGTCTTCCCTCTGCTTGAAAAGCCTATGCTCGTAGTCCTCAGTGAGGTGCTTCTGCTGAGCCTCCTTCTCGGTCAGATCCA
The DNA here is from genome assembly GCA_003457575.1 of Thermophis baileyi. Taxonomy (NCBI): domain Eukaryota; kingdom Metazoa; phylum Chordata; class Lepidosauria; order Squamata; family Dipsadidae; genus Thermophis; species Thermophis baileyi. The sequence continues at coordinate 2,393,736 of QLTV01003047.1, forward strand.
ATTTGAACTGAGCCAGCTGTTTTGCCAACTCTTTCTCATGGAGGCTGCTTAGCTCCAACGACTGCTTCCTATTGGGGCCCTAAGGAGCCCGGGCGGGCAGGCGAGGAGTGGCTGGAAGGGGAGGGGTGAGTAGAGGCCGTTGAGGCGCCCCTCGATGTGAGTGACATTGAGTTGGCCACACCCACCCAGTCACATGATCGCCTGGCCACACCCACACAGCTGGTCATTAGGCAGATCATATTTGTGGTCCGCGGGATTTAAAATTATGAATTTAGTGGTCCCTGAGGTCCTAAAGGTTGGTGACCCCTGCCCTAGAGGAGAGTTGCAGTATCCCTTCAATTGTGAGTGCAAGCAGACTGCCAAGCACACAAATTTTTATCCTATGACGGTGGGGGCGTTGCAATAACTGTAAATTCAGGCACATAAGTCCCTTCATTCAACACTGTTGTAATTTTGAATGGTCACTGAATAAATAGTCATAAGTCAAAGACTACCTGTAAAGTGTTTTATTTATTTATTTGTATAGTTGCTCATCTTACATGAAATTGACTTTGGGCAGCACTTATAAAAGTGTTCCTATTTGAACGTTAGTGTGGTATTATGGCTGTTCTGCCTGGAAGACAATCAATCTTGGATTTCAAAATAGAAACTATTGATTCTACATTTTCATTCAGTGCTTTTAGTAAACATTTACCGGTAGTAAAAAAAAATTGGATTTCACCACTGTTTTAAAATAATAGATTTCAAAAACATTCATTCACAATTTCTTGAGTATTTCAAGAAAATGTCAAACTGAATCAGTTCCTACAATTTCAAAGGGAAATTAAGCCTTTGCTCTTAGTTGTATTTTGCATAAAAGAGCATTTGAGAATAATCTGTTCATGTTCTGCATGGCAGCTATTTCTTTTTTATGTTTAATTAATGTGAGAAAATTAAGATTTAATTGGGGATGGTTCTTGATTTAAAGCAAAGGTAATTCAAATCAGTGGAATTAAAAATAGTCCTGACTTTTTTACATGCTACATAAAACTATTGACTAGCAAACTACATCTTAACCAGTCATGTTCTATGAAATTCAGGTATCACATGTATCCCTAAAATTGGATTAATTAAAATGGAGTGTAAGTATAATAAAGTGTGTGTGTATACACACACACACACACACACACACACACGCACACTTCAATTCTTAAACCTCAATCCCTATATGTAAAGATGGTGGTTGCATAGAAAGTGCACAAAAAAGAAACTCCACTGCAGTCACTTGCACATACTTGCCTACTAAAGCTGTGTACACTCTCACTCTTTTCTATACCAATCACATGGTAATTATCTTGGATTTTCAATGGTGGTATCTTAACTGTCTTAACTGTTGGAGTACAATGAATTTGAAGTTAAATGTCTATAATGCGCAGACATTGTGTGATGTGATTGCTAAAATAATAATGTATATGGATGATCTTTCAATAAGTAAGAATAAATGAAACAACCGTGATTGCTATATTTTTTTTAAATTGATCTTTATACCCAGAGGTTTAGGCAACTCCCTCAAGTCTCTTGGGCCTTTGCCTCCTGCTTTGCCTGTTCAAGTTTAACCAGCTTTAAAATTATTATTATTATTATTTATTATTATTATTTATTAAATTTGTATGCCGCCCAACTCCCAAGGGACTCTGGGCGGCTCAGTACAAAAGTACAAAAAGCATTGTACTTTTCCTAAGTTCGTAAGTTCGTCAAGATCCCTGGGATGGTGTAACCCACCGTTTGAGAACTTTTTCCATTATGGGAAAAGCATGTTTTCTTGCCCCCAGAAAGTTTAAGCATTGTCAACCCAAAAGTAATCAGCAAAGTTAGAAAAGAATCATTGCTTCCAGAAATTGTTATACAAATCGAAACAATATCCCCTCTTGTTCTGTTGCAGACTGTTCCATGCTTTCCATTCTACTAATATGTATTTCCGCAGCACTGGGTTTGACTGATCTGTTTTTATGTGAATGCAGGCAGCTGAATTAATTCAGTTGTTTAAGTTAACAAACTAACTGTGGATCTAAGAATGTTATTGATTATTGTCTACTAAGGTTTTATTTTATTTTTGTGAAGATAAGTATTGTAAAATGAAAAATTAGCACATTTTTTTAAAAGACTGGAAAATTCATACCACCAAACTTTAGTTCAAAGTAATATATTTCAGGGAATAAGCAAGCTTATACTGGGAATGCTAAATTTGGATATAGATGATACTGTTTACATTGTATCTTGGCCTAGGATTTATTTTGTGGCCTTCTGTCAGTCCCTCAGCTAAGAGCCTGATTTGTGCAAGGCCACTCTGTTCTAATGTAAGAAATTTAACCTGTTTTCCCCACATTTGATTACACTTTTGTTTGTAGTGGCTGTTCTTTGTCTGCAATCTGATTCTGTACTCTGTAGCCACCCGTCAAAAGGTCATTGAATGGACTTAATTCTTATTGTAGCTCAAAGTTATTTAAAATAATATATGTTTGGAACTTATTCTTTCATGAAAGCTACAGGTTCACAACATAATTTTCATTTTATATCACCATGGAATCTATATATATAAAAGCGAAATGCCACTCATGCATCATCACAAAATCTCCAGAACCGTAAAGCCTACAAACTTGAAATTTGCCACGTATGTTCCTCTTGCTTTCTAGGTGCTCACTAAGAAAGGATTTTTCAAAATGACCATCAGAGCATTAGTATTTCCTATATTATTATTAACACCCTCTGATGCTAAGGAGTTCTACTCCCCCTCCCCACCTGAAAATAAATCTGTTCCAAATGCAAAACACAAGCAGAGGAGAGGAGTTTCACTTTCAGTTTTACTTTCAGTTTTACTTCACTTTCAGCAGCAAGCAGCTTTACTACCGAACAGTTGAGCTAAGCCAAGGCCAGGCTCCTTCCTGTCTCCTTGCTCACACAGCAAATACTGTTTGAGTTTCCAAACACCCCTCAACTCTCTCACACCCTGACAGGACGCTAGCCAGATGAATACCGATGGATGCTGGTAGGCAGAGGCAGATTTTTTTCTCTCCTTATTTTCCTCCTCAGTTCAGACGAATCTGTTCCTTCTACTGTAACACCAGTTAAAGGGAAAAGAGGCAAAAAAACACAGAAAAAGGTTTACAGATGTGATTAGGAAAACACAAGTAAGGGAAGCTGCACACAAGTATTGTCAAACTCCTCCCCAAGTCAGTAGACAGGCTGTAAAAAAGTATACATCTAATAACCCCTACATCAATCAGTCACAAATGAGATCAATGCCTTGGACTAATAATAATTTGACTGGTTTTAAATATGAACTTCAGATTCATTATTCCAGGGAAAAGGTTGTTGATCTCAGACCTCGGTTACCTTGTGCCTGGTGCTGTGCTCTAAAGTGGCAGGATGAGAGTCCCGGGATGTGCTGCAGTGGCGGTAAAGTCCACCTCCCTCCCCTTCAGCCCTACCCTGAACCCTTACACAGCCTTCTCACCCACTAGCATCCAATGGGAAAGCATTTTCTTTCTGCTGTCCGGAAGTACAACGGATGCTTCCAAATGACGTCTTTTGGAGCCAGAGAGGTGAAGGAGGGAAATTTTATGCCAACATTCAAAGTGCAGGGGCAAGTATACCACAGGATAGGGAGTATCATGGCGGGGCCTCAGCAGCAGCCTTCATTTCTCCAGATATACTTTGTTGGTGATGATAACAATGAGAGGGACATCCGTTGTGGAATCTACCCAGGCATTAATCCACAACTTGTTAGCCAACTGCAGAAGTTGCTGCGTGAACACAACAAGTGCAATATATTCTGGAACTTAAGGTTGCTGTTGATTCTGTTCCTAAGGGCCACAAGGACTTCCAAGTGGTGATTAATGCCGATAGGAAACCTTCTGGAGGGCATCGAGGCCGTTTCAATGCCCCCACAATTACAGAAGTGGCTGTTCTCATTGTCGGCCAGGATTTTGAGAAGACAGATATCGTTCTCCACAGCAGACACAACAGGTTGTTCTGAATCAGTGAGATGCACCGTGCCTATGACGCTCTCCAGTACCCTCTGATGTTCTGCCGTGGAGAAGATGGCTATTACATCAATATACCTCAGTGTGACCCAAAGACCAAGGTTCCTCTCAAGTGTGCGTCTGACGAGTGACTGTTTCTCCCATGGCCAGTTCTATGTGGCATGTTCCAGAGTTAGTTCACCTGACAGCCTGGTCATCCTCCAGCCAGAGAGCAAAACCAGGAATGTTGTTTACAGGGAGGTCCTGAGCAATTCATCTGAGGGACGAATTGAAAGTCTATGCTATGCAACTTATTAGCCTGGCTACATAGACAAAACAGCCACGGTTGCTGCTGGGATTAAAGGGCTTAAGGCCATCTATTTTATTGTTGTTACACTTACAATAATGTCTTCATCTGTAACAGAAACTTAGCTTACCGTCTCTAACGAAATAATACAGTCCCTTTTTTAACTACTCATTAATTTTCAAGCTTTAAGTGTCAATTTATCAAGCCCCATCACATAGTTTCGTAGCAAAGCACGGATATACAGCTAGTTGTTAATATATTTAAAGACCAAAAAGCTGTTAGGTCTACCTGTTGGATATGTGAACTTTTTTTTTAAAGGCAAGCATTGGGGGGGGGGGTTTCCCAGAGGTGAAATTCAGCAGGTTCTGACAGGTTCTGGAGAACCAGTAGCGGAAATTTTGAGTAGTTCGGAGAACCGGCAAATACCACCTCTGGCTGGCCCCAGAGTGGGGTGGGAATCGAGATTTTTCAGTATCCTTCCTCTGCCACGCCCACCAAGCCATGCACACAGAACCGGTAGGGAAAAATTTTGAATTTCACCCCTGGGGGTTCCCTTGATTTGCATAAGAATTTTGGGTAAAAAGTAAATCCTAATTGTGGCTTCCCCCAACCAATATACACAAATACATCTATGCACTGTCAATAATTTTGTCCAGTAAAAAATATTTATATTTAAGTCACAGCAGGGATATAGCTAAAACAAGCCATTTTCGTGTTAAATAGGAAGAAGTGGGAAGATACTTTCTCATGCCTGGCTAGTATTCTGAGGAATAAATGAAGACTGATGATGGCAATAAGATTTTTTTCCTAGTGATGGTAGGGGTCCATGTTTGGAACCTTATAGATATGTACAACTCAGTGGTGAAATCCAAAAATTTTTACTACCGGTTCTGTGGGCGTGGCTTGGTGGGCATGGCAGGGGAAGGATACTGCAAAATCTCCATTCCCACCCTACTCCAGAGGAAGGATATTGCAAAATCTCCATTCCCACCCCACTCCAGGGGAAGGATACTGCAAAATCCCCATTCCCTCCCACTCCTGGGGGAAGGATATTGCAAAATCTCCATTCCCATCCCACTCTGGGGCCAGCCAGAGGTGGTATTTGCCGGTTCTCCGAACTACTCAAAATTTCCGCTACCGGTTCTCCGAACTACTCAAAATTTCCGCTACCGGTTCTCCAGACCCTGTCAGAACCTGCTGGATTTCACCCCTGGTACAACTGTTCTATTATAGCCAAACTAAGAATGACATTTTATATTTAACAGACACATTTTAAAAATGCAAAGATAGGGAGTGGACAGAGGAATAGGCTGATAATTATGGGATTTGAAGAAGGATCAATGAGACTAAAACCCTTTATTAGTGTAAGTGGGATACTTTCTGCCAGTACAAGGAATGACTTCAAAAAATGGTTTCACTATGAGCACAAAAGGAAAGAATTAGACTCTTCTCCATGTCTGCTAACGGCCCCTGATAATTATAAGGGCCCTTACACCTGTGATTACTATTTATTTTTCATATTTACAGATGAGAACTGAACTGCTAATAACTGATTAGGAAAGGTGTTGTGGATTTGTAGTAAATAGTGCAAGCAAAGCATAAATCTACTTTCTAGAACGATTTTGAGTTGATTTGTTAGGAAAGCAAAATTATAATTATGCTGTTACAGTACATTCACTCCCGAACAAAAAGATTTATATAAAACATGCTTAGCTTGAACAAAACATTGGGAGAGATAGGAAAGCAATGAGTTCCCTCAGAGCAATGTTGCTTGAAATAATTTTCCAGCAGCATGAAATTGATCATTTCAAGCAGGTCAACCAGATGGGGCAAAATTTAATTGTTTTCCTTTCTGATGAGAGGGATTTTAGGAGGTAATAGAGAGCTGTAAACTGCTTCTTCCTAGTTAAATTTCTGCTTTTACATACCGTAATCAATAATGGTAGATATTAGCAGTATGTTCTGTGCTATGCAACTTACCCCCTGGCCAGTTGGTAAGTGTGAAAAATGAGTGAGGCTTTCTGTGATGATTCATAGTGTCCTTTTTATGGGTCAGCAGATAGAGCAAGAATAAGTGGGAGATCTTCCCTTCTATTTACTAAGATGCGACCATGAAATTCTTTCTTGTTCACACTTGCCTAGTATTGAATGTCACTTTTCAAAGCTTAGCAAGAACACTTACAGCAGGCTCTTGTGACATTATCCATGATTTTTTTATCTTGTTGGGTCTGGAAAAAATCGTTCCTGTAGTATGAGCTCTGAACTCTCTGTGAAAGGTGGGAATATGAAGCACTAATCTTCTGTCCTGAGCATGTGCCCTCGGTTCATTGGCAGGAGAAAAGAGCAATGTAACCACCCCAGTTCTCTCCCTTTTGTTATTTTAACATCTATGTGAAATTCCTGGATTAGGTCACCCAACAGTTTGAGATGAAGTATCAGTTTGTCGCTGATATCCAGTTCTATATTGCCATCTAAGTAGACCTGGCCAGAGATGTAGCAGAGATTATCTTTTCCTGGAAGCTGTAAGGAACTGATGGGATCTTAAATTAAATCTTAGCAGGATGGAGTTATACTTCATTTATAGGTATATCTGGAACAACTTTCTTTCGGCTCTGGATGGGATTGAATTTTGCAGCAGGTAGGTTCTCCCAAAGTCACGGCTGTTTCTTGGCAGCAGATTAAGGTCCTGGCCAAAAGACTATTCGCTAGGCTTTGGTTCTTATGCCAGTTGCAGCCCTTTCTAGACCAGAAACCTCTGATAGTATGATTTACTCTCAACACACACTTTTTACTACCATGATGTATTGTCCTTAATGTATTGTCCCAAAGGCAACTGGACTTTCCTGTTTCTTCGAAAATGTTTCTCTTGGTTTTTTCTCTGAAAACGTTTTGCTTCTCGTGCAAGAAGCTTCTTCACTTTTCAAAGAAAAAAAATCAAGAAAGTCCAGTTGCCTTTTGGGGGAAAAACATGACCTGAGCGATTGAGAATCTCTATAGACATAAAGGTAAAGGTTCCCCTCGCACATATGTGCCAGTCGTTCCCGACTCTAGGGGGCGGTGCTCATCTCCGTTTCAAAGCCGAAGAGCCAGCGCTGTCCGAAGACCTCTCCGTGGTCATGTGGCATACATACGTCCTAATGCAGTGATGGCGAACCTTTTTTTCCTTGGGTGCCAAAAGCGCGTGTGCGTGCCCACACCCATAATTCAATGCCCCCCACGCACCCCACCCCCTGCTCATGCATGCACGACCCTCCTGCGCTGCCCCATCCCCCGCACATGTGCGTATGACCACCCCCCGCTCCCCCATTTCCCGACTTCCGGTGGGCCCGGTAGGCCCAGAGGCTTCCCTGGAGCCTGGGGAGGGCGAAAACGAAAGCCGAAAATCAGCTGGCCGGTGCGCACATGCACACTGAAGCTGAGCGAGGGCAATGGCTCACGTGCCGGCAGAAATGGCTCCGCGTGCCACCTGTGGCACGCGTGCCATAGGTTCGCCATCACGGTCCTAATGTATTGGTTGGCTGCCTTTGAATATGATACAGAAATTACAGCTGGTCCTAAATGCAGTATTCTCCAGTGAGGTTGCAGGATAGGCCAGGAATGGGTGATGACTTCATCCTTCTGCCTAGAGACTGAATCATAATTTTCATAGCCACGCCCCGTTGCCTCTCTCTCTGCTCCAGTTATCGACTCAGTCCTTGCCAGAGAGAGACGCTTCGCTTAGTGGCTGCTCGCCCTAGGCAGAAGATTGAGTCATTTCCCATTCAGATCTACTAGGAGAATTTTTGTGCTGAGCAGGTTTGAATTTGGCGCCTTGAGCGCTTGGTCTCTGATTTGGCTGCATTGAATTGAGAGCTCTGTCCTGTCAGCTAACTTGGGTTTCTGGGAGCAGGCTACCCCGGGTCTTCTCGGCCGCCGCCCACAGACTTTCAGTCTTT
>QLTV01003047.1:2419153-2435372 GCA_003457575.1 Thermophis baileyi
ATGTAGAAGGGGCGTTGGTCTTACCGGAGACGCCTCTTCTCATCAGGAGGAGCCAGCAGTCAGTCCCTCCCCTTTGGTTTTTTCGTTACTCACCTGTGGACTGCTTGCTGGAACCGTTTTTTGGCAGACACGATATTTGTCTCTCTGGAAGTGAGCTCCCCCCAGTGGGGTATTTGGATTGGTGGCCACACCGGGTCTGGTCTTCGGCATCGTCAATAACTGGGGTCTGACAGGGCGGATCCCAGCATGTATCAAGAATTGACAGACTCGGTCCTCATCGCTGAGTGGTTGAGGACACCCATCCTGACTGCTGGCTCCTCCCACGATGGAGAAAGGAATATTCACTATTAATCCCTCCAGCCAGTCAGTCCACCCATTTGAGACTGAGTGTATTTGGCTCTTTGGAATAGTGTGTGTGAATGAGTGAAAAAGATATCCCCTCGTTTGCTCTTTGATATGGATCGTATATACGGAGTGTCCCCCCCCCTCCCCGGGTTCTCCCTCACCATTTCACTTTGAAAATTCCAAATCCAGAAAAGAAAATGCAGCTTAATGTTTCCATTTACCTTACTGGCATGTTCATTTAAACTTACAAGTTTGCTGAAATCAGTTATCAGGATTCGTATGAAATACTGAGCCAAAATTAAACAAATCATATTATGACTTAGTATGTATATAAGCCAGAACACAACCATGACTAGATAAGCTAAAAGTTGTAATTTAAGTTTTAACTCCTTTGCGCATAACCAGAGGTGGGTTCCTCCCAGTTCGGCCGAACTGGTAACGACCCACTGGTGACATCATGATGATGTCACCGATCTGGTTTGGTCAGTGCCGGTCCGTGGGCGCCACTATCTTTTTTTTTAATGTTTTTTTGGGGGGGGGGGGTTTTGGATTTTTTTCCGGGTTTTTTTTTTAATGTTTTTTTGGGGGGGGGGGATTTTGGATTTTTTTCCGGGTTTTTTTTTTCTTCTGCGCATGCGCAGAAGCCGAGTTTCCGGCACTGCGCATGCATTGCCATCTTGTTTTTGGCTTTTTGGGGGGGGGGATTTTTTTATTTTTTTGCACTGCGCACGTGTGAGGCGTGCCCACGAGGCGTGGGAGGAAGCAAACTGGCAGCGAGGTAAATTAGAACCCACCCCTGCACACAACATATGTTTTCATCTAAAAGATCCTTGTTTATATCATTAAATTTAAAACAAATTTAGGTTATATGCTTTGCATATAGATTACCTTCTTAAGAATCTGGCTTTTCCAGTCAAAAGCATCAAATAGAAGGCATTGCAGTGCAAAAGCTAGGCAGTGGTTTTGCAGATCTACTGCCATTCCATGAACCTATGCTGGAATTCCTTATTCAGCCTCTTAATAACCATTGTTCATGTGGTCAAAGCTCACCAATGTTGTGATCCATGCACTACCGGTAGATATATACTCTTATGCAAAATTATTCTCCCCCTCCGCAGGACCTCATGCCAAAATTCACTTGTTTTAATTAATGAGGGATGTTTAGATTTGAACTATTAAATGAAACTAAGGTCAGCATGTAAAATATATATTTGAGACCAATGGCAATTAAGCAATTACCACAATAGTTCAAGAGACACATAGTTGCAATAGTTTCCCTCCCTGTCTCATTACATCTACTAACTAGTTAATAAGCAGTGTTAAATGCACTGTTTGCTGCATCTGAACACTGATTATTTTCTATTACAGATGACAAAATAAGACAGCTCCAAAAGCAATTAATTGTACTACATACAAGACAAAGTTCCATTGATTAATTTGCTATATAGAAATCATTCAGTTTTATATTTGTGTTATTCCAAAACTGATATTACAATATTGTAAACAGAAGATAGGTTTTAGCATATAAATTCAAATATATACTAAGTTCAAACCAGTTTTTATGGCAAACTGTCAAAATACAATACAGACATTTCCATTGGTGACTGTACCATTTACAACAGAGTTGGTTAAACTCACAATAGTTTAAAAACTTATAGCAGAGCCATGGGCATCATTAGAGACACTTGGAGAATTATGACAGTTTTCCCCTTTTTCCAGACTGACAGAACTCTGGCAGATATTGGATCAAAATGCTAGAAAGTGATTTGTCTTTTGCCTGAATTGGAAAACTGAATTAGTTTGTATTTTTATTTGTGCTTTAATGCTCACAGCCATGGTCAGTGCTCAGGGTCACTTAGATTTAGCTGTAGAAACCATTCATGCAAGTGAAAAGCATCTCAAATATAGTACCTGTAATTTTAGATGTTCATGCTGAAGAGAACCATTTTCTATAATGATGTTCCTCTAGCAAACAGTGCATTTTAGCTCCACTAAATTGAGGCATAAACATTCTACCAATTGGCACTAATATAAAATGCATTTACACTTGGCAGCCCATTTCGCATCACCAAATTAGATATACAAATTCCACTTTGAAATTGACTTGGTGCATTTCAAAAATAGCTACCAAGACCACTAGGTTAGTAAAATAAATTAAAATTAATCAAAGTATAGGAAGAGTCTAAGTAATAATGAGTAAAAGCTTCAATAATTTTTACATTTACTGCTGCAGTTTCTCCAAATCTAATTATATCCTATTTTCAGAATTATGGTCTTGCTTTCAATATTCAAGAGAGCAAAAACTTAATCTTAAATCAAATTTTCAGAAAGCTCCATACCTACACTTCAATTTTGAACTGAGTGCTATACATTTAGTTTATTTTAGTCATGATTTAATGTTCTGCCAATTGAATCTAAAGGTTTTTTCAATTTATCTTCCATGTTTTTGTACTTAAACTATCATTGTTGCTTAGACTTCTTCCTTGTGTTAGCTCCAGAGAACAGTAAAATCTACACAAAATTTTATTGCATTCATACAAGAGAGGGAACAACAAGGGTGAAATACAACAAATACTATGATGCAATTTTACATTTATTAAACTACAGTTCAAAGCACAAATTTACACATTCTAAATATACTAACATTGCTAACGAATTCACACTTGTTTCCCTTGATATTTCATATATCTGGGGAAAGACAACTTTACAAGACTTTCTAACAGAAATCCTTAGTATAAAAACTGTACTTGTATGTAAACTGTTTAACAGAGAACCCAAGTGATGGGTTTCCATCTCAACTAAGTCATCCATTTTGTTGCATATTTTGTTTAACTACCGAGGGATTAAATGATCTGACATTTCGGGATGTTTATTATGTAAGCTTTACTCCCCCAGTGAATTTAGTTGTAGCTGGTTTGCCTGGTCCCAATTGATTTCAAGTTTCAATAATTCATTCAAGATTGTTCCACTTTTCCTTCACTCTGGAATGTTGTGACCAGACAAGATTATAGACGAGGAACTGCAAGGCTAAATGTAGCATTAGTGCCTGTTTAAGCTGCAATAGAAAAGCCATCTTCAGAGCTCAGCTGAATGCAAGAAGGCACAAAGCAGAAATTCTTCATCAATGTGTCAGAGATAAATCCAGCATCTTGCATCTCACACCTGAAGTGAAAATACAGAGATTCAAGCAACAACATTGGAACACAGCAGGGTAAACATTCTTATTCAAAGAAATTTTGGAATATTCAAGTGATATTGTGTTCCAACTCTAAAGAAGAGTCATGCAAAAATTGTCAAAAACCAAGCAAATCTATAATTATTTCCAGCCATTATGCAAGTCATTTTTATTATTTATTTGTTGTAGCATATAGAAATAATTTCCTTATAAGGGTTTTTTGTTTTTTGGTTTTTTTTGGTGAAAAGTGATTCCAAGGATAGACTTGTAAGATTAGCTATGGTAAATGTGTATTTAGATAATCATTACTAAGTCGCTACTTGTTTCTTGTGAAATCAGTGAGGTCTGTGAAAGTGAATCATGTTTCAAACTGAATGGAAATGTAAAGAACTCAGCATTGTAGTTACTATTCTAAAGCTGGAATCTTTTAAAACATGATTGCTACAAAAATGCCACACACACACCCTAATATAGCTTACATTGTTCAAATGTAAAGGGTCCTTACATTTCATCAGTTTATTTAATACATGCCATGTATGTATGGGAGGGATAAGGGATCCTGTCCAAAAATTGAAATATAATTGAGGAAACACATCAATTATCATTTAACTTTTGATATAACAATGTTTAAAATCTTTTATTCTCAAATAACAGAAATATACCTTCTTTTAATTTACCAACAGCAGCACAATAACGTAATATAAGCTTACCAGTTACGGATTGACATTACATAGTAAATGGGTGGCCTCTGGAAATCATTAAAAGCAGGTTGTTCACCCAAAGAACCAGAACCCATATTGTCAAACAGCAGCCAGTCTCCAATATTCAGCTCAGGGAGTAGACAGCTTTCCACAATTTGATCAAGCTCATCACAGGATGGACCCCAAAGACTGCTTGCAAACAGAGGCTCATCTTCCTTGTATTTCTAAAGAAAAACAGTTCTGGCAGTTATGTATTATTCAGAACAGCAATTGTTGAGCAACTTACTTATGAGTAGTGCAAATGATAGCAAAATGTAGTCCAAAGTAATTTACCAAAGACTTTTGCCTGTAGCATATAAGTGTGCCCTTACCTTGTGAACCGCTGGAATAGTAGTCAAGTCCTCAGATAGCTTGCTTCCAAAAGAACCATAAACACCATCATTCATGTAGTAAATGAAGACTGGTTCATCGTTCTGCGTTTGTTCCACTGTAAAATAAGCAACCAAATACAAATTGCACAGTAAATTTCAATTTATGGCGGTGCTTTGTTTTTAAATGCTATAGTTTTTCCATGAATGCATGTTACATGAGTACAAAAAGAGTTAACAGATTTAGAAGAAAGAAGCATGAACTTACCAAAATATATAAAAAACATTTTACAACAAATGGTTAGGTAACACATATAAAACTTATTTGTTGCTTAATACTATCTGATCACAAAGATGCAAATTACAATAGGTTGCTTTTTTTTCAAGCGGTCATTTGTACATTTGCATTTATGGGAGCCGCACCTCCACAAATTCATCACCACAAACGTCTGATATCTGAGATTTTTAGGCAGGAGGCACATGCTATGCATACTCCTGGTTCTTGTGCTTCCCCATAATAGTATCCAAACCCTTTAGGTGTTGGTCAGGCTGGTCAGAAAAGGTACCTGCCAAGTGCAAGAAGTAAATGCACAGATAACTAGTTGAAGAAACATAAGTAAGCAACTTATTCATCATCATCTCTGCATCCTAATATAGCCAATTAGCAAGCTTACTCAGTGTTGGGCAAGAAGAACTGAAAAAAGTACAGCCCTCCGCAACAGTGTAGTTACCTGTGGTCTGTATATTTATCAAATAATGTTCTATAAAAATGGATGGCTGAAATATTATGACTTCTTTTCATAAGCCAATATAGGACAATACAATCCTGGCTGGCTTTTCCTAAAATGTAAGATTTCTACTTACTACCGAATCCCTACTTACAGAATAACAGAGTTGGAAGGGACCTTGGAGGTCTTCTAGTCCAACCCCCTGCCTAGGCAGGAAACCCTACACCACTTCTGGAAGACTATGTTGCAAAAATATCACAGGCACAACATAGCTAAATTAGTTGCTTTATTGCAGAAAACAAGCAATATAGACATGGAAGATCTTGCCAAGTGCAATACACAAAAATCAGGGTATGTCTTTGTTTCATTCCTTACAAAACCATTGCTCAGTGGAATGCACTGATTTAGGAGCCTTGAAATGTCTGTAGTACAACAGAAAGAGATCCTGGATCCATTGGGTGGAATACTGAGAAGAATTTGTGTAAGGTAAAAGGATTCAGACAAGCAAAATGTAGAAAAATCAATCCACTGAAATATGTGACAATGAAGAATTAAAAACAATCTCAGCCAATGCAAAAGGTGGTACTTTTTCCCTGTCAAGGTTAAATTGCAACATAAAAAAAGACCCAATGATTTTAAGTAATCTCATGCTAGAAAATGTCCACCTTAAGTAATCTCATGCTAGAAAATGTTAAGCCAAAGGAAATGCTTACTAATACACAGTACTTCTTTCTCACTGAAAGGATGGAATCTGGGATTATTGTATAATTGTAGGGAAGAATACAAAGAAGGCAATCTGCTAAGGGTCTAGGACTGTTCGTCTCGTACTCTTGGCCGTCCCTCCTTCTCCACGGGCATTCCTCCCTTGGGCGATTCTCCGCTGACTATTCGGCTGACACCCCCCCACCGATTCGCCCTGGGCAATGGGCCACGGCCTCTCTGTCCCACGTGCTTCGGCACAGCCCATTCGCAGAAGGACAGTTCCTCCTGGGTTTTTCCCCACCCGGGACAGTTAGGCACCAACCAATCGGCTAGCTTCCAATGCAGAGAGAGAAGGAACGGGAGGGGGTAGCCCCTCCCTCTCCCCCCCTCTCTCTCCCTCTCCCCCTCCCTTAGAAGAGCAAATGGAGGTGGGGAAGAGAAACCTTGCTGAATTCCACTCCGTTCCATTCCATTCCATTCCATTCCTCTCTCTCTCTCTCTCTCTCTCTCTCTCTCTTTTCTCTCCCTCTCCTACACGAGCACATGGGGGGGGGGCAGATATTGTTTTGTTTTTGAGGATTTGATGGGACTTGGAGGTTATGTTTGATCCCAGTTTTTTCCAAGCTGTTCGAAAGGGACAGTGGCATTTTCTTGGGACTAAAACACGCAGAACAAGAAGTGAAAGTGACACTTTCTTTAAAAAAAAAACACTTGCTTCTTCCAGAAGTCCTGAGTTTTTCTAAAAGTTTTAGGGGGGGAGAGGGGGGGAAAGAGAGAGAGAGAGAGAGGGAGGGAGGCTACCCCCTCCCGTTCCTTCTCCTAAAAAGGCTGCCTGGGAGAGAGGAGGTGGGGGGGAGAGGGAGGGAGGAAGGCTACCCCCTCCCGTTCCTTCTCCTAAAAAGGCTGCTTGCATTGGAAGCTAGCCGATTGGTTGGTGCCTAACTGTCCTGGGTGGCGAAAAACCCAGGAGGAACCGTCCTTCTGCAAATGGGCCATGCCGAAGCGCGTGGGATGGAGGGGGTGTGACCCATTGCCCAGGGTGAATCGGCGGGGGCGTGTCAGCTGAGAACAGTCAGCAGAGAATCACCCGAGGGAGGAACGCCCGTGGAGAAGGAGGGGCGGCCAATGGTACAAGACGAACTGTCCCATTCCGATCTGCTAAAGACATAAACAAATTCCTTGGCTATGCAGAAATTGATGCAAATTGTCTAGGGCATAATCAATACCAAGAAATAGGACTAGAGAATGCCAATTTAATGCCCATTTTCTATGAACATATAAGACTGATGAGATTATGGACTGATTTGTTATTTCTTGAGATACCACAAGACCTATAAACAGGCATGTCTGCTAAGGCCTCCAACTCCTGCCAAAACAGTTGTTAAACACTATCCTTATATTTTTGGATCTGTTACTTCAAAACATCTAGGGCATACACAAAACCCCCCACATTCACTACTTTCTTCTTGTCCTCCAGTAAACATAGTCTAAAAGTGGCCATTTTATCCCACAAATAAGAATGGTAAAGACTCAACATGTACAGAAAAGGTCAGCTGCAGCATAAATTTAGAGTCCTGTGGCATCCAACTTTCTGTCTTCCCTGTCTGTCAGCATGAAATGAGGACAGTTATACTGATAATCTTGCTTCCACTATAATTAGTAAGGAGCGAGTTCTGAAAAAATGACTATAATCACCCAAAACACAAGAGAGGCTTTCTAGTCTCCCAAGATTTTATTTTAAAAAATAGGAATATTTTTGCCATAAGCTATTAAAAGCATTTAATAAAATTAAAAGAACTGCCAGAGCTTCTGGTGAGGGTCATGGCAAACGACATTCCCGAAGCAACAGGAACGGCATTTACAGTGGAATCAGCAGCCAAACTGGTCCATGCAAGTCTTTCCAGATAAAGGAGAAATTCTGAGATTGCTCACTTGCACTCCAGATAGCTGCTCCTCATGAGTAGATTGCAATGTTGAGGTTTCTAGCTCATAAATTGGGCAGCTGGGAGTTTGAGGGATTTCAACCAAGCTCACAGCCTATTATAGAGCCCATTATACAGACACAAAGTTGAGCCAAACCTCATTTCTTAATCACTTTTGGATGCAATTAATTTACAGCTTAAAAGGGATTTTCTAAGCAGCAGGATAAGATTCCATTTAGTGAATTCCAATAGAAAGGGTTTTAAGGACTTAAAACTCTTGGCAAAAAAGCTAGCAACAATTATTGTAAAATATAAAATGGGTAAAGGGACAGTTGCTTTGAAAGATTGTTTTTGGTGAAATTGCTTTTGAATAAATGTGGAATTAAATTAGACAAATAAACCAGCCCTTTATGGGAATGTTTTTTATTTACTATTACTGAGTGCAGGCAATTGGTGGATTTTACATAAGAGAAGATAAAGGTAATGTGAGTCAGACTGTGATGCTGACTATAGCTATAAGAATGTAGATTGTGATGCTGATTTTAACTACAGAATGCCATTAGAGAAGAAAGTATTTAAGGCACAGTAAGATGACAGAGGAAAAGTTTTCTTTTCCCTCTCTCCTTGTTTGAGACACTTTTTGGATTATAATATTATAATGGCAACCAGAAAAGTGGCGAGAATGAAGGGGAAGATTGCTCGAACAAGCTGCAGAGAGAGGAATTACACAGGATTTGCCACAGAAAATATTAAATTAACTAAATCACTTGATACCAAACTGACAGCTTTTAAAACAAAATGGATGAAAGATTTGCAAAGATGAAAGTTCCTGGAAAGTTATAATTATATAGTAAGAGATTAACTTATAATTGTATTTATAACTGCTGCAAAGAAAAATGGAGGCACATTCTTTTCTTTTTTGCGCTTTTAGCTTTCTCATTTTTTCTTACTTTATATTAAGTTTATTTTTTTAATATCTTTAATAAAATTATATTTTAAAAACCCTGAAAGATCTGCAAGACAATAAATATCAAGGACTTATCGAACCCTGAATATTTTCAATTACTGAGTCATCCAGCATGGTCAGCTGTATTTCCAGCCAAGGGCACTTGTCCTTTAGAGCAATTTCTCCATATAGAGGCAACTCTCATCTGAAGGAAACTGTGTTGATTGCATATAGTGGCATCTGATGAGGAAAAGGAAGGAGTATCAGCTGATAAAGAATCAGATTACTACTTTATGAGGATACATATGGGTCAGCTGAATAATTCCAAGGCAGTGATCGCGAAGATGACACAGGAACCTATTACAATAGGTACAGTTGTGATTTTAATACTGCTGATCTTGAGCTACATGAAAAGTCACAGATAGTAGACCAGATGAAGTGGCAGTAACTGAACAATGCTTATCAAAGTAGTTGTGGGTTTAATAGAGATCATGAAACTACACAAGTAATCAAGTGTGGAGTATAAGAATGAGGCAGAATCTTCACAGCAAAATCAAGAAGCCAGATAAGCAACCTAACGATATGAATGAGATCCCTAATTATAGATGAAAAAGATCCAAGCACCAGAGAAGACAACTTAAGAGACCACTGTTCAATTAGCTATATAACTGCTTCTTTTATTTTGCTTTGCTTCAGAAAGTATTTGAAAAATCTTTCTGGGAACAGGCCAGTACAAATTTGTTATATTGATATCAAGGCAACCTTTCAGTTTCAAGGAATGCTGTTGAATCAGATGATCAGTCCCCATCTCTATCCATTCTAGAAGCAAGGGCAATAGAAGACCAGGCACACTAGCAGACATATCACTTACAAGGAACATTTTCTTCCAAAGGAAAGATCAAAGCCAGGAAAAGTGCTTAATTACCAGTGGGATAGCCTCTGACAAGGAAGACAAGGGATGGCAAACAATTGTTAGCTGGCAAAAGCTATTGTACTGTATTGTATTGTTGTATTTCAAGGACTTTTGAAAAGAGCTTGAGATGCTATAGTCCAAACAACTAGCAGAAGTTTTGCTAAGAGTTCATTGATACTGAAGAACAAAAAGGACAAAAGGGAAGGTGTAATAATTTGGCAGGGAGGATGAGAATGAAAAGACAAAAGTAGGTAACAATTATAAAGGAACATAGAATTTTCTTCAACTGTGAAAAAGACACAGAACAAATGAATGCTTCTACTGCTGCAATGAAGTATAGAATGTCTCCCAGAAAAAAATGCCCACAGGTACAGAAAGTGCTTGAGACTGCCACTGCCAAAGTGATGCATACATATGATGCAAAGATGAAGAAAAATTATTTTACAAGGAAATTATTTACAGATTTAAAACTTTCAGCCTGAACTTTTTCCAAGTATGACCTAGTTTTCAAGCAACTAAAGAAAACAATTTAAGGACTGTTTTCTTATTAAGCTAACTAAATGGGCCCTTTGTTCTACCAATTACCTCTTACAAAGCTACTCAAAGAAATTTAGCTTTCTGGAAAACTTCCTATAGAGCTTGATTTTGTCATTCCTTTATAAATGCTTATTTTAAAATACTCTGTATAATCTACTGTTAGACTTCTCTTAAAAAGAAAAACTTGGACAATCTAAAAGGGGAATCATATTTGACAAGCTAGGATCCAGAATAGTGATTAGTCTTTACAGTTTTTACACCAGTTTAAATATTTGCCAGATTTTGCTTACATTTATTGAGAAGAGGGTCACCAGATTGAACAGCTTTCTTTGCAAAAATATTAACTGCTAGAGTAAATGCTGAAGAAACATAATAACATCCAGGCTCTGCAATCACAGTTACACCAGATTCTTCAGGAAAGTAGGTACCAAGCAGCGGAATGATAACACGATTAATCTAAAAAATAGAATATGAACATTTGAAAATTCTCTGCTAATTTGGAGCAATCACAACTTGATAAAATTGTGGAGTCCTTGGTACTCTCTGAGCTATAAGATAAAAATATATTCACTTCCTGGTGGGAGATTAACTGAAGAAAATATGACTATCACAACTTACTCTTCATGAAGAAAACATGTATCAGTGGTTATTGGTATTAAGGCTACATGCTAGATAGATCCAGCATTTGAGGTGGAGAACAGAGTTATGTGACACAGTTGTTGCTTAATTGATGACCAAGATTTTGTCTGCTCCTTTCCAAGTTGTAGCCCAGAGATTGCACCAAAGCCATGCATGCTCAACAGAGTAGCTTGCTGCTCTACCCAGTTATTCTACACACATTGTTTTAAAGAGATCTCAGAGCAATGCATGGCAGCTACCTTACAAAATGTTCTTGCCAGCTCTTGGCTATCAACCATTATTTAGCCATATATAACTGGCAGTTCCTGACCCTGAGCAGTTTTAATAGCAAACCAATTATTCTTGGGTTTTTTTCCAACAACCATGTTTTATAAAACTTATAAAATGATTTTCCAATCAGAATAAACCAAAGTTGGAGCCCATAAACAAACTGATAAAAAATAATGGCTTTCCTTTCTGGCTTATTCTACCTGTAAATTGTTAATCACACCAGTTTCACATGTAATGATGGAAAACAATGAAATTCTAGTTGCCTTTGAAATAAATGTGATACAAGCCAATGGGAAGTATTAAAAACACTATCACACAATTATTTATAAAAGCACTACATTTTGTCATACTGCAGCAATTCTAAAAAAAGATTCTACAAATCCTTTGGGTATTTTTAGCTGCAATAACCCACATAGTTTCTTGAGTCCAACAATTATTGTCCACAACCAGATTTGCTTCCTTTTTGAAGGTGCTATAAAATTGGATTTTGCTCATACAACACACAGCTTCAAGCCCCATTTCCCTGCAATGGTTCATCTACAATGTAGGTTATTACATTGAAAAGATCTTAATCTTGCACATATACTGAATTCCACCTGAACCTAGACAATCAGGGTTTGGGCTTTATGGAAGCCAAGCATATACAACTATAATGTAAAGGCTGCCTCAGTCCAGATACTTGTACAGACAGCTTTCCTGGAATTAAAGCACAAGCTCAATGTTGGGGTACAAAGGACTCGCTGTGCTCTTGGTAAATATGTCCAATCTGTGGATGTTTCAAGTTCTAACCAAGTCAACCAACTGTGTATAAATTGTTTATCTTTTAATAACAACTGTTTTGTATTTTTAATAGTGACTGCTTTTTTACATATTATTTTATTTAATGGTTGTATGTCGTCCAGAGTCCCTTTTTATGAATATGCGTGGCCATACAAATTTGATAAATAAGCAAACAGTCCATGCTGTACTGTAAGTGAAACTCCAATATTTGTTGCTTGTTGCCAAAGAAACCTTATAGTTCACATTCATAGTACTGTAAACAGAAGTTTGAACTGAATAAAATGGCAGGCCAAATTCTATAAGAAAAGAATCTCCTTTATAGAAAAGGATCTAATTTCATACCTCTTCCAGATCAAGTTCATGATCGGTGAAACCACCACCAATGTTCAACATATTCAAGGTAAAGCCAAATTCTTCCTAAAATAGAAATGCAGAAAGTTTGCGGTTTATAACATATTAGTTATTCTTTTCAAATAATGTTTACTCTTCATATATACAACTCCTCAACTAAGTACCCTGTTACATTGCTACAAGCATTTCTAGAGTTTAAAACAAGAACTAAAACTTAACAATAGCAATAGCACTTAGACTTATATACCGCTTCACAGTGCTTTACAGCCCTCTCTAAGCGGTTCACAGAGTCAGCATATTGCCCCCAACAATCTGGGTCCTCATTTTACCCACCTCGGAAGGATGGAAGGCTGAGTCAACCTTGAGCCGGTGAGATTTGAACCGCCGAACTGCAGCTAGCAGTCAGCTGAAGTAGCCTGCAGTGCTGCACTCTAACCACTGCGCCACCTCAGATGTCAAATAAAAAGAAAAATAACTACCTATATTAAATATGAAACTAATACTGCAAATATTGTAGCTTGGATCCAACAAATGGCTAGTGGAACTCCGGTCACAGCATACAGGTTTCTCATTTTTTACTTCCTACTGCAATCCTCTGTGCCCCCTGAAAACCTTTTCTAAGGCTTGGACAACTTCCTGAAAGATCTCACTTGTGATCTGTGACTTTATAACGGGAAAAACCTCTTCTTTTGTGCACTCAGATGTGCCTTTCAAAATAGCTATCAACCACTGAACCCAGCCATTGTAACAGAAAAAAAACCCCATGTTTAATGTAGAAATGTGACATTACCATAAATTTTAAATCAATTAAAACAAATTAACTACATTTTTTAAAAAGTTTCTTGTAGAGAGGTGTAAAACTTTCTATACTCTGTGCACACAACAGCCAATGTGTGTGTGTGTGTGTGTGTGTGTGCACGCACATTTCTGAACTGAAGCATATGTGTGGCCTACACCAACACAAAACTCTCATATCCAAGCCTAAGTGTTTTAAGATGGGAAAATTAGGAAAAGGCAAGAAGACCACTTAACAGCAAAGAGGAAATAGAGAAAAGAAAAGCTTGGGAAATCCTGTCCCCCAATAGGCAAGATATGCTGTACTTGAAATCTAGGGTAGTGTGGCGCAGTGACTCTTAGAACCCTTGACTTCAAGTATAGTATATCTAGCTGGGAAGCCCGAGGAAAAGGGCAGGCAGGCTGATAGTACGCCTCCTCCTTGTATTTGCTGCCACTGTAATATCCAACTAGTCTACTCACTTGAGAGGGACAGGCAGACACATGGGATATACTGCATTTTAATTCAAACATGACAACAATTAAAACGGACAAGGAAAGAGGCCATGTGGACACGAAGGAAGCAAGCCATCCCCTACTTGTTCCCTTAAACATCTCTTGAATATATTTTTTTCATAATACACTCAAAATGTCTCTGTTTTAGTTTGGACAAACCATGAGTTACTCAGTCCAGAATGGTACAGCCAATCTTCCAAACACATTTCCCATTCTGGACAAATTCCTAGCTTCTTATATCAAGAAGATCTGAACTTACAGATACATATACTCAAGTTTTAGTGTACTTACAGCCATATCAAATACACAACGAGCGTCAGAAATAGCATCTTTGTATGCTTGAGATTCCATGCAAGGGTTTGACACGTGAAACCTTTTATATAAAAAAAAAAGAACTAGAAGTTACATGAGGTAACATTGCATTATTGTTACAAACAAAGAAGTTTTAGCTTTTGTACAGTGTACAAAAGATATCTTTTAATTTCTCAAATCCACCAAATAATGTAATAGCTAAAATATTAATAAAAAAGAATCTTGGGTAAACATAAGTTAAGAAGTAATTAAACTAAGTATCAGTGTGGGTGATGTTTTCTAGTATTTTTTTTCTCAATTCAGTTGGGCATTTCTCATTCTCTCACAATATGAAGAAATGATCTGGTACCTTTTCACAACTACTTTACAGGGATACTTAACTAAGATAATTGATTCAGCTATACATATTTTCACAATAGTCAAGGCCATTTTTTCTTTAAAAAATAGCTTTTTTGGGAAATAAATATTCTTTATTTTTATTTAACCATTTCCACTTAACAAAGCCATTCTTCTAAACTTCTAACAAAAATTGCTGACTTAAGATCAAGTTTATTTATTTTATCTTGCAAATAAATATGAAGATCAAGAGCGAACACATAGTATAGGTGATGAATTGCCAAGAAAAAAAAAGCTTCATTAACAAGATGCATGAAGAATGCTGAAGAATAATTGAGCCTAAATGTTTTAATCCCAAATCCAAGTGTTTGCAATTTTGCTTTAAAAATTAACCAGCTTTGAAGCAAGAAACCACTTTTCTTTCGGTACCATGAATGCCTTCAATTTGCTGCTATATATAAAGTATATTTCTGTAAAATATTAGTATACACAAAAAGCTATATAAATAAGTGATTCCTGCTATAAGTGCTTATTTGCAAGAGTTTATCCTATGAAGGAATGTTATGTGCATTTTTGCAACATACACTGAAATTTTTGGTCACCCTTGCAGCCTTAATTTTAATTTTACATGTATTCCTATTGCCTTCTTTCAATACCGATGACAGGAAGGAATGGAGAAATATTACAGGTCTACTCACTTAACACCAACTATTTGGACATTCAGCTCCTTAGCACATTCCATGAGATGACGACAATTCTTCAGGGTAGTGCCAAACTTCATAGTCATCTCTTCATCTCCATTTATGTCTTCTGTGGCAATATGAAGTAAGAGCCTAAGAGAAGGGGAAGATGATTGGGGCACAGTTGGTTTACAGCAGCATCAGCACATGTGAAGCCTGAAGACTGTCAGAAGCATGTTGATTATGATGTCATTACTCCAATTCTGTCGACGACGAGTCATGTGAACCTAATAAAAACAATCCTGTACAGAGAGAAAACTACCAATTAGGGCCTAAAACATGGAGTCAGAAAAAACATGAGGGGGTTGGAAATGCAGCTGCTAAAGACTGTTGTAGCAGAAAGTCTGTTGAATGCTGCAATGAAAAGCCATTACACCATAGTACAATCATAATCCAAGTTCCTTTAAAAATGTATGTTAAATATGGTACACTGCTGGATACTGAAGCAAACAGAAGAAAGTATCTTTATACATTTCCTTTAATTATGAACAAATATGAGTGCTTGCTTCTTTCACTAAAACCTAAATAAACTGGTAGAAATTCAAAATTTCCATTCCTTCCGGTCTCTAAAATAAAAGATCTATTTGCAAACTGAGTATCAGTTAATAGTCAGAATTGCTCTTAGACATTGGAATGATATATTTATTGCTGCAGGTTTATCATAATCTTCCCCAAGAATTGGTGTATGTGTACCTCCAGAAATGATCGTATTGTGTGTTTTCCCATTAACACAGCCTACATAAGTTACTACATAGGCAGTTTGCCAAATATAATTATTGGAGTATTATAATATCAGAATAGTGGTCAACAGCAAATACAGATTTATCCATAAATTCATGCAACCAAATATTGTCCACTATTCTTTTTAATTCAATTATTTGATCTTAAAGTGCTATGCTTCAATATCTATCAGTAACATGGGAAAAAATAAAACACATCTGACATTTATAAATCATTACCCAATTACGTAGCTATATTACAACTATACTTTTATGCAGAACTTGAAATTAGAAAAAGAAATGTCTCTACTGCCAAACTCATTTTTGATCCTTTGTATAACAAAAGATACTTCAGGAACTGTAAACAACCAGAGCAAGGCAAGTAAGACAAGCAGGGTTTTTTTTTTTTTTTTATATTTACTTTTTTTATTTTTTTACATTCTTA
>QLTV01003047.1:2435405-2446460 GCA_003457575.1 Thermophis baileyi
AGAGCAAGAAAAATAAAAAAAGAAGGGTTTTTTTTTTTTTTTAAAAATTACTATTTCCAATTTATCACATACTTACCTCTAAAAGGCTTATCTCTTTTAGATAATCCTTCTTTCATGCTGCTGCTATCCCTGTAACCTAGAAGAAAGCTTGATGTGCATTGCTGGTGCAGCACCATAATTCTATCACACAAGTGAGCCATTCCAGATTTGTACTTGATTTTTCCCCTCTGAAACTTTCTGGATACTAAAGGGATCTTGAGGCAATTTTCACAGATGGTCATCTGATCAGAAATTCAATTCATGCCAGAGTCCCAACTAACATAGGGATATATACATATAATATAAATTTGTTTCTTATTCTTGACTGCCCACATAATCTTGACAGGAACAACTTCTGTGTCAAGGAGTTTTAAGGTATGTTGATAAAGTATTATCAATAAAGATTAGAACTTTTTAAAAGCAGTTCATAAAAAGAAACTGAATGGATCAAAAAATTACTAAATTCTTAATAATCATCCATTTTAAAGTGGAAAATGTAAATAGATGCATGGTAGAACTGTAAATAAATATTACTATACAAGAAATACACTTTAAAATTAAATTTAAATTAAATTTATTAAAATGAATACATTTAAGCTTACTTTGCATTTGAATGGTTTCTAGCAATTTTCTTTAATTCTAATTCATTATCACATGTCAAGATGTTTACTCCAATTTTTGCTGCATATTTTATTTGAGAAGCTTGCTTGCAAGGACTGATGAATATAATGTTTTCTGGAGAAACACCCAAGTCTTGAACCAATGCCATTTCAGTCTGAAACAGAAAATATATTGTTTTTAAATCACTTTTAATCTTAGAAACAAAATTTTAGAAATCAAAAATTGACTAAAAGTTAAGAATAAATAAATTTTCAATCACAAACGTCAACTCATCCATGAGCTTTGTAAAGGAAGGCTTCTAAAAACAAAGTACCACCATATAAATTGCCTTATATCCAGAGGCCAATTAATCTCTAAAACTTTCTTAAGAATCATTTCCTCAGATTTATGTGATTTATGAGGTCAGCATTATCTAGAAACTTTAAGAGAATGAGAAGAGGAACTCTGAAGACTTACTTTATTTGAGCATGCAAACCCAGTTCCAAGAGCTGATAGTATCTCGAGTACACCAGGGGTGGAATTACATTTTAGGCTGTAAAACGGCTTTATTGGTGCCATCACATTCTGCCAGTGAATATGTTGCTTGATCAAGTTTCCCAGATCGCCAATAAAAAAACTATTTTTTCCAGTCTATAAAGGAAGTATTTTCATCTAGTTAACAATGAGCAATCTTTAGTGAATAGCCAACAAATTTAGAGAACATTTGTCATTTTCTCTTACTGCCTCAAAATGGTTGGGTTTTTTTCATTTTCTTTTAACTACACATAACTCATAAAAAATATGATTTATCAGAACACGTACGAAGCTGTAAGATTTATATATGTAAAAGTAAATATAATGGGAATAGGATGTGAAAACAGCTTACAAGGGTATGTTCATAAATGTAGTTGTCAACGACATCTGCAATGTTTATTCCTTCATCCAGTAAGCCAATGGAGTAGTTTGCATCCTCAAGAAATCCTTTCATCTCAGCCGTATTCCGCAAAGCCGACAGTCATAAACCAAGAAACACAAGGAACAGGCCACAAAGCCTTAGAGCTGGATCCTTAAATTATGCAACAAACTGTTAAAAAAAAAAAAGTAATTCAAACCATTTTAGTTTGGATTATATATGGATAAACGCTTCATGTGGAAAACTACTGTTCTTAAGAAAGATATTATAGATTTATGTAGCAAAAAAGGATTTAATATCTGTCCCTTCCAACTTTGTTATTCTATGTCTATATCTTCTTCAATTTTTAGGCTGTAGAAATAATAGCAAATATTTCAGTGGTGGGTTTCACTTACCTTTGCTACCGGTTCGGGAATGGGAGGGCGAAGGAGTGTGCGTGCGACACTTCTGCGCATGCGCAGAAGCTCGGTGATGACATTCTGCTGGGTGGGCGGAGCCTCCCGCCACTGCTGCTACCGATTCGCCCGAACCGGGCCGAACCGGTAGGAACCCACCACTGACATACTTAAAGTAACTACCATACATAGCTATGTGCCTTCAAGAAAATAAGCATTTGAGTTAAAGAGGCATTGATAAGTGTAACAAAGAACTTTAGAACCAGATGGTCAAGCTGTCAGCACCTCCTTAACTTAAATTGTAATTGTTGAGGTTCTGACCAGTGCAATACATATGCCCACTCTTGTTTCAAAGTACTTTTTTGGCTCCATATATTTGGAAAAATTGCATATTCTCAAAAGAAGAAAAAACAATATTACTCTTTGATATTATTTAAATTTCTCATTAGGAATTTTAAAAAATTAAAGTCAATCTACTTTAAAAATCCAAGTCCACTTATTGAGAGAAATAAAAAGTTCCTCAGCTTTAGCTACCACTTTCCCAGTTTCCTAACTTACTATCGAATGATGTAGCCATCTCCAGTGGTTTTTGTTTCTTCCAGAAATGTAAAGGTCATCTGCATTCACAATTAAATAATTCAGATGCCTAACCCAGATAATAGTGATTAGGCTACAACCACAATCAACCTACATAATATAGAAATAGTCTCTTTTCTATAGCCATCAATGGAAGGAGAAAGCTGAAAACGTATTAATGGGGCTTGAATATACAATCAGACAAGGCAATGGTAATTAATACTGTTCCCAGTAAATTAATATTTAATTGACTTTTCCCTCAATCATTTCAGAGTAGAACTTGAACAGAAACAATGTGTTAAGTCAACTCGAGCAGATATTACATTTCCAGAATGATTAGCAAATATTAGCAATCAAATTATTCAAGACAACCTTGGGAAACTTTGCTATTATAGTAGCAGGTATTTAGTTTACTTTTGTTTGGACAAGAGAAGCCAGCACTAACATAATATGATTACTCAGTCTTATGAAACAGCTAAATAAGCCCATATCTCATAGGATCTTACAACATGTTTCTTTTTGACAG
This sequence comes from Thermophis baileyi, assembly GCA_003457575.1. Lineage (NCBI taxonomy): Eukaryota > Metazoa > Chordata > Lepidosauria > Squamata > Dipsadidae > Thermophis > Thermophis baileyi. Next base: position 2,438,455 of record QLTV01003047.1, read on the forward strand.
TTTACCTGGGTGTTAATGATTTAACAGAGATGTATCAAATATTTTGTAGACAAACCATTGTATAGCAAGCTACAAGTTATACCTTTTTTCTTTAAAAAAAAAACATTTTGTGTTTAATGTTGAATTTAAGGATTACCATCCACTTTAAAAATATGTCTTCAGATAATTTAGTAATAGAGCCAGTTGGGTGATGTTTTTATGGCATCAAGCTAGAAACATGGGAGACATGAGTTCTAGTCCCATCATAGGCAGGAAGCCAACTGGGTGACCTGAGGCTAGTCACTTTTTCTCAGCCCTAGCAAGAAGACAATGGCAAACCATTTCCAAAAATAATTGCCATGAAAACTGCAGAGACTTGTCCAGGCAGTTTCCAAGATGGGGCACAACTGAATGAAAGAAACTAGAGTTGGGTTGACATAATGATTTAAGGCACCAGGCTAGAAACTGAGTTCTGTCCTGCCTTAGGTAAAGATTTCCCCTATCTAGTTCAGGGGGTGGTGCTCATCTGTTTCTTAGCAGAGGGAGCCAGCATTTTCCAAACTCATTTCTGTGGTCATATGGTCAGCATGACTATATGCAGAAGTGCATGAAATGCTATTACCTTCACACTGAAGTGGTACTTATTTATCTACTCACATTTACACGCTTTCGAACTGCCAGGTGTGGGCAAAAGCTGGGGCAAGTAATGGGAGCTCACCCTATTGCATGGTGTTCAGGTCTCGAACCTGGGCTGCCATCTTTCCAGGTGATAACCTCAGCATCTTTAACTGCTGAGCCATCGCACCCCTGCCTTAGACATGAATCCCACTGGGCTACTATGGTCCAGCCACTTCCTCTCAGTCATCAGAAGACAATACCAAATTATTTCCAAGAATCTTGCAATGAAAACTGCAGGGATTGAGCAAGGTATTTGCTAGGAGTCAGGAAAGTTGTCAGATCAAAATATTATGCGTATGTATGTGCACCATTCGTCTACAGTAATTAAGAGACAATTAAGCAGGGCTATAATTGTGTGGACAGGAGAAATCCGTGAACTCCACTATGCCTGATACCGTAGTACTAGCAAAAGATGGACCCACATGGTGTAGTCTCTGCCAAGGTTCAGGAATTAGTAGCTGCAGCAGCTTCATGGCTAGATGTTTTAATGTTCTTTACTGTTTTTAATATTTTTATTGTTTTAAATGTTTTAAAATGTTTTTTTTTAATTTTTAATAGTAATACATTTTGAATTGTAATATTAATAAAAATGTAGTCTTAGAAGACTGTTGATAAGGCTATAACACTACTAATTTTTGAAATAAATGCAGTTTTAGTGAATTATAACCAGTTAGATTATATCAAAATTTGACAACAGAGAACATCATTAGGTGATCAACTTAAAAATAACATGTGATTTATTATTGTTCGGATAGCTGTGCACTGAGCTGAGCTGATCAACAGACTTACATGGACAAGTTAGGAGATGGAACCCTACTATCATCAGCTAGGTTCCCAAGGTGGCTCAGCGTTGAAGTCGAACTGTTCTCGATAAAGCACTTCTCCTAAACCCTCTGGATAGTTGTAAACTTGATCAGAGAGCTTGCCCTATGAAGAAAATATAGTATTCATCATCAATTCAGAAAATCCAGATCCACAAAACAAATGTTCCCTTATGTTGATTCTAATACATTGGCATGCTATTTAATTAAAATTGTTCAATTCACAACAGTTTCCCAAGGCCCATTTTTCAAAAATAAATTTCAAACACCAGTATACAGCTTCAAACATCTGGCCCAACATCATGACGTCTTCCCATTTCCTCACACAGCCCCCTATGTCATAAAAATATCAGGAAACTATATCTATCATCTGTTTCAAAATTTATGGTCTAAAGATATCTCATAGGTCTTTGGAAAAAAAACAAAAAAACGGTAAATACTTTTTTGAGGTGAAATAAAGAACTGAGCAACAGTATCTATTCTGAGTCATAAACATGGTTTATTTTTAATAAAATTTGGCTTTTTAAAGACCAGGAAATAGGAGCACATTCTTCCCATATTGGCCATGTATGCAAATTCCACAAAGGACTAATTTATGGTGCAGGGTAACCAAATCCTGTGGATACCAAAATCCCTCCAGCAAAATTGTGCAGTAGATATATTGGGGATGGTATCTAAACTATCATAAAATAAAGTATAGCAGGATACAGAGCTTAACTAAGCCTAAGATCACCAAGATTCTAGCAAAAAATAACTTGTGTGAACATATTTAATGTTTGACTAATAAGCTTAATGAAAAATCTGACCAAGCAAGCAAGCAAGCAAGCAAAGAAGCACTAGTTTATTAAAAAAGGATAATGGATAACAACTGGAAGTATATGAGGAGTGAGACCTAATAATTAAATCCAGATAGACCATTTTGATGGAAGTGGAATGAATGTGACTGGCCATCCATTTTTGCAGTTCCAACAAGTAAATTCGATAATAGAAAGTAGTTCAATCATTTTTAGTGAGAGCAACTGGGCAGCAAAGTTAGGTTTATACAGCCGATTTCTCTCCTTTCTGTAACCTGTAAACAAGCATTACTAACTAAAGCAGCTGCTATCAGTTGTGTCTTACTGGTGCAAGCTTTTACAGGATTTTAGCATAGGCTGACATAATAAATAAATTGTGCTTTGTGGATGGGACAAGATACGCTAAATGCCAGAGGGTCTACTGCAATTCTGGTAAGATAGTGGTAGACCACCTATCTATCTCTGCAGTGTAATGATCCAACAGAAGGAATGGGTTGGAATTTCTCCCTCTGGTAGCAAATTATGTTCACACAAGCACCACAGGAATGGGAACACTAAGTGGAGGGATGATGTGAATGAAGGTTAGTCAGTGAGATTACATAATTCTCTTCGTTATTCTATTTTCTATTTACCTTTCCCTTTTGCCTATATTGATTTCACATTGGAGCCTACCTACCCGTTTCCCTGAAAATAAGACCTATTCAAAAAATAAGACCTAGCATGTTTTATGTGTGTGTGCCTAATATAAGCCCTACCCCCAAAATAAGCCATACTTAAGAGCCTGAGCAGCTGACCGACCACCAATTCCGGCTTACCTCAGCCAGGCCATCTATGCCCCGACACCTGCCTCGCAGTGGCAGCCATGTGCAGCAGGAGCCCATGTGGCTGCCAGCCCTTCTGCTTGCTCACGGTCACCATGGAGCAGGAGACCGAATGGAGTGCTGGTGTCGTGGCTGTGAGGTGAGGCAGGTGTTGGGCCGTGAAAGGCCTGGCTGCGGGGTCCCTGAGGTAAACCGGTGTGGGACACGGGGGGGCAGCTCCATTTCTCCGCCTCACGGCAGCGGCACTAGCACACCATGCGGCCTCCTACCCCGCCGCAAGCAAGAAGTGGGCTTCCCGTACATGGAAAAAAATAAGACACCCTCCCCCAAAATAAGCCCTAGGGCTCCCCAAAAATTAAGACCCAGTCTTAGTTTTGGGGAAACACAGTAAAAAGAAGGATCAGGGAATATATTCCTAGTAATTCTACTTAGGACATAGATACCTAACTTTTCCATTAATAAGGACACAAGATTGATCAACTGTGAATACTTCTATGTAGCTGTGCTGTTATTGAGAGATATAGGAACAAGTACTTTGAAACTTTTAATCAATAAACCTATGCTACACTTGTAAAGCATTTTGTTGCCTTCTGTGGTTGGTGTTATCACTACAGGTAGAGATTCTAAAATGCAGAAGAGATTTCAGTGATATCTCCAAAAACTCTGACAAAGATTAAAGTAATAAGAGAGAGCAATCACTATACCCTGTATCGTCTGGCAGAGGTGGAAGTGAGGTAAGCTATTTTTGACTGTAATCTATCATATATGTACTCTTCATAGGTTGGGACCCAACTGTTTTTCATTTGCATTCTTTTTTGCTGTACTGCAGTATTCTACACCTACTTTAATTTTTTCCATAGGAACAATTTCAAGAAGACAAGGAAAAACTTCTTTAAAGACTAACCAAGTTAATAATATAGTTATCACATGTAACTATTATGTTTGGGTTAGACCAGTGGTTCCCAACGTGGGGCCCACGCCCCACAGGGGGGCAATTTGAAAATGAGCTATTAACTGAATTTTTGAAAGCCCGCTAATTGTTCTTATATATTTGTGATGAAACACCTGTGTTTCATTTACCAGCTGGGGGGGGGGAGCAACTGCCAGCCAATCAGATGTGTTCCCACTAAGGATCATGGGACTGGCAGAGTATCTCTCTCTCTTTCTTGTGGGCTTTGCTGCTGGGTGATTGCAGGGAGAGCTGCTCTGTGGGGAGACAGAGTGGATGGCTGCTGGGGGAAGCCCAGCAGTGAGGATACAGAACCAGGACCCAAGTTTAAGTAAGAAATTTAAGTTTAAGTTAGATTTACAGTTATTTTTAGTCTGTGTTTTCCCAGGCCGTGTTTTACAAGACTTTTCCTCTCAGAGCAATCTGGGGCTGGGCCACGCATGCGTAGGCCTTGCCATGCCTGTCTGATTCACCTCCACCTACTGAACTACCAAAGCATTTCCCCACTAAGCTGCAGGTTCAAATCAAGTGGGCAAGTGGGGGGTGTCATAGGTTACAACCCCCCATTCGTTCATGACAATCTTATTATTCATAAATTAAGCTAATAATGTTTTTTAAATTTCCCTCTTTCTGGGCCATCTTCTTTTAATAGTTATTTCTTTTAATAATTTGCATCATTTCGTAAGTTTTTCTCACATTTATTTCTTTTAGCCACAAACCCTATGCATAAAATGAGTAGTGCAAGCAAGAAAAGAGTTCGTCAGTATTCACAAGAATATTTAAAACTTGGCTCCATGATGAACGGTCACCTTTCTGCCTCTTATGCCAACTATGCTTGACCAACAAATCAATAACATGAGGTTGTCTTGAGGCGCATTTGAAGGCGAAACATAGTGTGTACGTAAATTCAGATTTAAATTACTTCAAGTCTTTAAAGGAGAAGTTTGAAAAAAGATCAACAATAAAGTCTCTGTTCACTGCACAAACTGTTACTGTCAGTTGTACTCTTGAGGCTAGTTATGAAATTTCTTTACTCATTGCTAAATCTGGAAAAAATCATACTATAGGGGAGGATTTAATTAGACCATCAGTTTAGACAGTTCTGGAAAAAGATGACAAAGATGTGAAAGCCATGCCACTCAGTAACAATACTGTTAGCAGAAGTATAGATGAAATGAGTGAAGATATTGAAACACAACTTGTTGAAAAGCTGAAATCAAGAAAATTCTCAGTACAAATGGATGAATCAACTCTGAGAGACAATGAGGCTGTATTGCTAACCTATGCAAGATATATTGATAAAGGTGAATTTGCTGAAGAAATGTTACTCTGCAAATCATTAGAGACCACCACAACTGCTACTGATATATATAAGCTAAAAAATTACTTAGATGTCAATAATATATCAATGGAAAACATAACATCTTGTGCTGCAGATGGTGCTCCTTTTATGATGGGCAAGAAAAATGGCTGCTTAAAATTGATTAAAGATGAGAATCCAGAAATGATTGTGTACTGTGTTATTCATAGAGAGAACTTAGTGTCCAAAAATATTTCTCCTGTTCTTAATGAGGTACTAAAATCAGTTATAAAATGTAGTATATCAATGCTATCAAAGCTAATGCCAAATGTGAACGTCTCTTCAAGCAATTTTGTGAAGATAAAAATGCGGACTATGTGAGACTTGTACTTCACACTGAGGTAAGGTGGCTCTCAAAGGGAAATTGAAAAGAGAAATGGAACTATTTGATGTGCTTAGTGACTTTTTAAGTGACAAGCCTGAAATAAAGAACATCTCTTTCCTGTGGGCTTTGCTGCTGGGTGGTTGCAGGGAGAGCTGCTCTGTGGGGAGACAGAGTGGATGGCTGCTGGGGGAACCAGGACCCAAGTTTAAGTAAGAAATTGTTAGATTTACAATAGTCTGTGTTTTCCCAGGCCGTGTTTTACAAGACTTTTCCTCCTCTCAGAGCAATCTGGGGCTGGGCCACGCATGCGTAGGCCTTGCCAGGCCTGTGTGATTCACATCCTGCTGCTGCTGTACTTGTCATTGTGGATCATCTGAAAATACTGGCCTCTGATTTGAAAGAAAGATTTTTCTGATTTAAAACGAACTGATTTTCCAACATGGGTAGTGCAGCCAGTGCTGGTGGATCTGTCTGATGTTTCAATGCAGTACCAAGAAGAACTCTCGGAAATGCAAAATGATGAGTCACTTATAACTTTATTCAATATAAAAGGAGCGATGGCATGGCTTTGTGATGAGACAGAAACTAAATATCCAAATTCAACCTACTTTGCAAGAAAACTGCTGTTACTGTTCCCATCTTCATATTTAGCTGAATGTGGCTTTAGTGCTGTAAATGATTTGCTACTGCAGAAAAGAAATCGACTGGATATCACTGAAGGAGGAGACTTGAGAATGAAGCTGACTAAATTGGAGCCTAATATAAAATCTCTCTGCAGCAGGCATCAAGCACAAGGATCTCACTAACGTAAGTAGACTAAAGCTGCAATCCTACAACATTTTCCCGGGAGTAAGCCCCATTGAAGACAATGGTACTTACTTCTGAGTAGACATGCATAGGATTGCGTTCTAAATATGATCTTGAGGTGAGCTCAAATTATATTTTGAATTTGTTAGGTACCTTTATTTTAATATGTATAGTAATTAATATGATCAAAGTATTCCAGAAAAAGCTTTCATTAAAATTATTTTATATTTATGCATTTCAGTTCTCTATGTTTTGAAACTTTATTTGCTGTTTTTTCATATCCCTTCATACTATTATTTTTTAAGTTCCTCAGTACTTCTACTGTCTTTCGTTCTTTTATTTTTCTCTTTCATGGATGCCATGTTCTTTGGAACCTTGTTTAAACCAAGTTAATGGCCTTTAGGCTTCCTCTGCGTGAGTAGGAGTTCACTTTTTGAATAGTAAGAATTATATGTCACAGGGGGCATCAGGATTTTAGAGATGCTTAGGTGGGGCATGGCCAAAAAAAGGTTGGGAACTACTGGGTTAGACCTAACCTGAAATACTGTGTTTAGTTCTGAGCACTGGGAGTCTCTTTCAAAGTGTGTGGAATTTGTGACTTTCCTGCCTCTCCTTTCTCCCATTCAATTATAAGACATCCTCAACCGTGCTTGGCTTCCAGGTCTAGGCAAAACCAGCCAGATACTGTTCCTACCTGCTAAGATGTTAGTAATATTCTCTGAGCTATAAATGTAAATGTCATTAGAAGAGGGCGATATCTGTGGAAGGACCTGGAGATCATCCAATGAGGAAAGGTTGCACTGACTAGATACAGCTCAGAAAAAAATTATATCTATAGCTTAAGCTATTAATATGAATAAATATATCCTATGGTTTTAAACAGAAAGATGTGAGCAAATGGGCTGAAAATAGGTTTAGATTTAAACATTTGGAATAATCATATGCACCACCAAGTCTTCCTCCAGTTCCTCATACTGCTTTTGCCCCCATCATAAAAGTTTTGGATAGTCTTCCCAATGCACAATGGAGCTATCTTCAAATTTAGGCATAGATCATATACTTTGGCTGCCTCAAAGTCTCCTGAGTTGCTTTCTTAGTTGATGGAATCCATGACAGATTTAACACCGTGTTACGGTGGTTCTCCTCCTATCTCTCTGGTCGGTCACAGTCGGTGTTGGCAGGAGGACAGAGGTCGATCCCTAGACCCCTCGTTTGCAGGGTGCCTCAGGGCTCGGTCCTCTCTCCCCTCTTATTTAACATCTACATGAAACCGCTGGGTGAGCTCATCCGACGATGCGGGGTGAGGTATCAGCAATTTGCTGATGATACCCAGTTGTACATCTCCACCACGCGTCAGTTCAGTGAAGCGGTGGACGTGATGTGCCGGCGCCTGGAGGCGGTGGGGGTCTGGATGGGAGTTAACAGGCTCAGACTTAACCCAGACAAGACCGGGTGGCTATGGGGATTGCCGC
>QLTV01003047.1:2446702-2479928 GCA_003457575.1 Thermophis baileyi
TAGATCATTGCAACACGCTCTACATCGGGCTCCCCTTGAAGAGTGTTCCGAGACTACAGTTGGTCCAGAATGCGGCTGCGCGAGCTGTTATGGGTACACCTCGGTACACCCACATTACACCAATCCTCCGCGAGCTGCACTGGCTTCCTATTGGTCTCCGGGCACAATTCAAGGTGTTGGTTATTACCTTTAAAGCCCTATATGGCTCAGGACCAGGCTATCTTCGAGACCGCCTTCTACCACATAGCTCCCAGCGACCGGTAAGATCCCACAGAGTTGGTCTCCTCCGGGTCCCGTCAGCTAAACAGTGTAGGCTGGCGGGCCCGCGGGGGAGGGCCTTCTCTGTGGCTGCCCCAGCCCTCTGGAACCAGTTACCTCCTGAGATCCGGACTGCCCCCACCCTATTGGCCTTCTGGAAAGCGGTGAAGACCTGGCTTTTCCGACAGGCCTGTGGCCGTTGATCTCGCTGTTGTAATCCTGTGAGATCCGGCCATGAATGGTGTGCATGGGTTTTTTAAATTGTTTTTTTAAATGTTTTTATAATGTTTTTTAATGTTTTTTATATTTCTGTTGTAAGCCGCCCAGAGTCCCTCGGGAGTTGGGCGGCATAGAAATTTAAATAATAAATAAATAAATAAACATACCATAACATACTTCTATCAAAAGCTCAAATATCGAATCATATCATATGGTCATGCAGTCATTTACTAACTTTTTGGATAGTGACTTCAATATAGAATCTTTAAATGTCAAATATATCAATGTTGAACTATACACCAAAACTTTGGAATCTGACTGATCAGGATCTATGATTGTATCGAGCATGGCAGGTGGCTAAAAGAATCATACCAAGAAATTGGAAATGTAGTATTATTCCAAAGGACAAGGAATGGTTGTCAGAAATGTGCAATCTACTTTTTGAAAACAGCAATATTCTCTAGCAAAGAATTCTATAAGATATGTTACTATGGGCTTTTGTAATATTTTGTAAAATTTTACAATATTTTCTCCTGATCATATTATGGTATGGTAGCTATTAGTAAAGCAATGACTAGATAAGTATAAAATATGAGGTACATTTTTTTAGTTTAAAGATTGTGTGTGTGTGTAATTTTTTTTAGAAAAGTAAAGTTCTCTTAAATATGAAATCTTTTTGACTAAATATTCTATTGTGTTAAATGCCTACTTTAGGTATCATCCATACAAGAACTTTCAATGCTCATTTATGAAAATACACAGGATTTTTTAAAAAATCAATTAAAAAACAAAACAAAATGAATTATAAATCAGTTTACAAACTAAAATTGTTGGATACACATAGCAGCCACACAAAAGTCACCTTATCCAGTATCCATTTCATGTACATAAATATTACAGCATGTATTTGTGGTGCATCCTTTTCATGGCAAAGATAAACACATAACAGAAATTATACGGTCTTCTCAAAATGAGTTAAATATTTCAAAAATACAAGAATCTCTGTAGGCACCTATCAATATGCAGACAATTAGTGTGTAGTTTCAAACACAAAGTGGGACCTATTTGTCTTTTTCAGTTGTGATTCTTATGCAACCATTTATTATCAATAGAATAGTAAGAAGTTTTAGTATAAAACTAAGATTCAGTACTTCCAAGAAGTTTAAGTTGTATTGTATGAAGAAAATACTTGAAAATGTCAAGAGTTATAGCAAGTTTATACACAATTATGAAGCATTATTTGTGCATAACCACACTGTATGCTTAACTACTTACTATTAAAATTCATTCCACAGATGTGCTAAAGTCAATAAATGTTTCAAAACGAATTACATGAATGTTACTTTCTCCTTTTAGTTCCATATTTAATTCCTTTAATATTTGTTTTTCACAGCAACCCTTAAACCTACTATTGTTAGCAGAAGGGCTATTTTTTTATCATGTTCTATATACGGTATGTAATTAAGCTGATTTTGTAAATGTATTGTCTTTCTTCTTTTATTCCAAGTCATGATTAAGAAAGGAAGTAACATTTGAATCAACAATCTATACTCCAAGCAAATTTTAAGCCATAAAGCTAAAGCTTACCTTTAGAGAAAAAAACAAAACAAAAATCAAAAGCAGAATAATCAATTTTTGTTATCTTCCCAGATGGTTCAACTGACTTGATATCATTAAAATCCCTAACAGAAGATCTATTGTGTGCCATAAATCCTTCAATTTAATTAACCCAAATTTGTCACTTTGTGGTTTGCTCTGAAGTTTGTTATAGTTCATCAGCTGCCAGCTTCTCTGTAGGTGGGATAGGTTAATATGCCTGTTGTGTGATAAAGAAGCTTCCTAGCTGTGCTATAAGTGGGCAAATGAAGAATGAAAGGGGACACCAATCCTACTGAGACATATGGGCTGGAGACATGTTATTTCATAAGCCATGTTTCAGAAGCCATGGCAGCAACAGTACTGTTGACACTGCAGGAAGTAAAGAACTGGGCAAGACCAGTCCAGACTGGAACAGACTCTCCTCCCCTTTCACCAAGATTATTCACTACCCAGCTGTGTTAGAAGGACCTGCCCACAAGACTTGATTAAAAACACTCCCAGCTGTTAACTCATACAATTTTCAAATGTTATTGTACAGCACTGTGAAGCAGAGGCAAAAATTGGACAGCTAATGATACCGTTTCTTATGGGACTGCTATACATAAACCCAAGAACTGTGCTTCTTAGTCTTTATTGGCACTAAAAAAGCTAGGTTTCATTTTCATTTGAAATACATATAAACAGTACTTTTTAAAGGTGCTGAGCTCCACACTTCATTTATACTTCCAGAACATATACTTCCTATGTAACTGATAATACAAGCATTAACAATATCAAATGAAGAATGGAAGGGCCACTCTGTGTAAGTACAATATGCCTTTCTCTCATATATTTAATACTCAGAAGTTCTGATGCATGTTCAGTTAATAATTTGTAACAATTCTATTATACTGGGAAAGGGGGCAGAGTTAAGGTGCTTTCCCCATCAGTTATTATAAATCAAGACTGCCAATTCTGATCAATATAAACAAGGTGTTAAATGTTATGTATTAATATTATGACCAAAATAAAGGTCCTGTCTTGTGACATTAAATAGCTTCATTATTTTTTCTCCAACCCCAGGGTAAAATGTTTGTCAAGCTGTATCATAACTGAGAAGCATTACAGTTATATTCATTTTATCTATCCAATCTCTTCATAAATTAGGTCAGACTAAAGAAACAACTTTGTAACAGCTAAACTAATATATTTTTCCAATGTTTTCTAAAAGCCACATTTTTTACAAGAAACCAATTGCCAATTACCTGATAAGCACTAGGATAAGAAAGGAGGAATTTAGTGTATAAATACTTTTTCCTGACTACGAAATAACTCTGTTGCTTTTGTTGGGCTATAATCCTATGCTCCCTAGCTTAGTTTAAAACAGCAATGCAAAAAGAAAAAAAAAACCAGTATTAATTCTGTATTCCCAAACTGGGATGTTTTCCTTTACATATGTTTAATAATAACTAACTTATACAACTGAATCAGAGTTGGTTCTACTTATTCCAAAATAAAGCAGAAAATGCTTGTTTACACTAAGAGTCCAAGTAGAATTGATATAGTATCAATTCATATTACCTGAAGCAGCATGAACGAGTTTAAATTTTAAAGTTAAATTAATAGGATAGACCATTCAAAAGATAATTTATATTTACTAAGCATTTTTAAACAGACTTTTCACGGTTGTATAATCTGCCCAATTTTTGTATTTTCTTGCTTCCTCCCTATTCTCTGCTTTTTGTTAGACCCTGCTGAAAATGCAGCAACAGAATAACAGCATTGGAAGGGACCTTGGAGGTGTTCTAGTCCAACCCTCTGTTCAAGCAAGAGACCCTATACCGTTCCAGACTAGCAGCTATCCAGTCTCTTCCTAAAAGTCCCGAAGAACTTAAGACATTCTTTAATGTCATTTTGGCTTATTGTAATACTGCTAACTGTGGATTTCTGATCAACAGAACTGCTGTAAATTTTGTACCGATAGCAGAAACATTTTTTGTGAACTTACTGAACCTCTTTAATTTGATATGACACAAATATCCCCAACAATTAGGGTGGAAAATACATGCATGTCTAATAGTTTTTGGTCATGAAATAATATACGGTAGTTAAGGGGCTTGTTTCATTTATTTTTAGTAAACTAGTCTTAAAGGTTAGGATCCAAGAAAGGCTCTGATATTAATGCCACTCCTTCGGGAAGAGAAACTGATATAAAGGAGAGTACCTGTGAAATTGGTGTCACTTTATGTTGTCAACTATCATACCATCCACTTGATACTCTAATGAAGGATAATTTCATGACAAAGAGTGGATATCAGATGCTGGTGCCTAAATTATGTCAAAACTATTTGTCCAGGAAAAGACCACTTCACCTTTCCACTGTAGTTTAATTCCCACACTTCAGACAACCTATGCAATTTAGTGACACACTAAGTAATCTGTGACAGGATCACCAACCCTTCATTTCCAATACCAGAAACAGAAGAATTCAGAGGATTCCCAATGTTCACAAGGGGAAGCCTTATTTTGGTGCCAACCAACAACATAAACCAGTCTAGCTTGAGCTCAACCTTCCCATGCACGCAGGGGAGGTGGGAAGAAAGCTTTGCCATGTTACCAGCGGTCCTCATCTGTGTCACAAAATGGGGGCCTCAGTCTCCTGAGCCCAATCTCCCATCCTGAGGAACACCTCCCGACAAAATAACGTTCCTCCCGGGCTTAGGAGGGATCACGCCGGCTTCTCAGGGCGACCAGGGATCTCCTTTCTCCCAGCCTGACAACGCCCACCCACCCACCTCCTCGACCCCGGTCTGGTCGTCTCCACCTGCCTCCCCTTCAGTGACAACAGGCTAAAACGGCTGTTGCTTCTTCAGCCTTTCCCTGCGAAGTGACCCAGTTCTGAGGCAGCCACACAAGCGGCGGCGACGGCAGCGGCTTCCCACTCCCTTCCACAGGAATCCGCCATGTTAGAGCTGCCCGCCGAGCCCCTCCGCTATGTTCTCCTCCGGCCGCTGCGCCTGGATTCCCGCTTCTCGGCTCCCCTTCGATTTTCCCCTCAAATGCCCGGCGCCGGACTAGACCGGGCGTCCGCCCCGCCGCAGACAGCGGCCCTTCTCCGCCCACGCGAGCGTCCGCCATGTTAGAACAGAAGCCGCTTCTCTTCCCCAAACACAGACCTAAGCACCGCCGACCGCTCGGGCGCTTTCCCCTCCCTTCAGAAGTAAGAAGCAGGAGGAGGCCAAGGCGCAGCCACGGCGCGAAGCACCCGCGCTCCCCATCCTCAGACACTAGCTGGGACGGGATGTCCAGCCGCCAGCCGCCGGCGGTGTTAAAAGCCGGTGTGCACCGCTTCTAGAGAGCTAAAATGCCTCCTCGGAAGAGGGCGACCAAGGCACGACCGCCTCCCCGCATCTAGTCTTGGTCGGCGGGAGAGGCTCTGGAGGCGGCTTCCTCCCGAGAACTTCGCGCCGATGTCACAGGTGATGTCTACGATGCTCCCCAGAAGGAAGGTGGGTATCGCCCCACTCCCCTCCCACAAACCTGTGAGATATGCCCGCACCCACGCAAACACACAGACACACACACGCCGCGACGAAGGTTCTTTTTCCCTTTCCCGCCGCGTTTGGAGGGCAAGTTTCAGTCCCGGAGGGGCCGCCTCCCCTTCAGGGTACCCACCCCGCTACATCTACGCAGACACACCTCGAAATCAGGCCCCGAATAATCGCATACTCACGTGGGACAACGGCCCGAAAGATTTGGTAAATCGTCTTCTCTTTTTAGGCGGAATTTTTAAAGAGTGATGTGGGAACCTACAGCAGAAATACAGGAGGCGGCAACGGCGCCTTCCAGGGCCATAGGCTGCGGGGGCGACCAGCGAAAGAGCGCAAATCTGCGCTGAGGCGGCGGAGCAGAAGCAGCCCAAAGAAGCGGCACCTCGCGGGAAAAAGGGGGTGAAAAATAGGAGGCGACGAGAGACCCGGGCGGCCAGAGAGACGGCGGGACGGCAATCAACACGAACACCGGGGAGCGGAACACCGCGAGAAGGCAGAAGAGGAAGAAAGGCCGCAGCGAGGCGGCATTTATAAGGAAAGCCGGGCCAGAGGAGGGGCTCGGAGCCACGCGTCACAAGCGTGCGAGGAAGGAGGCGCCGCTTCCCCGCGGAGCACCAAAGGCGCGCCTGCGCGCTTCCTCACCTCCCCCCCCCCGGCGCGAATTTTTCCGGCAAGGAAGACATTGCGCATGTGCGTCGGCGGGGCACAGAGACGCAGTTTCTCTCAAAGGTTCGAACAGGTTGCGAAGGGTAGGAGAACTCGATTTAGCTTCGCCAAGCGCGTCCGTTGCGGTTTCCTTGCCTTCTTCGAAGAGGTGACAGAGTCAGGGTCGAAGAAGAGGCGATATCAAGATCTGCACAAGAGGTGCTTATCGCAGTTAGGAGATGCAAGTAACTCTTATTCTATGCGCTCTGCCTTGTTTTACAGCAGCGCTTCTAAGTTGCCTGCTTATGGGCTCAAACCCAACCGATGCAGCTGTCCTTACGATGGCATTTCCACCGCAGGTGATTTTCACGCCCAGGGCTGGTGCTCATTTTTGAGATGACAATCGGGTTTCTGGCCGACTCCCGGGGGCGTCCCGGGAGATACGCTCGGGCAGTGGCTGTCGCTTGAATTTGGACGGCTGGTCTGTCTGTATAAGGAAAGGCAGTCCTGTTCAAGAGCTGTTAAAAGAGGGGAAGTATTCCTTCCACATTCATATTAGAGGGCAGTGAGAGGCAATTTATCTACCAAGTAGATTTGGACTCCTAAAATCAGACCAAATTATTGTAAATGCTGGCAACAGAGAGGAAAAAGGTTGCTCCAGATTACAGCCAGCATACTTTTCAAGTTCAAACTGTTCAGGTTACAGCCTGCGCTGTGTGACTTTCGTACTGTGGTGCGTTATTTCAGACTTTCACTTTCCAGGCTTATCATTAGGACCCTATCATGGTATCAGAGACTGCCTTTCTAGTGCATTTATAAGTGACTTTCTGAATACAGTACATTTTACTGCTAGATAATTATTAATAGACCTGAACAATGTTAGCTGCCCTGGAACAGCCCAGTATAAATATACATGGATTCGCCAAGAATTTATCAAGCTAAGAACTGCCTAATTGCACCTACTTCTTGGGACACAGTGTGTGCTAACAAAGTATTATTTAACTAAACTGTTACTGTTTTTTCCTAACAAAAATTAAAAAAAATATTTTTTTCTGAAACAATTTGTAACAATCACAGTGTAGGACAATTAACTGCTAAACTAACACTCAGTGGGAAATATTGCAAGAAAGGACAATAATCTGATACAAATGAAAAGAGAATACTAGTTTAAAAATAATGTTAGGACCTATTTACTGTTTAGAAATGCAGAAATTGTATAACTTTAAAAACTTTATTATTAAAGAAATCATACAATTAGAAGTGCAATCTTTGAAATATATGTTTTTTCCTTATTCAGCAACAATCTGATGATAAAGGAACCTGGACATGACTTGAGACATATATAAAAATTCTTTTGTATATGAATAAAGAATGATATTGGAAGCTGCAACTGGCAAAAATAGCTGGTTTATAGTTCCATTCCAATTATTTGGGTTTTCAGAACAGCACAATTTCTTACACATACACATAAAAATGCTTTCCACACCACACTAAGCCATAATATAGTTTATTTACTTGTAAATTAGCATATTGTGTGTTCCCAGCCTACTGTGGTTAATTCAATAAACTATTATACTGATCGCAGGTTGCCAGGATGTGTGAATGCAACAATAAAATTATTGTACATTCTTGTAAGTGTGAACAAAAACAGCTAAGAAAGTAGATTTCGAATGAAAATATCTAAAGAATAAAGTTTAACAAGCTTTTTCTCTTTCTCATTTTTTATTTAACTTAGATTCTTCTAATAACATTTCCTTTAAAAAATGTCAGAAGTGCAACTCATGCTGCTGCTGTGTTATTTCTAGTTTGGCCCCAAGGCATTTGGCTTTCCACCTGAACATCATACTGTAGTTGCTTTGACAAATCCCAAGCTTGATCTTTGCCAATATTTACAGAACAAAAAACAAGAGAGAAGATACTTGAGAAGAAACATGTGTTACCACCTTTCAGTAGTAACTATGGGTCATCTTAGTACAACAAATTAGTACATATTGTTCAATAATAAATATTCCACATGGAATTAGAAAAACTTATGTAAGGAAAGGAAAGCATACAGTTTTGGTCAGCATAATTCTAACAATGGTAAGGGTGTGTATGTGTAGCCCAGAAAAAATAGAACAAGACAACATAAGTGAAGTAAAATAATATACAGCAAAATAACATCGGATTTTATCACAAGAAAGTATGAAATTAGCAATCTGTAGTTTCCAGAATAAACTGCAAAGTGGGAAATATCAATATTATCTTCTAAGTCATAGGATTCCAAAACTTGCAGAAATTAAAACAAAAAGGTGGAGGGAAAATATTTATGGAAGGAAAAATAATAGCCACTGAGAGTTCAAAATGTTCAATGAGAAAAAACATAAAATGATATCGAAAATATGAGATGGTTGTCCTACACAGAGACCATGTTCGTATTCTGATTTATTTCTCATTTCCAAATTTAAACATCAATGAGAGTAGCATCCAAAAACTGAACATTTGGTATAGCCCCAAAAATTTTTTAGTGAGGGAAAGATCCTGAGAAATCCCCAAACACTCTAATTAGAGTGATGGAATGCTGAATAACAGGGTGGGGAGGAATGGAAAATGGAAGGAAGTCTTGTGAAAGAGAATGTGGTTGGTTGGTTGACTGTCTGGCTATCTGGATAAGTAAAATAGGAGCTACAATATCAAAATATTATGCTATGTTAAATTTTCTGTCAGGTTCAAAATGAAATTCTGCTTTGGATGCCAAGAATGAGACTTCTTATCTTCCCTATTATCTTTTACTTGGGGAAGGCATTGTTGCCTAATCACAATTCTTATCCCCCCCCCCAAGGGTAACTAACTTTCCACTCCCAATAGAGGAAGAAATAGTCAAAACAATGGCGAAAACAGGCATGTTTGAAGAGAACAGTTTAATCTATGGTTGAGGGCAACTGACATATAAAGTGCTACAGATGTAAATTGCAGCAGGTGTAATGGAGAAAAGGAGATAATAAAACACTTGAGTTTATGGAAAAAAATAAATACTGAAGGAAATGTGACTTGAAAGTTGAAAGCATTTCACCACTTTGCACTAATTAAATTTCAAGAATACAGATCAGAAAAGCCTTGCTATGTCTGGGATAGCATAAGTAGAACATAAAAGTGACTATACTTAGTATTGTTTTCTTGGCAACAATGGAAATGTTTTACAGTGCCATGACTCACTAGATGCTGCCACTAGCTGTACTGTAACAAGTAATATAGGCTTACAGCAAATAATAAGGTAGGGGAACTGTTTTTCTTAACCTTTAAGCATGCATCCTGCATACACGCATACCCCACACTCTGGCAGTAAAATCCATATTTGAAGTTGGAAACTAGCAAGATTTTTTTTTAATTTATATATTTTATATACCATGGGAGAAGCTTCAGAACTTTATTTTATGGAAGAACATGGAGGAAGATTGAGCAGGGTCACTTCTTTGAACTCAAAGGATTCAAAGCATGTGCAAGATAACATAGGTATTATATAATTACTAGATGATTAAATTGCACATACAGTAGTTGTAACATTTCTGTTGACTCTTTCATGAAAAGTTAGAACAATGTTTTTTATGCCAAAACGTGCAGGAATGTGTGCTAAGAATGTATTTAAGACAAATAGAATTTAGATTAATTAAAGGAAAAAATGCTAGCAGTAGGTGACCCAACCAAACTGACCATGGCTGATCCTTAAAGTTGCACCTGGCTAGTACTGTATTTGGATGAAAAACTGCCAAGAAATGGAAAGACAGGTAAGTTGAAAAAGCACCTTGGAAAAAGGCAACAGCAATATGTCAATGTAATCACCAAGAGTCAAACTAGGCCTAAGGGAGTTTACTATTTTTTTTAAGAAAAACAAACACCAGTGTTCAACTGTAGATTTTAATTTTTAAGAAAATTGATATAACTTGTTTTGGCTCTGTCCCTCTTACTTTTTATGTACAACACTACAATCTTGAGCCTAAAAGATGATGTTTATATATATTTAAAATAATTAATTTTTCTATTTATTTTAAGAAATGCTTACTTGATTCTGGAAGAAGAGAAGACCAAAATGAATAAAAATGGTTGGAGAGATGATCCTAGGCAGATTGTATTCTGCAAGTAACATTTTCTAAGTCTTCTAGGTTAAGAAATTACTCTGTTGAGATTTTTTAAAGGTATTTTGTGAATGGAACTGGCACAAATACAGACCTTTTATCTCCAATAAAAAGGAGGTACTACAACAATAAAAGGGGGGAAAAGTGACATCTACCAAAGGCTTTAAAAATATTACAGGACTGAACCCTCATTTCTTCACCTGCATAGTAGTTTCTTAGTCACTTAGCCATGAAATTTTCTAGAATTTTTCAATTTCACTTTTCCCCAAAAAAATATGGCGCTTGATTCAGGTTTTTACTTTATGAACTAGGTTTGCTAATAAAATAATGAATTAAAATGTGACATATCTGTTAACTAAAATTTACACAGGATATAGACATACAGTAATGCAATTATGGCAAACTTTAATATACTGAATATCAAACTCTTACCTTTTAATGAAGAGGGGGCAGTGGGGTTTTTTTTGCCTCTGTCAGATATCTTTGGATCACACTTCACAGAGCAAGGAAAAGAAGTTGCACCTTTTAAACCTTTAGACTTTCTCCACCCTCCTGCGTAAGCAGAGCCATCAGTTCCTTGTTTTAATCTAATCACTGCAGGAGAGGAAAACATCTGGGGGTGGCAGGAGCACCTCCAAGGATGCCCACCCCTCCTCTGGCGTCTCTGTGTTTAGTCAACTTGTGTTTATTTTCATGGAAGAAGTGGCATGTGACAAATATGAACCACTCTCTATTCTATTTGTTTATTTTAATGCTCTTTGGCCCCACAGGGGTTCAAAAGGCATTCTTAGAAAATAAAAACTCTGTAATTGCAATCTTGCACTTTGCTTGAAAACATACCCACCTGCCTGGGGGGGGCGGGAGGGAAAGATCAGATGCAGAGCAGAGAACAGGTGGAAGAAAGTAACTACATCAGTTTGCCTTCTAGTGATGGTTGATGGTGTGAGACAGGCCATATCCACTATGGCAGCCATTTTGTTAATTTACAGAAATACTCACAAAACAGCTATTTTGTGAGGATTCCCCAGCATGTGTTTCAGATTCTAAATAAGCCATCTGACCAACCCACCCCAATTGGCTAGCTTTTTTTTATAAGAATAAATGGACAGTTTCTTCTTTCAGAATATCAGTTGCTCTTTGACGTAGTGGACACCCAGGCAGCTGATTTAACAAGCTTTCCTCCAGTAAATAAGGCAGTACAAAAGTATGCTGGCATAACAAAACATGCTGAGCTCTAATCTGCCTCATGAAAAAGTGATCGCCTTCCTGACTTTAAATGTGGAATAAAGAAACGGATTGGTGGATTTCTTGCAAGCTAAAGAAGCATCCACCAATCACTGCCCCTCCTATAGTTCAGACAGGGGGAGGAGTTGAATTTTAACCAGATGGATAGAGCTATGATTTAGCCATCTATCAACCCATAATTCATGGGGTGACTAGGAATTATCTTCTGCTTTGCTGGAAAATTCTGCCAACCTTCTGGATCATCTGCAGTGCCTGATTCACAGAGATCAATGTAGTATATTGGGGATATTTTTTTAAAGAATGTCTAATGCAAGACTGCTGCACATGTGTAATAAAAATGCTCTGGTTGATAGGCAACTTGACAGCAGAATGGCTAAATTAGCAAGCCATTTCAGTCAGTTGCTCTTCTATGCAAACTTGTTAGGACATCTTGTTTATAGATATGTAGTGGTCTTGCATTAGATCACTTAATGCACTTGTGCACTTAAAGAGCCTGTGGAATGCCTGGCAAGTATCTGATTTCTCTGCTTCCCAAACCAAAGAAGTACATGTGGGAAGTCGCTCATCCCTGGAGTGAAAGAAATATGCCAAAAGCTACCCAATGGGGACAAGGCCACATCATTGCCACAGTTGTACCAAAGATCATCCATATAGCGAAGCTTGGAAGAATATGGGAAACACTTTAAAATCAGATCAAGTAAAGAGGTAGCCTCAGGGTAACCTCAGGCTCCAACAAGATTGCATCATGAATTTGTATTCCTAAAGAATTCTTAATGAGACATCTCTGAGATACAAAGAGAGGGGCCTGAAGTTGACACCCCCAATAAAGTTAATAAAGATAGAAGAGCTCACAAGCAAAGATGACACTTTCTTCTCATGAGAATAGCTCCACAGATATTAGTGTAACTTTCTGCAATTATTATTCATTCTCATGATTGGACCATTAATGTTTATGTTGAACAACAACAACAAACTATCCTGAACCACATTTTAAAAAATTGAAAGGGGGAAAACCATGCCTTTTACTTCTAAATGTTTTTTCTAACATTGTTATGTGCATTCCTTCCCACCAATACATGGAACTCGCAGTAGTTGGCAACCTACTTGAAATGTAAAAGCCGTTGAGGATAATAAAGTTTTAAAGAAATATAGTCTAGATCAGGGTTTTTCAAACTCAGGCCTTCGAAGGGTACCCTGAGAGACTAAGGACAAAACCTTCCTAAAATAATTAATTTGAATGCTGCCAATTTTCTCAGAATCAAGAATTCTGAGAATTTTTTTCACTAATATTGAAAACTGCTGGCCTAGATTAGTGCATGTATTATGTTTTCGAGGAACAAGATATTAATATGCTGACAAGATTCGTACTCGGGTTGATCTAACCTTGGGCATCTACTCATGTTCAAATCCAAGGTGAAGCCCAAATTGAGTCTTTGAGGGGGAGGGTAATCCACTCTAGTACAGGCTGAATCCCTATTGCCTCCATTTGCCTCTAAGCTAAGCAACTCTTTATTAAGGCTCATACGTTTATACTATCCACATCAGAACAGAATTAGACCTTGAATAGCTTTCTCATATTTGGACTTAAAGGAGAGATATAGTTGGAGGTCATCCCCATCACTACTAGTACTGAACTCTCAAACTCTGGACAACTTATCTAGGCATGCATACTATATTTATTTGTACATATTTGCATAGAACTCTTGAGTGTCTAAGTACTTCAATTAGATCAGGCCTTCTCTGTACCTACTTTCAGAAGAGTTCTTAAAATGGAAGCTAAGGTGTTCGTTTTTGGGTACCCAAAATGTCAGGTGTCCAATTCCTGGGTTGTTATGCAAATGTTTATGCTTTGCTGTTGCTAGTTATAAGGTTTAGTGCAGCTTTCCCTAACCTCTGGCTCTCTATATAGAATTCTCCTGCCAGCATGGCAATGATCCCTGGAAATAAATTATTATATTTGGGACACATTATGCTTAGATCCGGCTCCTTTGAGAAATCCAAACACTGGGAAAGGTGAAAAGAAAGAAAATAACTAGCAGTGAGGTGAACAGATTTACTTATAATGGTGTTGACTGCACTTAGTTCAGTCACTAAAATTGACACCAGTTTGAAGGCACATAATCAATCTGGGAAAAGCTAGTTTATTTGTTGTTTTACTGTGAAAGGTTGTATAGTTTTTTTACACTAAGCAGCATTGTTATTTTTATTTTTTGAGGTGGTTGTTTTAAAAATTTGTTAGAAACTGGGACAGGATTTTACTGATAGCATAAAAAAGAAAATAAATAAGAAAATAAATTCCATACATGATTACACATTAATCAGGGATTATAGCTGAGACACAGTACCTTGTACTTTCATTTGAACCAAGTACTTTCTGGATCAGTACTTATCACCAACTATTATATTATACAGTACCAAATTTGATATTATAAAAATATTAGAGAAATTACACAGAACTGGGTATGTGTCTAGTAGTTGCAGCCTTCTTGATTTGGTGGTTGTTGACATCAAACCTGCTTTTCCAGATTATATTCTGAACAATTTAAACAGTATTACAGATAGATAGATAATCTCAATGGAAAAATAATTAAATATAGTGTAGTAAGCATCATAAATCTTGTGGAACCCCAGCTGCCAATGTTACCCCAGAAATTAATGCCAGATGTTTATGTTGTTGTATCATCTGGCAGTCCCAAGATTATCATTTGGGCTTCAACTTTGCCCTCAAAGTCCAATCCACCCATATCTGTGGAGTGATGCTGAAGAAGCATTTCATAATTTTTGGAAATTTGGGTCAGAATGAACCAGAAACAACTCTTGTTTAGTCTTCATGCCAGGAAATAAAGACAACATGTAATGTGTGAGTTCTGCTATGGCCTGAATCCTGCAAGTGCAGAGTTTTGTCTCATAAATGCCCTTGGAACAACTCTTCCTATAACCACTACAGATAATTGTTTGGACCAGGGGTGAAATCCAGCAGGTTCTAACAGGTTCTGGAGAACCGGTAACGGAAATGTTGAGTAGTTCGGAGAACCGGTAGCGGAAATTTTGAGTAGTTCGGAGAACCGGCAAATACCACCTCTGGCTGGCCCCAGAGTGAGGTGGGAATGGAGATTTTGCAATATCCTTCCCCCAGGAGTGGGGTGGGAATGGAGATTTTGCAGTATCCTTCCCCTGCCATGCCCACCAAGCCACGCCCACAGAACCGGTAGTAAAAAAATTGGATTTTACCACTGGTTTGGACCCAGAAGGTAGTAAAGGCCTTTCTTAGATAAAAGGTTGGTTTAGGAAGAACAAGGATAAATTAAATAGCGTTAGTTCCACTATTTTTTATAGTGTCCTTTGGGAGTTGGGCGGCATAGAAATACAATTAATTAAATTAAATTAAATTAAATTTATTATTATTTTTTATTGTACAATTTTCTTGGTTATGTATAAAATTTCTATATTCACAATAACAGTATACCGTCTGGGTACAATCTCTACAATCTCTATTGAATACAGATAGTAAATCTTATACACACAGTAGTTGTAACTATTATTCTCAATACCTATTCATCTTCATCTTCACTTATTCTTGTTGAAAATTTTGCGTTATTTGATTAGGCCCTCTGTTCAATTTTATCTATAATCCATTAATAATATCAAACATTATAAACATCACATTTATAACCATTAACTTCCAAATAATCGTAAGGTTTACTTATCTTAATTATTCAATGTTCATTATTCAATTACACAAATTACTTCATCTTTGTGTACATATCTAGATTTCTAACTTCTGCTGCTATTTTATACCCATTAATAGAATAGTTCCCAAATTAAAAAAGTAATCTTTTCCCCATTTCTGATTTCTATCTTTATACTAATTCTTAATGGTATAGCTCCTGCGTTAAGCAGTATTTTACATTTATCCCTCATCTCTTGCCCGTATTTCATATCTCAACTCTTGTTGACTTCTTGGAACATCTCCCATATTCCTCCAATGGGATCTTGTATTTTCTTATCTCGTTCGTGTTTGATCTAAGTATTTCTTCTATCTCTGCCGCTTCTTCACTCTTTTGAACCTTTAATACACCTTTCAATTATCTTTTCTTCACTTCGGGGGTGTCTTTCTGTATATCCCCTTCTAACTTTTGATCTCTTAAATTCACCATTTCTGTTTCATCTTTGACTGTCTCTTCTTTTTTTATCTTTTTGTATCATTTGTTGTTTTCCCTCCCCTGTCCTTTCCTCTGTTCTTTCTATTTTATTTTCTGCTTCCTGAATTTCATGTTTGTTGTTCAATGTCTTTTGGTCATAATTTTCTGGTCTCACAACTACATCATGTATCAATTCTTTTATCTCCCTATGGTTCCTTATCATCATTTCCTGCGTACCTTGGAGCATCAATAATATTTCTTTTAGTAAGACATTTATTTCCCCTTGCAATCCCGTTTTGCTTTATTTTAATAAATTTAAAATTTTACTCAGTAATCTGTCAAAATCCCAGTATCCCAGTTATGTCACGCCAAGATAGCCAATATTAGAGCAGTTCACACAATCACTCCATTAATTAGTCCCTTAACAGTCTCCACTTTGTTTCAAAACTCTAAGCTGTTTCACACTCTCACACTGTCCAACATATTTATAATCCTCAAGGTTCTAAAAGTTGAATGTTTTCACAGTCTTTCTCCAAGCACCAAGTATAATCAGTTTGCAGGTGTTTAATGTATTCCAGCCAATCTACCCTAGTCATAACAACTTTCACTTCATCCACTTTTTCCAGCTCTATATTGCCTTCCTCGGCCAGCAGGTGTCACTGTTACTTTTTTTTCTCCGCTTTTACTGCAAATAAAATGTCTCCGAATAAAAATATTTTCCAGTAATTTCCCAAAGTTCTTCAAGTCAAGGTGGTAGTAAGAGTATAAGCCAGAATTTTGAAACAATTTAATTTTTGAGAAGCTAACCAATCTAGTCTGTCCTTTATTTTTAAAATTACTTCTGGCTACAATTTCTTTTCTTTCTTTTCCAAATCTGACAGTAGCTCCAGGTCTTTAGTCGCCACTATTTACCTCCTTTGACTCCCACTTTCCAAAGGGGGTACTTTAGGGAAAATTCCACAGCAAAAGTTAGAAGAATTCTTACCCAGACCGATCACATTGTTACAGGATCTTTCCTTTCTTCTCTTCCGTTTCAGCTGTCTTCACAGCTTCGGTTCAGCCATAATGGCCGTCTTCTCTTCTGCCGGTTCAAGGGGTTTTCTTCGGGTCAGTTGAGGAGACTGCACTCTCCTTGCGACCACCGAAGCATCCCCTCTACCTTCATCATCCCTACAGGGTGACTTTTGGCCCCATAGAGCCCCCGGACTGAAGAAATCGGTGGGACTTCATGGAGCTGCCGCTCGGCTGCACCGCTTCGCCGCGACGTCAGCTGCCTTCTCCTGCGTTAGTTCCACTATTTATTTAGCTGACATGCTAATGTATTTATTACTAACATATCTTTCACAGTTAACTAATTTTTTCCAGTACTTGAATAATATGCTCTAATCCAAGAGTGATTATTGTTTGGAGTTACATAACAGAAACATAACATTTGAGGAAGTCTGGTCTTTTGCAAATAATTTTTTTATATACAATGATGTTCCTATGCAGTTAATTATGCAGAGAAATACATAATCAATTACACTAATTGTCTGCACCAAAAAAAATGATTTTCTTCCCTCCCAAGTTGTTTACAATGCTGTTATGCTTTCTACCTTTGCTCCTTGTTACTGTGTTCATGATTGTTATATTTTATATAACATTTTTATTTGTTTCATTGTTAAAACTGACAAATTTACTATTTTTTTTCATTTTGTTTTCTCCATAGGGTGTGTCAATTTAAAATAACCAAAAGAATATTGTCTGTCTTCTGCTATGTTTTTGCTTCACTTAGTGGCATGCTAACTGATTGGGCATTTTGATTAGCCTATTTGTTTTGGGTTTTTTTAACATTGGCTCTCTGAGCCTATATATATATAAAGATAGATTCTACAATGAATGAAATATGTGTGAGTCAAAAATATTTACTCTGTAGAGAAATAATAGCATAATAGTAAAGACTGAGTTCACCTATCATCTGAAGCCACGTTATCATTTGTTTGATCTTAACTTACTATGGAAAGCTGTTGTAAGGTATGGTTTATGGCATGTGTGTCAGTCAAAACATTGTGGCTTGTTCAACAAAACATGGCTGTGTATGATACAGTACTCAAACCAATGGAAAACTTGCAGATTAATCATTGTCATATACAAGCGATAATCACATCTACTTCATCATCTGGACTGTTCATGGCCAAGGGAGCTTCCATGATTGCCAGGCTACTTGCATATTTTCCCCCTCCTCTACTGTATTTCAGTGCTTGCCAAAACAATTCTCGTTGTTTTCTCTCTCTTGTTATCTTTGCCCTCCTATCTCCAGTTTTTGGCTGATTCTTGCTCTAGATATTTTATTTGCCTATACTTTTTACACCCAAAGCTACTCTGGTTAATTTCAAAAGTCAAGGAAAAAGCCAGAATTGTCCTATGTCTTTTGTTTTCATCCAAGCAAGAATGTTTCTCATGTTTCTTTCTCATTTCTGCAGACACCTTTGTTTTTGACATGTGTTGTCAATCTATTTCCCAAATAAAAGCATGCTTAATTCTTGAGAACTTGCCTCCCAACAAGTTATTTGCAACACAGCGCTACAGATGTGAACGCAGCTAAGATAGATTTCACAAAAATGTGTTGAATTGCAGCCCTAATCCCTGTTGCCTGAGAATTTTTGCATTAGCAATGTTTCAGCTCAAACAGTAAACCTAAGACTCCATCTGACTAGTCACTGGTTTCAGATCATATTTTAGGAATTAGCTAGGTAGAAGAGAATGTCCTTTCAAGCATGTGCTGCTTTGAAATGCTAGTCTGCTTATGTTGTTTGAAACCCTTTGGCCACAGTTGAAAAGGAAGCTTGATCCCACAGCTGCTATGTCTGCATTAGTAGTATACTTTAAGAATGGACTTCATTAGGATTGAAAGTGGAATTTTAGAAGCTGTATCTTCTTGCACAAATTCATTCATCAAAACTTTTTTAAAAAACTAAATAACGCTGCATGATTAGGTGCCTATAAAACTAGTCTTACTGATTACCAAACTTAGATTGTGCTTTGCTGCAATCTGAACTATGTACATACTTCCCGTTATTAATGTGAGTGTAGATGGCAGCAACAGCAGTAGTTACACAACTGTTCTCCAACTTTGGACTACAGAGATTGCACGCTTCAATCAGTGTGTTTAATTTTATGGGTGTGGGGGTTGGGGTCATGAGAAGTTGGCATCAAGTGTGTCTGAAAACATCTTTGTGATGCTTTGATGTAAAAGGCCTTTTTTGTAATGCTTGATAATTGTTGAAATAGCGAAGGAGAAGCATACATGGACCTCTTTAGGAGCTTTCAATTATTCTTGAAAGTAATTTGATTGAAATCTAGCACAGTTTTTAGGCCACTTCTTCCTGTACTTCCAGCTCAAGCATCTTTAATCTAAGCTCCATCTCTTCAGTACTCAAAAATAAACAGAAGGATGCAATATTAGAAAATGCATTACCTCTTAGAGAAGCAGTAGATAAATGATTCCAAAATGCTTTAAGAACTTGCTATAAGCACATTCACTTGTGTCCAAGGTAAAAACTCCATGTTTGTAGTGCATGCATTCAAACTAATCAATACATTACAAATAGACTCCAATAGCTGCTTTGATAATCTTACTGAAACTATATCAACCAGGCCACAAAAAGCCAAAGCCAACTAGATAAGCGAATAACAAAAAGCTCTTCTGGATATTTTTTCCCATAGGTTAATTAAAAATATTTTATTGACTGTGTTAAGGTTTCTTAAATTATGCTCTACTTATATAAAGTCAAAGAACAATATTTTTCCATTTATTTCTGTAGAAAACTTGGCAACTGCTAAAAAAGACATGCAAAAGGGATTAGATATGTTAAGTATGATTTTATCAGTCTTACATAAATAATTTGGTTTGATAAGAAACATCTAATTATAGCTATGAAAACTATCTTTTAATTAAAATAACACTTGAGAGCCAGTTTGGTATAGTAGTTAAGGCATTAGGCTAGAAATCAGGAAACCGTGATTGCTAGTCCCGCCTTAGACAGAAATCCAGGCAGTCACTAGGAGTCGAAGACATGAAAAAATCTAATTCAATATTAACGAACTGAACAGCATCACTGGGCTTTGATTTGTAGTCAGAAACCTAATGTGCAGCATCCACAGTGATGTTATACTGCTGAACCATCTCACATAAATTCTGCATCCTGTACCAATTATCAGATGTCTTTAGCGGTAAACAAGCTTGGAAATGATTAAACCAAAGAACCAGTCTCTCTGAGCTCAGGTTAGTAAGATTTATTTGGGGGGAGAGGATAAAAGTACCAATACAGGCATTCTAACTAGTACTTTTCTTTCAAGCCTATCTATAAACAAATTGCAGTTTAGATGGTTCTATAAAATGCAGTTAGATGGTTCTTTTTCTTGTGTTTTTTTTTAAATCACAACAAGTGGGAAGACCTGTCTCTTTTAAGAAAGCGGACCAACCTGCAACTTGACGTGGTTTATAAAATACTGTAGCTACCAGGCTCATCCACTCTTACAGCAATTGATATTTGTGGTTAGTCTTCAATGGTAGTCCTAACAGAGTGCATTGCAATAATTTATAATCTAATCTAGAGATCATTTATTTAATCACAATTGTATAGCCACCGATCTCACATAGATAGTTGATGTGGTTGACTGTTGACTGTTGATCCAAATAGGGCTGCAACCAATGTACCAGAGTGAGCAGCAGCAAAGACAGCAGTGAACACAGCTTTCATTTATGGATCTAGGTGGAGTTATGAATCCAGGAACATCTCCAATTTGGTTTGAAAAAACTACTATCGTGGCAAAGTAGGAAAACAATTTAACCATTAAATGGATTCTGACTAAACAGTCACTCCCCAATGCTAGTAAATTCTCAACTAGACTCTTACTCCCTCCATCCATTGGGTATGGATTTTCACAGCATTTCTGTTTGGTTCCTATGGCTACCTAACCCCAAACCTTCCCTTCTGCTTCATATATATGTTAAATAGTATAAGGAGGGATCTGAGCCTTGTGGTGCCACACATAAGGAAGATCATAGGCTCAAGTAACTACTGCAATACAGTGTTCCCAACTCCCAAACCTTGCAGTCTGTCTAGAAGAATATTATAGTTCAGTGATGGCGAACCTTTTTTTGCTCGGGTGCCAAAAGGGCGTGCGCGCACGGGATAGCGCGCGCACGTGTGCCCACACCCATAATGCAATGCCCTACCCCCGTGCTTCCCCCCCGCACATGCGCGCAGGCCTCACTAAAGCCTCCGGACTTCCGGTAGGCCTGTTGGGCCGTTTTTCGCCCTCCCCAGGCTTCAGGAAAGCCTCCGGAGCCTCTGGATGGCGAAAAACGGGCCCAACGGGCCTACCGGAAGTTCGGAAATGAACTTCCGGTAGGCCCGTTGGGTCTGTTTTTCACCATTCACAGGCTCCGGAGGCTTTCCTGAAGCCTGGGGAGGGTGAAAACAGCCTCCCCCCGCCCTCCGGAATGGCGGGCCTCCCAGAAGTTCAGAAATGAACTTCCGGTAGGCCTGTTGGGTCCGTTTTTCATCACCCACAGGCTCCGGAGGCTTTCTTGAAGCCTGGGGAGGGTGAAAACGGCCTCCCCCCGCCCTCTTGAAGGCCGAAAATCAGCTGGCCAGCGTGCACATGCACGTTGGATTTGACATAGGGCAATGCCTCGCGTGCCCTCAGATATGGCTCCGCGTGCCACCTGTGGCACGCATGCCATAGGTTCGCCATCACGGTTATAGTTGATGGTATCAAAAGCAGCAAGTTTTCTCACAATACAAAGAGAGCTATTATCTGATTATCTAAGTCCTGGCTAACTTAATTCACAAGAACAATCAATACCATTCCTGTCTCCACACCCCATTTGAATCCTTACTGAGAAAGCCCTAGAAAATCAGCTGCATTATTAAAGAGGAAAGTAAATGAAAACATACAAATATTCCATGGACAAATGTAGCTGAAAAAAATTAAGATTTACATTTGTTATTAGAGCATATGATATCAGCTAGATTCTGCTCAGGGAAAGTGTCCTTTACTGGTTTTAGTTTCAAATCTATTAGTTTAGCTCGGGATTTTTAAGAGTTGAAGTCCACACATCTTAAAATTACCAATTTTGAAAAACTTGGGTTTGATGTACATTTTGGCCTCCCAATTATATGCATTTATTCTATGTCATTTAAAATGAAGTTTCCTCCCAAGTAAGCAAGCATAGGATTGCATCCATCATCTGATAATCACAGGCCTTTTTTCTTTTACATCAACCTTGACCTAAGTAGCATCCAGCAGGAGAAACTGTTATTTCTAGTGCTTATTTATCATCCTGGTCAATGCTCCTGTGATGGTCATCAACTCCACACCTTTAAAGGGGGACCAGAAAAGAATCATTTGGCTAAAAAGTGTCTTCTACCTTCAGAAAGGAAGTCATTACGCTTTATCACTAGCTAGTAAGGAGTCATAACAAAAGACAGCTATGTTGCAAGCTTCGCAGATATCTGCTGTGTGAATTAAGGTCCTTCTTAAAATCTGATCTCCCAACATTGGAAAACTCTAGGTAACTTTTGGCCTGTTTCGCAAGGGGTGGGAAACCAACACTGCTGTATTATATTAATCAGCATTCAACTAGGGAGGATGTTAATTTAACATAAGGTAGTCCTCAACTTACAACCACAATTCAGCCCAAATTTATGTTAACTGAGAAATTTGTTAAGTGAGTTTTTTCATTTTACAACTTTTCTTGCCACATTTGTTAAGTGACTCACTGCAGTTGTTAAATTATTAACACGGTTGTTAAGTTAATCTTGTTTCCGCATTGATTTTGCTTGTCAGAAGGTTGCAAAAGGGAATCACAAGACCCTGGGACACTGCCATTTCAGTGCCGTTGTAACTTCAAATGGTCATTAAATGAACTGTTGTAAGTCAAGGACTTCCTGTATATGTTAGTCTTTTTTCTTTTTTTTTTTAAAGACACTTTTTCTTTGTAATGTCTTTTTTAAAATTCTTTTGTCCTTTTTAAAAATATTTTGGCATTTTGTATTTTTAATCTTTAAACAAACCACACACACACACAAAGAAATTCTAGGTAACATAACCATTGAGATGTGGATTGACAAGTTCTCTGCAATTGTCACATTAGAAAAAAAAACACAATTAAAATAATGAGATATCAGAGGCAGGAACAACAGTTTGATCAAATCTGGATGGATTTTTATTGCTATAGTTAGTATAACATAGCAATATGGACTATAATATTTATTTATATCCTGAGATTGACTAGCACAAAGCCACCCAGCTAGTTTTTCATGTCTAAGGCGGGACTAGAACTCACCGTCTCCCAGTTTCTAACCTGGTGCCTTAACCAAACTGCCTCTCATACGGTCAACACCACCTTATGCTTTACATATATATAGTAAATTTCTACAGTACCTGTCTCTTTACTCGCAACCGTAATGTTTTTCTGTATTTGCTATATCTTTTCTTCTCTATGCATTTTGGATCTATGTTAATGAAGTTACTTAATACTGTTTATCATACTTCTTTAAAAACAATAAAAAATGACATCCAACAAGCAAACCAACCAACCTTCTCTTTCTCCTAATTTATTATTTTTATGACTGGCATATTGAGATGAGGAAAAACGCACCAGGGAGCCACATCCCCCTCCCCCCGCCGCCACAAGCTCCTCCAAGGCGAAGCGGCTCCACTCCGGGTCTCCACCGCCACAGGCACCGGCGCGCTTCTGTCACGGGGCGGCCGCTCCTCTGCGCCTGCCCAGCTCCTCCTGCGGCCCCTCGTGACGCCTGTCACGTGTGTTTTCCGTCCCGCAGAGCTCGCCGGTTTCCTCGCGCTTGTTCCGCCTCCGCTGCGATTCGGGCCGGTCGCGGCTTCTTCCAGCCAGCTGCGCGTCGGGCGGTAGGTTCAGTCGGTTCCCGATGGCGGCCGTTCGGCCGAGGAAGCGGGTCGCTGAGTGGAGGGAAGCCTTCGACCTCGGTCGCCTCGGGGAAGCAGGAAGCGAGCGGGAAGCTTCTCTTCCGCGGGTTGGGAAATGCATCGCGGGCACGAGCCCGTGGCGAGGGCAGAGCTTTCTTGGCCCACAGCAGAGGCCGTGGGATAGGTTGGACTACAGCTCCCATCATTCCCCACCAGCAGACTCTTTAACACTTGGAGAGGGGCTGGGTGGGGAAAAGGCTGCCGTGGATCATCCGACGGAGGAAAGACCGTGGAGTCTCTCTCCATTGTCGCGGCTCTTGGCATTTGCACATCTTCCTGTGCTAAGGCCGGCTCAGCGGGGCTGGAAAGTAGCTAAGGAAAAGTTGACCCCTGACGGGTCGTGTTTGGGTCGAGGGTGGGTGGCTTCAAGTAGAGAAATTCCGGGCCCAGGGCTGGTGGCTTCCCTGCGTGTAATAGCTGTAGATTGCGCGTGGTAAACTGTTCCGAGTGAATTCTGGCTAAGATTCTCTTGCCCCCCCTAAGGTCATCTTTAATTTCATGAAATATGCAATGATCTCCCGGGGCATCGAAGATGAACTCAGTTCTTGGTTGACCACCTTGAACCCTGCATTTTATTTAATCACAATATGGGAATGGTACATCTGAAATGTTTGGTGGGAGAGGGGACTTTCTAGTCTTGCCCACAGCCTGGGATTTCTTGGTCTCTCAACCAAGTTCTGATTAAGTCTGAGCCTGTTTTTCTTCTGAAGCTGCACAAGGTCAGGCTGGTGCTATAGGTTAAAGCAGGATGGTTTGGTTCTGTCACCTTGTCACTTGGTTCAGGATGGCTTGGTTCGTAACTGCAGAGAAGAGCAACGAAGGCGATTAAGGGCCTGGAGACTAAAACGTATGAAGAACGGTTATAGGAATTTGGGTATGGCTAGTCTAGAGAAAAGAAGGACTAGGGGTGACATGATAGCAGTGTTCCAGTATTTGAGGGGCTTCCAAAAAGAGGAGAGGGGTCAACTTATTTTTCAAAGCACCAGAAGGCAAGATAAGAAACAATGGTTGGAAACTAATCAAGGAGAGAAGCAACCTGGAATTAAGGAGAAACTTCCTAACAGTGAGGACAATTAACCGGTGGAACAGCTTGCCTCCAGAAATTGTGGGTGTTCCAGGTTTTTAAGAAGAGAGAGTCATTTGTCTGAAATGGTTATAGGGTCTCCTGCTTGAGCAGGGGGTTGAACTAGAAGACCTCCAAGGTCCCTTCCAGCTCTATTCTGATTGATTTCTTATCCTAACTTGGGCAGTCTGAAATATACTGCAAACTGATACGATAATGCCCTTTGTTAAGTGGGGTGTACTCACACATTTTTTGTATAAATAAATTATTTCTCCTCTCATTTTGTTGATTTGATTAATTTTCTTAGCTGCATTATTTATTGAGCTCTGGAAACTCAAGGCAATGTGCATGGGTATTGTGAGGTAAATCCTTTATTCTTCCTTGGACATTGTGATTTCTATAAACGTTAATGACATTTTAATCAGGGGAGCAATAATTAATATTAGCTAGATTAGAAAATCATTTGGAAGGATGAAGTGGAATATAGAGTCCAATATTTATGTGCAGATTCCCAGTACTCCCATCAATTTGCTTAGGTTATTTTATGGCTCTAAATTTCTAGAATTAAGACAGAAAAAATAAATCTGCATATTGTATCTGCACTAGAATAATAATGACTCTCTGTTATAGCTTCCTCTTTTCAAAGAATTGGGCTGGGCAATTTAGAGTTCTCTGGCAGTGATTCCCATTCTTCTCCTTTTTTAGAATTACAGTTCCTTAAATAATAGCAATGATAATACAGTTTAATTCTTAAAATGGCTTCAGTAGTATATTTTAATTGGAAAAAAAAACAAGAGGAAATCAACCCTTCAATGTGCTGAATAAAATTATATAGAAAAAAAATCTGGGTCTAAAAAAAACTGGTACTGATGGCTCAGAATGTGATAATCTACATGAATTTCAGGATGATAGCATTTTTAGCAAATGTGAAAAATTGCACAGTATTTCCTTGAGAATTCCTGCCATTTAAAGACAATGGAGAATTTAAACTTACGTGTTCAAAATGAATATTGTTGTTTAGTTGAATATTTTATTTTCTTCTTAACTCCCCACCTAAAAAAAATTCACTCTATTTTCCAAAATAATCATTGCAGTAACGTGACCAAAATGACAGAGTTCTGGCTGATTTCTGCTCCTGGGGAGAAGACATGTCAGCAGACGTGGGAGAAGTTATGTGCTGCAACTATAAAAAATAATAACCTGTCCATCAATGCAAAATTTAACATTCCAGATTTAAAGGTATAGCTGAGTTTTTTTTCTGTTCAAAATGTTACTGTTTAACTTTGTATTGCAATTTAAATTAAGGGTTTTTTTTTAGATAATAGGATGAATAGATCACATTCATTTTGATAAAGTATATTATACAGCTATATTAATTTATATTGAAGATATTGTAAATTATTATTTAACTCACGAAGTGCAAGTTAAGATAGTACTGTAGAACTACCTTATTGGACTGTGTAATGCTTTGTATTTGATTTGGGAGAACTGGTATAAAAATTGCAGATGTGGCGCTTGTCATTCATTATAGCGGCAACGTCTCTTTCCAAGATTGTGGGCTTGCTGTAGAGAAGCTTGAATCCAGAGCATTGCACAAGTTCAATACCAGTAAAGAGTTCCTTTATTTTCTAAAAATAATCTAATTTATCTCCCTGGTTACTGTCATATGTATAACATCCATACATGTAATCAAAGCTATTTGCTCTGACCAATTTAGCAATTCAACTTTTCATTATACACACATACTATGTTTACATTGCATATTGTGCATTATACAATACAAGAAAACAGTTCTATGCTTGGAACTGAACATATTACATACATAGCTGTCTATGTAATTCAGTAGTGTCTAACTCATAAGGTCCCAGTATTTCAGACAAGTATTTCTTACAGCTTTGCTTCCAGAGTTAGCAATGGAACCACTGACCTTTTGTTCATATACTATGTGCTTCTCCCATCTGGTTTGCAGTAATGAGCACTGGATTTTACTAATATATGAAATAGCATTTTTATACTGTATGAAATAGTTTTAAATTTGATGAAAGTTTTCAGTGAAGTAATTTTTATTATGTTGGATTTAGGCATAATAATAAAAAAATCTGTAGGTTGCCAGCTGCTACACATTTTTGAAACTTAATCCTATTGTACTGAATAAGAACTTGCTTATGATAAAATGCATAGCCTTCTCTTTTTGGCTCAGTTTCTTTTCTGTTTTATATTTTTGCATATTTTTCTAAATAATTCTTTCCCTCCTTAGGTTGGCACTCTTGATGTCTTAGTTGGTTTATCTGATGAGCTGGCTAAACTGGATACCTTTGTGGAAGGGTAATCACTACTTTTTCATATATCTGTACTTTATAACTTCTGTATAGTTATTCTGTGTCAAACTGAGTATGACATTCTAACTGCTATTGTTTTAGCTTAACTAGTTAGTGACAGTAAAAATTCCTTCAGATTATACTGGTAGTCCTCGACTTATGACCACAGTCGGAATCAGAATTTCTTAACAAGGCATCGTTAAGTGAGTTGCACCTGATTTTTTGCCACAGGTGTTCAGTGAATCACTGCAGTTGTTAAGTGAATCATGCAGATGTTAAGTGAATCTAGCTTCCCACATTGACTGCTTGTTGGAAGCTGGCTGGGAAGACCATCATATGATCCCGGGACGCTGCTACCATTGTAAATACATGTTGGTTGCCAAGTGCCCAAATTTTGATCACTTGACCTTCGTGATGCTATGACAGTTGTAAATGCAGAGATCAGTCATAAGTCACTTCTTAAAGTGCCATTATAACTTTGAAAGGTTGCTAAACAAATACTTGCAGGTCGTGGACTACCTGTACAGTCAAATAATATTTTTAATAATATAACTCATGATTTGTACTTTGACACTAGAATTGGAAACATTTTCAAATGAAAATTTCTGATGTTTGTTCAAAGTGAAAGGTAGCAGGGTTATTTGAGCACAATGTTAATTTGGAGAATTGAGAAAGTTATTGAAAACTTTCTAGTTTATCAATATGCCAACTTTAAGTGTTTGCAGTTTTGTTAAACAGACTAACATTTCTATGCCTGAGGCTGTCTGTTGCACTAGAAGTTTCAACTAATGAACGGTTAAGCCTGATATGTTTAGGATTCAGTCAACTGTAGGAAGTTAAAATGATGTATAAATGGATTAAATATTGTTTAAAAGGGGGATAGTAGAACTGAAGAAAGAACAGACACATTTATTGGGACAGACAGCAGTTCATAATGATAAACACTATCTGACATATTTTAAACTATGGACTCTAGAAGAACATAACAAGCAGCTTCAGCCAAGTTAGACTACTAGGGCCATCTAGTGGCATGTCTTCATAGTGACTGGGAATAGCTCTCCTGCAGGGATCCCCAACCTGGCTGGCACCAGGGACCGGTTTTGTGGAAGACAATTTTTCCACGGACTTGGGGAGGGATGGTTTTGCATGCAGCCTAGGTCCCATGCATGCGCAGATAAAGCTTTGCTCACTCACCTGCTGCTTGCGTGGTCCGGTTCCTAACAGACCACAGACTGGTACCGGTTGGTGGCCCAATGGCTGTGGACCCCTGCTCTCCTGGATATCAGACACAGATGCCAGGAATTAAACTGGGAGGCTGATTGTCTTTTGTAATGCAAAGGAAAAAAAAGTAAATATATATTCTTTAAGATATAAATCTTAAATCTTCCCCATTCTGGTCTTCAGTGTTGTCAAGAAGGTGGCACAATATATGGCTGATGTGTTGGAAGACAGTAGAGATAAAGTTCAGGAAAACCTTCTGGCCAACGGAGGTAAATTTTGTCTTGCTAATTACAATGTATTTGAATACTGAGGGTTGAGTATATAGAAGACTATCCTTCAATTCTTATGTGGAAAATAAACCAGTTTTGAAAGAAATGTTTTTTTGCATAAAAGCAACACAAACAGAATAAAACGGCCTTTATTAAATCTTGTGTTTGCAGTGTCATAAAGAGAATCCTGAGAGTCAGTTTGGTATAGTAGTTAAAACAGACTAGAAACCAGAAGACTTTCAGTTCTTTTCTGCCTTGGGTACAAAGCCAATTGGGGGACCTCTCAGCTCTAGGAAGGAGGCAATGGCAACGTACTTTTGAAAAACTTCATCAAGAAAACTGCAAAGACTTGTCCAGACAATCTCTGAGCATCAGACATGATTGAACAGAAGAAAAGGAAAGAAATGTATAATATGGAAGTAATATAATATGGAAATAATTTAAAGCATATAATGCTGATTCAGTTTTTCCTCATACCTCATAGAGAAAGCATCCCTGAACACAATACATTTGGTTAGATATGTATTCTCCATGATAACAATTCAAAATAGATCTTCAGAATTCACCAAACTGATTTCTAAAAGGTACAGTGCCAAAATGATAATCAAAAGTCAAAGAGGACTTTTGTCTTTAATTAGACAAAGCTAAAACTATAAAAGCTATAGATGAGGCAAATTCTTCCATTCTTTCTACATAGACATAATAAGAATTTTTTCCTCGTTATTTCTACGGTAATATACTCTAATTGTATGCAAAAGTTCTTGTGTGGATCAAAAATGGCCCATGCTCTTTAAGGTAACATTGTATTCTGTTCCATCTTTATTTTAAGTAATTATTTCTTAAATGTATTTAAGATCCCCAGATTTTTTTGTAGGATATATGGGTTTGCTTATTTAGCTCAATATTTAATCATTTTTCCCCAGTTGATTTGATCACCTACATAACAAGATTCCAGTGGGATATGGCCAAGTATCCAATCAAACAGTCTCTGAAGAATATTTCAGAAATAATTGCTAAGGTAAGATTATACACGTAAAAGACTATGGAGCTTGTATGCTAATTATTATTACAAAATGACTATTTTTTTATTGCATAACCTATATACCACAAACTGAAAATGTTTTATATATTCAGGATTATTTCTTTTCAAAATACTTATATCACATATAAATTTGCATTACATAATTTTCCTGGGAGTAAATACTATTGAAATATTTAAAAATATATAGATCTTTGGTATGAATTTTAGTACTTATCATTTTGTTCAGTTTTTCCTATAGATGTGTGTTCATTTGTCTAATTAAATATATATAATTTTATATTGCTGTGCTACCTCAGATGATTAGTTATTACATTTTTTGCTAACTATTCTCCCTTCTGTTAGATGTGAGGTCTTAAAACTGCTGTACTTACCACTTGACATGTGCAAGATCTTGGGATTTGGGGAATGGATCATTCTGAAAAATTCCAGAATGTTCTTGTAGCCCCTCTGCATCTTGTCAATCTTGGAACTGCCAAATTAGTCAGGAAGCAGAGAAACAGAATATTGAAGTGTCCTGTAGAAGACTCCATTCCTGAACCCCATACTGCAGTTCATGAATGGAATCCTGTTTGCTAAAACAGTGAAAATTGCATGACGATTTTCAATGTAATTTTTACTGAAATAATTTGGCCTTGCTTCTTAAATATGCATCTAATATGTAGATTTTTTAGGTACAAAAGCTTTTTTCAGAGTGGTACCCTCAAAGTACGCTTAAAACTTTGACAATGTGTGTTGCCATTGATAAGAGTTTTAATCCAGAAACATCAAGTGGTTAAACTTGTTGCAAGGAAACACTGCAACTAGTTTGTTGCTTCTGTCTGACAATAGTTTTCTGTAGAGATTAAAGTAGAAAAAAATCATAAAATACAAAAGGTTTTGAGCATACTTCTTTTTTTTAATTACAGACTGCTCAAAATCATATTTCCTGGTAATATTTCCTGGTTCATTTCTAAAAACCAGAATCAATGAAGTTCAGCCTATTAATTTGAGTGCTTTGTCTCATTTTTTTCTGTTTATTCTTTCCCTTTTTATTTGGCTGCTTGCAATTAGTAATAAGTTTTATAGACATATTTAATTTGGGTCTCTCCTTACTTCTAAGACACAGGTCCTAATTAGTTTTTTTTCCCCAAAGGGAGTGACTCAGATTGATAATGATCTAAAGGCAAGGGCATCTGCATACAACAGCCTAAAAGGCAACCTTCAGAACTTGGAAAGGAAGAATGCGTGAGTTGTCATCTTGTTTTGTAAGATTGTCTCAGAGCTGGATGATCAATTTGATATATATTCAAATTCTTGAAATAATGCACATGTAGAGGAAGCTATTCTGCCTCTTGAATTTTAAAACACAAGTTCTGAATAGGAATGCAACCTTGTATACCTAGATGGTAAAGGAGCATTAAGTGTTGTGTCTGCTTTATAGAATGTCTTTTAACCTCACTAACCTCATTGTAATCATATCTAATCAAATAGCAATAGCACTTAGACTTATATACCGCTTCATAGTGCTTTTACAGCCCTCTCTAAGCAGTTTACAGAGTTAGCATATTGCCCCCAACAATCTGGGTCCTCATGTAATCTGGGTCCAAATGTAAGTATAAACCTATAAAGATCTATTGAGTTTCCCAGCATGTACTATAGAAAATGTTACATCAATAACGTTAATTTCCCAAAGGAGAAAAAGAAAGGAGATCTGTGGAAAGTTTCACTCTCCACCTGAATCGCACTTGTGTCATAAGCACTGAGGCACTTCCAGGTTGAGCTCCACCTGAATGAATAGTACTTATATCCATTTAAAGATTGAAGTAGAACACTCACTTCCTCATCTTCTTCTTCTGCTTTGACAGGGGAAGTTTGCTAACAAGAAGTTTGGCTGAAATTGTGAAGAAAGATGACTTTGTACTTGATTCTGAGTACTTAATTACATTGTTAGTAGTTGTACCAAAGTAAGTCAATATTTTCTTTCCTAAAAAGAGAACAGGCAAGAAAAGCCCAAGAGGAGAAAGAGTTTTTTGTTCATTGAAAGATTTAAATGAAGTTGTCACATATATAAATGAAAGACATATATGAAAATGTGGTACATCTTTTACAAATAGTAGATTGCCCCTAATTTCAACAGATGGACTTTGAAAGGATTTATACAATCTTAAGAGAAACTATAGTACATGTAGTCAACACTTAGTGACTATAATTGGGTCTGACAATTCCATCTGTAAGCAACATTGTCATTAAGTGAACTACGTGATCATGCCTGACTTACGTCAGTTTCACTGTGATTGTTAAGCCAATCACCAGTGGCTGTTAAGCATGATGTCACATGCCTTGACTTGTGATTTATTGCCAGCTTCCTCATTGACTTTGTTCATTGGAAGCCAGCTGTGAAGGTTGCAATTGGTGATTGTATGACCATAGGGATGCAGTGAATATCTTACGTTCAAGGATCAGTCACAATCCTACTTTCCCAATACTGTCGTAAGTTGGAACAATTGCTAAATGGGGTGGTCATTAACCAAGGACTACTCATATAGAGCAATCTTGTAATTAATCATAAATATTATAGTTCCATATAAATTGAAATTCTTATTATCATAATAAAATATACATTCTTAAAATTAAATAAGTCAAGTAAAATCACCTCAAGGTGCAATTTCACTTACTGAGTTGCTTGACTTGTTTAGCTGCTAGTTTGTAGAATTTACCAAAATCAGTCTGAATTTTGCTTCATAGAACTTTATCTTTGTCTAACTCTACAGCCTACCCAGTAATTTCAGTAAAATATTGGTAATTCTAATAATGAGATGTTTCTTTTGTAATAATACTGTAATCAAAGTATAGTGTTCTAGTGTTCTAGCTGAATTGTTAGAATACTAATGGTGTTCATTTTTTTAAACAAATAGAACATTTCTACTAAAATAGTGTTACTTTAGAAAAACACATTTTAAAGCTAATAAGAAACTTAGGCAGAAATAAGATATTGCAGATTTTATTTATTTATCATATTTTTGAGCCACAAAATAGCTGTTAATATAATTAGTGCATTTTTAAATTAAAAAAATGTAATCTTAAAAGGAATTCAACTAGTTTCAGTAGCATTTCACAGGTTTTCCTTAACAGTAGAAAAAGAAAGGTTTTCATTGAGAATATTACATTGGTGTGTATCTATGGCAAGAGAAATCAGGGAGCATGAAACTAAAGCCTTTCCATATATAAATAACAAATGAAAGTGTCTCCTAGCCCTGCAAACTCTTTTAGCACACCAAAGCCCTTTCCAAAGGAGGGGCATGTATCAAAACAACAGTCATGCAGTTTTGATGAACAATTGATGAAGTTTTATGGTGGAAATGAAAACAGAGTCTAGAACTGTGATGGCAAACCTATGGCACGTGTGCCACAGGTGGCACGCGGAGCCATCTCTGCGGGCATGCGAGCCGTCGCCCTAGGCAATGTTCCCTTTAACAGTAGAAACTGCCGCGCGGAGCTCTCTTTTCATGTGCGCGGCCGCGCAGGCGTGCAGCCTCTGCCATTATTTATTTATTTATTTATTTTATAAAATTTATATGCCGCCCAA
>QLTV01003047.1:2480234-2498287 GCA_003457575.1 Thermophis baileyi
AGCCAATGCTCCCTGTAACAGTAGAAAACGCTGCGCGGCAGTTAGAAACTGGCACGTGGCGCTCTCTTTTCATGTGCGCGGGCGTGCAGGCGCGCAGCCTCTGTCATTAGAAAACGCCGTGCGGAAGTTGGAAACTACCGCGCGGCGTTCTCCTGTTATGTGCGCGGCCACGCGGCCGCGCACCTTAGAGGGAACATTGGCCCTAGGTCAGCTCCACTGCGCATGCGCGCGCGCGCCTCCCGCCAGCCAGCTGATTTTCGGGTCTCTGCCATGCATGCGGGAGACGCGTGTGCATGCCCATGCTGCCCTGGGGCACGCGTGGGGGGCATTGCATTATGGGTGTGGGCACACGTGCGCACGCTATTGCGCACATGTGCACGCCTTCGGCACCCGAGGAAAAAAAGGTTAGCCATCACTGGTCTAGAACATGGAAAAAACAGTCAGCTTTTTGGAAACTCAGTATATGCAAAAAGTTATAAATACAGTGGAGTAAAGGACTTGATTCGGTCCTACACACCTGTGTTAAGACTGGAAATTATTGCTTTTTTATTTCAGGACAAATTACACTGATTGGATGAAGCAGTATGAAACTTTGACAGATATGATAGTCCCTCGATCCAGCAAGTAATCTTGTTTCACTTTTCATATTCTTTTAATATACTTGATTCTTGGAGCAATAGTTTGGAGTACAAATCAAAATGGACTGAATATATGTTTTAAAGATTCCATGTGTACAATAGTCTAAATATTTCTTCTCCCTAAAAATTTTTCTCTCTGTTATTTGATTTTGAATTGAATTTTTCTACCCAAACCATACCCTGCAGAACCGATGCTAGTTCTCTGTACTCAAATACGCTTGTGTGGAGGCCTTTTGTTCTCTGTTGATGTGTAGCTTGGTCTGTGAAATTAATTTGTTTTACCACAATGCACCCCCAACCATTGTGCTAAACTATGGTTTGTTAAATAAAATATAATCTGAAGTATAGCAATAGCAATAACACAGACTTATATACCGCTTCGCAGTGCTTTACAGCCCTCTCTAAGCGGTTTACAGAGTCAGCATATTGCCCCCAACAATCTGGGTCCTCATTTTACCCACCTCAGAAGGATGGAAGGCTGAGTCAACCTTGAGCCGGTGAGATTTGAACCACTGAACTGCAGCTAGCAGTCAGCTGAAGTAGCCTGCAGTGCTGCACTCTAACCACTGCGCCACCTCGGCTCTTAACACATTAACTCTAAACACAAATTACACAAAAACCAAAACAGACAAATCATCACATATTAATGCAGTCCATCAACCTAGTTATGATCTCAATTGTTCTAGATGATAGCAGTCTATCATTTGCCAGAGGGAAGAGGGCATCGATTTGTTCTCCATATTCTCCACCTGAGGGTAGGACAAGAAGCAATGGGTGGAAGCTCAGGAGGAGATTCAGTCCAAAAAAGATTGCACAATCATTTGTCTGAGTGATATGAAGACTCCTGCCTTAGGCAGGGGATTGGACTACAAGACCTCCAAAATCCCTTCCAACTGTATGATTCTAAATGGCTTCGGTAA
The DNA here is from genome assembly GCA_003457575.1 of Thermophis baileyi. Taxonomy (NCBI): domain Eukaryota; kingdom Metazoa; phylum Chordata; class Lepidosauria; order Squamata; family Dipsadidae; genus Thermophis; species Thermophis baileyi. Next base: position 2,481,793 of record QLTV01003047.1, read on the forward strand.
TATTCTTTATTGGATAAACTATATTGGTGAAATAGTACCAAATTGCACAGAATTTTGTGAGTGCAGACCAAGAAGAACTCTTATTCTAACCATTTCCCCAAAACCATGTACTTCAATTCATGCTTTTCATTCAGTAAATGGGGCTACCAAAAGCACTTTTGTGTTGGACGCTTAGATTGGCATTGAGTATTTTCTGAAATAATGAAGTTTATGTAGCCATTGTTTGTTGGGAAGAATTGGCTTCTTGTGTAAAATATGCTGTCTATGTTACTTCTGTTAAAAGGATAGCGTAGTAGGTGAACTGCAGTTACTGTTCTCTAATCGAACCATACTGCCCTAAATCTATTATTGTAAACTAAATGTTACAATATAATACAAAACTCTAAATCAATTTACAAGTTTTGAATTACAACTTCAGTTTTTATTCCAGTTTGTGGTTTCATTAAGGCTTTTTGTCTTATGGGTCCTGGCATCTTTTACTTTGCAGCGTTCTTTCTGAGGATCAGGATAATTATCTCTGTAACGTCACTTTATTCAGGAAGGCAGTGGATGAGTTCAAACATAAAGCAAGAGAAAACAAGTAAGTGCAACCCTGCTTTATTTTCTTGTTAAGGAATAGCTGCACAGAAATTTACGAATTGCTGTTCTATAGATGGCATATGTCACCAGAAAAACTATCTAAAATGTTTAGAGATAAATCACTAAAATGTTGGAAATGTCAACAAATACCAGGTTCTTATTATCATATGTGGTGGACTTGCATGGAAGCGAGGAAATTTTGGACTAAGATACAGACATGGCTAGGAAAAATGATGGAAAACCCAGAACTGAAACTAGAAATTTTTTTACTAGGAATTGTTCCAGAAGAGTATAAAAAAGAAGAAATATATTTGATGATACATATAGTAACAGCAGCGAGGATTGTATTTGCACAGAATTGGAAAGCAGGAAATATTCCTGGAGATGAGCAGATAATAAAGAAGATTTTGGACTGCGCTGAAATGAATAGACTAACTTTAAGATTAAAAGAATTAAGTCCAAGTCTATAAATGGAATAAACTGGGAATAAAGTAAGGTTATGTAAAAGAATTCAGGGTTGCTGGAAGACCATCCCAGAATGGAGAAAGTACAGCAAAGAAGGAGGAAAGGAGGGGAGTCAGAAGAAGGAGAAAGTAAGAAGAGGAAGGAAGAGAGGGGTGGAGAGTCAGGGGAGAGGGTAGGAAGGGAAGTAGAGAAGAGGAAAGGAGAGAGGGAAGGGAAGTAGTGCAGGAAGAGAAGGAGGGAAAGAATGGAATGGAAGGAGGGGTTGTAAGATAAGAAAGGGGGGATGGGGAAAAAAACAACCCTGAACTAAATAAAACAATAAGATAAATATAAGAAATATGTATAAAATATGTAATGAGTATATAAAAGAATGAAATGAGAAATGAGCTGATAAATACGTGAAATGTCTATATGGAAAGATAAATAAAGAAAATTTCAAAAAAAAAAAAGAAAAGAAATTTACGAATTGCACTTCTTTCCCTGTGCAGATTTATGGTCCGTGACTTTCAGTATAATGAAGAAGAATTGAAGGCAGACAAAGAGGAAATGAACCGGCTGTCTACTGATAAGAAAAAACAGTTTGTAAGTTCAGTGATATTTTTGCATTAAATACAGAAGTAATTTTTCAGAATCGGTAGTTTCATTGCTGATGTTCTTTTTAGTTTTTTTCATATAAACATGGTACAACCACTGGTTAACAAATAAGCTCTGTTACAGTAATTACTAAATGTTAAAAAAAAGTATTTAACAAGAAGTATCAAAGAAGCTATAGTTTAGGTGTAGTACTCAATCCCACTTTTGTTCAGGGTTATTTTTCCATCAGGGAATTATATTTGACCTGCAAAAGATAGAATGAATGATGCAAGGGCACTATGGCAGATAAGGAAGTGAGTTTAGATATTAAATGCCAGATGTGTTCTTTTCTAAGTGCTAAAAGAACATGTAGGTATTATTTAAGAACTATTATTCATAATCTTTTGCAGTTTGTAGTGAATTCTTAGAATAGTTTATTAAATGATGAATCAGTGAATGTCTAGGAAAGAATACATTGATTACTAAGAAGCAACTTAACTTTATCAAAAATCAGGTCATCTTTCTCATTTTAAATAGAATTATATAGTCAAGTAGATAACAAGAATAGCACTTTTTAGCAAAGCTTTTTACTGGCTTTCTAACATGTCCTTATTGACAATTTCTTAAGCCAATGAGTTGGACTGTACTGTTCTGGATTGCTAAAAAATAAGATTTCTGATTTTGGCTGCTAAACAAGTTTTGACAAGGATAACTATCATGGTTATAGGTAGTCCTTGATTTACAACCACAATTGAGCCCAAAATTTCTGTTGCTAAGCAAGACAGTTGTTAAGTGAATTTTGCCCCATTTTATGATCTTTTTTGCCACAGTTGTTAAGTGAATCACTGTAGTTGTTATGTTAGCAACACAGTTGTTAAGTGAATATGGCTTCTCCATTGATTTTGCTGATCAGAAGATTGCAAAAGGTGATCATATGATCTCGGGACACTGGCCGTCATAAACTCATGCCAGTTGTCAAGCATCTAAATTTTGATCACATGACCACAGGGATGAGGACGATCGTAAATGAGAAACAGTCATAAGTCATTTTTTCCAGTGCCATCGTAACTTTGAACAGTTGAATGGAATGGTTGTAAGTTGAGGACTACCTGTATGAGGGTTTTTTATTTGCCAAGGATGAGACACACTTTAGTATAGCAGATAATTGTACACCATGCTTAATTGTGACACACACCTATAAACTGTTGCTCTGGGTTAACTTCACCCTCCTTGGAATTACTAGTTGATGTAGCCATGTATATAAGTCTTTAATGCTCAAACCTTTAAAAAAAGAATCTTAAAGTTTGTAAAATGGCATACAACATTTGCTCCCTCCAAAAGTTCTTATACTTGTTGGGATTAGGTGCTGCCTACCCTGTTTCCCCCAAAATAAGACATCCCCTGATAATAAGCCCAATTGGGCTTTTGAGTGCATGGCAATAAGGCCAAGCGCTTATTTCAGGGTTCAAAAAAATATAAGACAGGGTCTTATTTTTGGGGAAACACGGTACGTGTGGTTGCTCCTTTACTGTTCCAGGCCAAGATATGCTGCTTACCATAGTTTGTAATTCTGGCAATTGACTGATAGCCCTCTTGCCTCCCTATATGCCAATTGCCTCCCTATTGCCAATTTCCAGACATCGCTTATTGCTTCCTGGTCTGCTTGCTGTCTTACCTCCTTTTCTCCCACACACCCACAATGGTCTTAGAGTTCTTTTATAAGCGAAGGGCCTGTGCTTTCTGTGCACATCTGCACGTTCTTGAAAATGTCAGGGTGTGGCTTAATTAGCCAAACAGCTAAAACACTTGCATGGATGCTTGTGAATAAACTGAGTGGAGGAATGAATGAATAAGCACATGTCATCTCATGTTTCGACTGTTGGAATCTTTTGGGAAAAGGCATGAGCTGAACTGAGCCTTGGGGAGGTGGGGGTGGAAAGCATTCTGCCAGGTTGCAGCTGTTTTTCCCAAATGCAGTCAGCAACCTCAGATTCATTTTCTCACAACCATAGAATATATTACTACTGGGAAAACCAGTAACAATGTATGGCGGTGAGAGTTGGACCTTATGGAAGGCTGAGCACTGAAGAATTGATGCTTTCGAATTGTGGTGTTGGAGAAGACTCTTGAGAGTCCCTTGGACTGCAAGGAGATCAAATCAGTCAATTCTAGTGGCAATCAACCCTGACTGTCCTTTGGAAGGACAGATACTAAAGATGAAGATCAAATACAGGGGTCTCCAAACTTGGCAACTTTAAGACTTGTGGACTTCAACTCCCAGAATTCTGGGAGTTGAAGTCCACAAGTCTTAAAGTTGCCAAGTTTGAAGACCTCTGATCAAATACTTTGGCCACCAGATGAGAAGACAACATTCATTGAAAAAGACCCTGATGTTGGGAAAGATGGAAGGCAAAAGGAGAAAGGGACAGCAGAGGATGAGCTGGTTAGATAGTGTCATCAACGCAATGAACATGAATTTGGGCAAACTAGGGGAGCCAATGGAGGACGGGGCCTGGCGTGCTATGATCCATGGGATTGCAAAGAGTTGGATATGACTTAGCGACTGGACAACAACAATAGAAATCAGAAGCAATATTCAAAATAACTCTGGCAATTTTAAATATAAATTTATGCATCTTGGTGTAAATAATACAAGTACAAGGCAGGGAAGACCTGGGTTGATAGAGATATGAAAGAAAATGATTAATGTCTTAATCAATCCAAATTGAACTTGATGCAACGTTGTTGTTTTTTAAGAAAAAGCTAATAGTCATAGGCTATAATAAGAAGAATAATATCCAGGCCATGAAAAATAGATTAAACTATTTTGCACAGAGAAATTACAAAATATACTGACTAGGATGTTGAGAATTCTGGAAGTGAAGTCCTTTGAGGAGCAGGTGACTTATTTATGCAGAAGGAAAAATTAAAAGGACATATAATAATCTTCAAGTACTTGAAAGATTGTCGCATAGGAGATGGGAACAGATTCCAAAGATTACATCTGAAACCAGTGATCAGAAATGGCAAGAAAGTAAATATTGTTTTCAGCCAAACATTACAAGAAATGTTCTAACAACTTAGTTGTTTGAGAGTGTCAATAGGTGGTGGACACTACCCTGTTTCCCCCAAGATAAGACATCCCCTGATAATAAGCCCAATCGGGCTTTTGAGTGCATGGCAATAAGGCCAAGTGCTTATTTCAGGGTTCAAAAAAAATATAAGACAGGGTCTTATTTTCGGGGAAACACGGTAACACTAACACTTCTTCATGTGAGATGAATGATATGCTATCAGGAATACTTGCATCCTGCATTGCCAAGAATCTGATTCTGTGCAGGATTATTCAGTTGTCCAGTTGAGATGATGTGATGTTCAGTTTCACTAGTCCTAAAACTGATACTGCAATTTTTGATGTTGTTAAATAATATTTGAGTTCTGAATAATAAAATGGCAAAGTATAAATGCTTAAAATATTAAATACATTGACTGTGCTTAATTAGTTCAATTGTCTATTATTTGAAAGAAGTATATAACCACAGTTTTCCGTGCACATTTTAAATACACATTTTAAATATTCAAGAGAAAGTCTTCTAATGTTTACAGTGTCTGCTTGCTTTTCTCTGTTTAATCACAGGGGCCTCTAGTCCGGTGGCTAAAAGTGAATTTCAGTGAAGCTTTTATTGCATGGATTCATGTGAAAGCCCTAAGAGTCTTTGTTGAATCTGTTCTAAGGTATTTATCTTCGTTGCCAAATACAGTTATCTGTTCCTTCAGGAATTACACAACAATTTTATAATCTCAGTTTAGTACATCTTGGTAGATGAACTCCCTTTTAAAAGTACCAAATTCTGTTGATGAAATGAATTGTTTAATTAAAAAAAACTTCGCAAATCACATCTATATAAATAAGAATGAAATTATAATATAAGCCCCTCACTATCTGAACTCATACAGTTCATCTTAGGTTAATGCAGTTGTGAGAGGAGAATTGGTAACTTCTGCTTCAGGCGTAGAATACTGCAGTTTAGTTTGTCATCCTAGCTATTATCCAGTTGCTAATCCTTTCAAGCCAATTTTATAATCTGTGTTTTCATTATGCAGCAAAAGATTTAATTTCTATTTCTATAACCGTCCCAAAACAAATATCTATATATATCTATCTATATATATCTATATCTATATATATCTATATATATCTATATCTATCTATCTCTATCTCTATCTCTATACATCTATATCTATATCTATATCTATATCTATATCTATATCTATATATATCTATATATATATCTATATCTATCTATCTCTATCTCTATCTCTATCTCTATCTATATATAAATCTCGCGGTGTCACGGCAGCATCACATGACGTACCGGGACTTTTTCCCCCTTCGCTAAACCGGGCGTGGCCAGCGTGTGACGCATCCGGCCCGCGGGCTGGGAGTTTGACAGCCCTGATTAGTGCTTCAAAAAATGCTAAGACTAAAAAAAATTGTGTCAGATATAATGATGTGAGTTCTTTTCTCCATCTCTGCCTCCCCCCCCCAAGTTAATTAGCCTTTGCAAAAGAACAATGAGTCAATTCTATTCAGAAGGTTTAAAAGTGACTTTGTCATTTATTTAGGTATGGCTTGCCAGTTAATTTCCAGGCGATGCTCCTTCAACCCAACAAGAGAACAATGAAGAAATTGAGAGAGATCCTCTATGATTTGTACAAACATCTTGATAGTAGTGCTGCAGCAATCATTGATGTAAGTAATCTATATCATAATGAGGTTACCTATAGGTTTCGCCATAACATTGAGTAGTTTTTTTCTGATTTCATATTGTTGGAGGGGATCACAGAATCCAATTCCCTGCCCAGTGCAGAAATCCAGATTAAAACATTAAGATAATGTTTTAAGATAATGTCTGTCTAGCCTCAGAACCAGCTTCAAGTATGAAAAGGTAGTGCTGAGATTCCTTTGATTTGAATTTGTGGGGTGGGGTGGGATAATTTTTATATATATGAGAGAAAGATGCAACCATTAATTTGGGGGGTTAAATTAACCCTATAATTAATATTTTTTTTTAAATTTTCAGGCAACCATGGATATTCCAGGTTTGAATCTCAGTCAGCAAGAATACTACCCTTACGTGTACTACAAGATAGACTGCAACTTGCTTGACTTCAAGTAGCTTCTTTCTGAATCTAGTGATCCTCTCATAGTGTTGATGTACAAGCAAAAAAGGTTGAAGAATGTCACTCCTAAATCTCTCATAAATCCGTGCTTGCTTCTTTCTCCCTTTGCATAGGAGAACAATCCCCTTGGTGGTCGATCCCTTGACATTTTCTTTTTAAAGAGAAATGTAATTATTGTTTTTAATAGATCAGGTCTGTAATTGTATATTGAGAGAATCAAGAGTGTATTTATAAATAGTCCTTTATTTAAAGAGTAAGAAACAAAAGGAGGTCATTCCGCTTTCATGCCATGCCTCATCAAGACCTTGTTTATGCAGCAAGATAGTGGGGAAAACATGCCATTGTTCACTGTGTTTTTCATAGATGTGCTATAAACATTGTAATTGAATTGTGATGTAAAATATGTGCAGACTGATATTCAGTCGATGCTTTCTGAATGTTTTAAGTTTACAAGATACTAAGCACTGCATCCACCCAAGAAAATAAAAATACCTGTACAATTGTCTTGCCTTTGTACTTTGTTCTTATAGGCCACTGTAAAACATATAGGGAGAGTTTCACGGGCTATGAGTCACAAGCAGTCACATTTACAATAGCCATACTGAAACTTATGGCCCCACTTTCCCCCCCTAAACCTGGTTTAAATATTGTACTAAGGCAGGGGTGTCAAACTCGCGTCGTCACGTGACGTATCACGACTTTTTCCCCCTTCGCTAAACCGGGCGTGATCAGCGTGTGACACGTCTGGCCCGCGGGCCATGAGTTTGACACCCCTGTACTAAGGCATGGGTTGTTTCAGTATTGTTCATTAAAGAAATCATTGTTTACTCTTTACACTGAGATACAAATCATGATGTACAAGCTGCCATGGCTGACTTCACAGATGTGATATATGCATGCATACAAAAGCTTTAAAAATGGGAATCATGAGAAGCTATCATGCAGGAGCCCATCTTGACTGTTGATTGGTTGGTCACATTAGCTTTATATTCAGATAGTCATGGGGGTTGCTGTACAATTAGGGTGCTATGTTTCCAGTGCACTAGGGGGCACCCCTGTGCCATTTTAAAATAAACATCATAAATGGTATTTCAGAGTTTTGTTACATGAAAAACAACACTAGAATCTTCCTCAAGTTTCTATACCATTTTTTTCTGCCTTTTGCTAAAATAAAAATTGTAGGTCTACGGCTAACAGGAATATATTGCTCAGCTACAAGTAGCGCTTAAGAGAATGACACAGTGCTTTTGAAACATGATGTAGAATGAAAGGTCTGAACTTCTAAAAAACTCCAGAAATTGTTAAAAGGCAAAATATCTGAATATACTCTGACAATAACCATAACCATATTACATATACATAGTAAAAATTACTACCATTAAAGAATCTATTGTGAAGTGCAACAAGGTATTAATGGCCTGGTTAAACCCCACAGAGAAAGCAAAATAAATTGACTGATACGTAAGTTGTAAATAAAGTTTAAAACCACACAAAATCCTGAGAAATGAAGAATATTTTTTTTTAAAAAGAAATACCTGCTACTTAGACCTCTTGTACAGAAAAATCAAAGTAATGGTTTGGTGAAAATTATATCCTCATTGCTAAGATATATGCAATTAAGCATTATATTGCATGCCTTAAGCCTCCTGCCTCAGTATAGCTATATTTCTCCTTAGTAATCTTGTGTGCTTCCATAAATTCTTGCTATTCTTAATTTTAAGACACACAAATCAATTCTGTGAATTCTGGAACTCTTTCAATATTTATTTTGAAATGTTTGCAAATCATACTTTACTTATTAAATGTATATGCCACCCATCTCACTATCAGGTGACTCTGGGCATCTTACAACATGCTAAAAACAACAGTATAAAACATTAGAACATTAATTATTAAAATTAATAAAAATTAGCCAAGACTGGAACCAGTAAACAACAGGGTGGGGGCTAAAGTCTTTTTTAAATTCATTAACAACCTCCATCAGGGTATAACCCATTGGGCCCCTAGACCAAAAAGCAAAGCCAGGTTTTGACACCCTTTCGGAAGGCCAGAAGGATGGGGAGAGATCTCACCTCGAGGGGCACAATGTTTCAGAGAACAAGCCATGGCAGAAAAGGCTCTTCTGGACCCCACCAGCTGGAATTCCTTGGCAGATGGGGTCTGCAGCAATAGTTGCTGATTGTATGAAAATTTCAGCACAGCGGTGGCAGTTACGTTCCCTTGGTACAGCAGTTTCTTTTTTCCTTAGCATAAGGAATGCTTATACGTGTGCTCACACATAAATGCATGGTTCACCCAATCTCTTGGATATAAGATATTTTTCCTTATCAGAATGTTTTTTTAATTAAATTTTTATTCTGCCCATTTCTCCTACAAGCTGACTCTGGATATTATTTTCTTTATTCTTGCAAAGTTTGCTTCAAGGTAACCTGAACATTTGGATTGCAATGACAAATATCACTTCGTTAAAGTTGCATTTTCAGTTGCAAGGGAATCTGTTTTACAGTTTGGTTTCCTATCTATCTGACATTTGTGCTTTGTTTTGAGGCTATATGTTATGTATTCACTTCAACTGAAGCAAAGTCTTTAGTCTGGTCCGCCATTCAGGCGGGAAAATACTTGAATGTGATTGGTTGATAGCCTGACAGCTCTCCTATAAAAGGACTAGCTGTCTGGCAGAGCTTTTGCTGGGTTACTGACTGTTGTTGAATAAAGAGATGATTGTTAATAGTTCCCAGCAGTGTCTTGCCTCTTCCTTCGCCTATCTAACACTATACACAATGCAATGTTTCCATTGCAGCCAGAACACATAAACTGATTCTATAATTTTCTGACTTGGAGGAAAGCCATTTCCTTTTTTCCTCTTTTAGTTGTTGTTTCTCCACCCTTGTTCTCTACCTGTCCCACATTCCTCATTATTTTTCAAAAGCTGCCATTTTAGCAAAGGTTGCTCTTTATAATTATTCTCTGTTGCCAAGCAACATCTTCTGCACAGCTTAGTATCCACAAGCTGTCAGGGATGAATATCCTCCTTGAGTAATAGTCATTGCAGAGTCTACGGTGTCTAATTTGAATATGTTGATCTGAATTAAAACAGCGAGTCTTTAACATCTGGGGTCAGTCTTCATTTTTCACATTTATTTCCAGCATTTTAGAATTCACATCCTTGCTGGTATCTCAAGGCACCTAATAGCAATAGCAATAGCACTTAGACTTATATACCGCTTCATAGTGCTTTCCAGCCCTCTCTAAGTGGTTTACAGAGTTAGCATATTGCCCCCAACAATCTGGGTCCTCATTTTACCCACCTCGGAAGGATGGAAGGCTGAGTCAACCTTGAGCCTGGTGAGATTCGATCTGCCAAACTGCAGGCAGCCGGTGATCAGCAGAAGTAGCCTGCAGTACTGCATTCTAACCACTGCGCCACTGCGGCTCTTAAGACCTAATGTCTATGGGTAAAATAATCCATGGAAATAATAACCAAGAAAATAAGACGGCATAGAAGACAACATACTTCTGTTTAAAAGAAAGACACAATACAACATACCAAAAGATTTAGATGTGTTTGATGGGCTGTGTTTCCACCTGAAACCAAAGCTTAGCAGTAGAACCAATTACCCAAAAAGCTTCTATGAAAATGGCATTCCTGTGTGGAAAATATATCAACAAGCAGGGAATATCAATTTACCAAAGTTTAAAAACAAACAAAACCCTAGCTGGTTTATTCTTTTTGCTCCCCAATAGGCCGTGGCTCATAGAATCACAGAAAGGGAAGAACTTCTTTGGCCATGAAGTCCAAGTCCTCAATTCTTGTGCCAGAATCCAAATTAAAGCATTCTTGGCCAATGGTTGCCCAGCCTCTGCATGGATACATTCAATTAAAAAAAAAAAAACCAGCTATATTTCCCAAAATTTTTGCAACTGTCAAAAACTCCTACAGTTGGGATTTCCCGCCCCCTTGACTTTGGTCTATGATCTTGTGGGACAGCAGAGAACATATCTGAATCTTCCATATGATTTCCTTTCAGGGTTGTTGTTTTTTAAATGCTATCCCTGCTATCCTTAACCCTGCTCTCTCAATCTTGTCTTGTAAGACTTTATTTCCAGTCTCTTTAAAAAAAAAAAAAAAAGGATGAGATGGGTTAAGTTTTCTAGAATCCAGAGCAGCAGAAATTCTGTATTTCAAAAAGTTTTACCCCAGCAAGGTCTTTGGAGAGAAGGAAATGTTAGGATGTTAAGAACGAAGGTTGCCTACAAAGGAAAGAACATATGTCCGTGTTTAGAAATATAACCCATTTTATTTGTGTACACAATCCTGACTCACCAGTTGCCAGGCAGTGGCTGTGTGCTGCCATTGTGTGGAATAGACATAATGAAAGATTCCACTTTCCGTAAAATAACCTCCCCCTCACTAAACTGACTCATTAAAATGCCGCTATGAATAGGTTTTTGCATCAATATTGAAACATGATGCTATCATCTTCATTTCCCCTTTTCTCAGAACATGATTCTGTTGCACCATCCATTAGGAATAATTGTGTTCTTTCCAGAATGAAACTATTGCCAGCATCCTGGAAGTGGAAGATCTTTTGTTACATACTAGTTCCTTTCACACGTCCTATTAAGCCACAATATGGTTGTTCAGTTTCAACTTAATATGTTGTATGAATCCAAAGGAGAAGTTCAGACACACTGATCTGTGGTTTGTTGGCTGAGTTTAGTTGCTTAGTGTGATATATGAACTCAGCTACTTGTTCTAACATGGCTGGCTGGGGAATTCTGGGAGTTGAAGTCCACACATCTTCAAGTTGCCAAGGTTGAGAAACACTGTACGTATTGTAGGTTAGCACAATATTTGAACTTAGCTTGCATATAAATCTACTCAAATAAGTTTATATCTTATTATAAAAGGCAGCACAATCATTTATTTGGAATGTAAGTGTGAATCTGAGGTAGGAGATCTCTTACCCTCCAGAGCTACTCTTCTACTTGGCTTTAGTTAAGCTTTCAATAATTACAAGCAGGTTATAACTTTGCAAGTTGTCCCCATGTAACTTTCATCCGCAATTGCTGGCCAGTGAAAAGCTCTCCCAATGAATTGGCCCCAGTGGTACTGTGCTGTAGCTTCTCATCTTTGGATGGCTCTGTCTTGAGATTGGAAGGATTAACCCGGTAAAGTGTTCTGTAGAGATTCTGTCATCCAGGTGATGGTTGTCCCAAAGGTGCTTTTTCAGGAGACAACTGGACTTTCTTGTTTTTTCTTTTGAAGATGTTTCGCTTCTCATCCAAGAAGCTTCTTCAGCTCTGACAGGATTCAGCTCCTTCCATTCCCCACTATCTGAGCTGAAGAAGCTTCTTGGATGAGAAGCGAAACGTCTTCAAAAGAAAAAACAAGAAAGTCCTGTTGCCTCCTGAAAAAGCACCTTTGGGACTGGTACAATGTTCTTTCTTTATGTGGCTCAAGGAGCCCTGGGGTACCTAAGGTATTATATTAGCTATTGACCAGTTGGAGGTACTGCATAATGGATTTTGCCCTTAGTGGGTCTCTTCAGTGGTAGTTTTCCTTCATGCTCCCTGGTTTATGCTCAACCCTTTAATGGGATTTGAACCTACAGGCTTTGTACTTGATGATTAGAGCTGTTTTGGTCCCATCACTGGTACTTTGCAGGAAGGGAGGTCTCACAGAACCTATGCAGGTATCTTTCTTTCTTTTTTTCTTATATGCTCTTGTACTAGAGGGAGTAGTAACTCTTACTAATCTGGGCTTCATTTTAGAGACCTCAAGACTGCCTGCCTTTAAGCCACTTGTCACTGTATGATGAGACTGCATTTTCTTCCATCTCTATATATTCTTGCAGATTTGGCTTGGATTTACTTTTGAGACCAAAAACAATGTAAACGCTTTCCAACTTCATTAAATATAATGGCAGACTAGGCAATGTCTCCCATTCTCCATTGAGCAAAGGATTTGAGTATCACATTGGATAGAAACAGTTTTGACTTTTAAGAGCCAAACTATGTAATTCTAGACAGGGGCCATACAAATATGTACTTGTTTCTTCTCAGCAAGCTTTGGAAATGTTATTCATGCAACCTAACACTCTCTGAGCTTGCTTGTTTTCTTGCAAACATTTCATTACCCTAACTAAGTAACATCATCAGTGCTAGTTAGGGTAATGAAACATCTGCAAGAAAGCAAGAAAGCTCAAAGAACACCAAGGACCCCTCATTTCAACCCTGAGCTACAAATATTCTCCTTTATTGGAACCTAACACTCTATATTTGCTAAAAACACAGTACAGCATACCTTAAAGCTCGCTCTCCCTTTTCATTTAAGAGGTACAACTCTATATCCATCACATGGCTGGTTAACATTTTTACTAGAATCAACCAAAAGCAAGATGCTAAAAAAAAAAGAGGGAGGATTGAAATAAAAAAATTAAGCCATATGTTTCAGCCACAGCAGATTAAATTCAGAAGCAATGGTAGAACAGACCAGAAATTCATCCTTGTTATTATTCTGAAACATGGTAAACTATTTTTATATTCTTGCAAAAAAAAATAATAATAATCAATGTGAACACGGACATGTGGTCAGCAGAGGTCAAGTGTAATTTGAAAACTTTACCTTTGCAGTCATAAGATCAAGCACTTTGCAGTTCAAGCACTGAAGATGGAAGTTATGAACTGAAGGCATAGTTATAACTAGCTGTTTTCTGAAGTCAGGTTAAACCTAGCATTCATAGACAAAATCAGCGGTGGGTTGCTCCCGGTTCGGACCGGTTCTTAGAACCGGTAGTGGTGGCAGCAGGCGGCTCCGCCCATCTGCCTGGGACGCTTCTGCGCATGCGCAGATGCGTCGCGTGTGCGTGTGCGCGCACACACACGAACCAGTAGTAAAGGGTTTTAGAACCCACTACTGGACAAAATGGTTTTCTGTGCATCTCTGAAAACAAGTGACACATAGAGGTGTGTTGGCCTGGCAAAGATTTATTTTCCCCATTCTTCCTGTCTTTCTTGTTTTCTTGTATATTAGTAACTGTTAATAGAAAACCCCAAGTAGGAACACAATGATAATTTTTGAAACAACGGAATTCCCCAAATCTCTGTTGGGATCAGGGGTGGGTTCCTCCCGGTTCGGACTGGATCGCCTGAACTGTTAGCGACCTGCTGGTGACGTCACGGATCCGGTTCGGTCGGTGCCGGTCCGTGGGCACCGCCATCTTTTTTGGGGAATTTTTTGGGATTTTTTTAGTTTTTCCTGTTCTGCTGCTTGAAAAAGGGCCCTCCCGTCCGCCCGCCCACCCCTGGGTTTATACTGACCTTTATTCCTTCGCCCGAAGCACAGCTGATTAGCTCCTCAGCTGCGTTTCGGGCTGATTGCAGCTACTGAGCATGTGCAGAAGGAAAATTGCGCTAGGGAACGCACGCAAAACGTCGCGATGCAAACCGGTGGGGAAGGTAAGTGGAATCCACCCCTGGTTGGGATCGTTACTATTTAAGTCATGGTGGATTTAATTTTGGAAATTCATAGGAAAAGAACCTGAAGTAAAACACGCCTTAATACAATGCCTTTATATAAAACTGAAAAAGAAAAAAGTTACTGTTGAAGTGGAAAAATACAGGAAAAAGTATCCAGACAATCAAAAATTTTGGCCATAAAGTAAGATTACAAAGTCTGGGGCTTTCTGGTTTAGATTTAAAAAAAACCCAGCAATGTTGCATAGAGTAACGAAAGCCAAAAAGGAAAACTCAGGTTAACCAATGGAGATGAATGGCAGGACGTTCAGAACAGAGAAAATAAAGTATTTTTTTTTTTTTTTGCAGTTTTTACACACGAACCATAGAATTTCCTATTACAAGGTGTACGTGCTACTTGGAGATACTGATTCACCACAGTATGCAAAGCCAGTTTGGTCTGATTGACATTCTTATGGTTTGAAATGAAGCCAACACTGACAATATCACCGTTCAAACAATTTGGAGGAACTTGTAGCATCCAATATGGCTTCACTCAGGGTTTTTATAACTTGCCTATGCATATTTGCAAAAAAAGTAATTCCATTATATTTGCTGTTCCTCTAAATTGGTAACTGTTAATGTTGTTGTTGTTATTAGTAGCGAAGTCATATCTGACCCATTGCGACCCCATGGACAACGTTCCTCCAGGCCTTCCTGTCCTCTACCATCCCCCGGAGTCCATTTAAGCTCAAGCCTACTGCTTCAGTGACTCCATCCAGCCACCTCATTCTCTGTTGTCCCCTTCTTCTTTTGCCCTCAATCGTTCCCAGCATTAGGCTCTTCTCCAGTGAGTCTTTTCTTCTCATTAGGTGGTCAAAGTATTTGAGTAACTGTTCATAGAAAACCTTAAATAGGAGTGCAATAATATTATTTTTTCAAAAATAGTTCACCAACTCCATGTGTTTTTCCAAGGAGCCTTTGTAATGCACATAAGCTATGATCGGTAAAAAGATCAATAATGTAAGAATGCCCTAATGGCCAAAAACAGCATATAGAAAATGAAAGTAGTTCTGAAATTGTGCTTAAATTATTATATAAAAAGCTGCAGAAATAATTAAAAAAATGACTTGGCTCCAGAAAATGACCAAGTTGCAGCCTCAAATGAAGCTAGGATATTTCACAATGTATGTTAAATTTCACAATGTATGTTAAATTTACACCCCCTCTTTACTTCAGGAACTCAGGGAAAGCATATATACAATTTCTCAAATTTTTCCTCATAAAGTTCTATAAAATAGGCCTAAGAAGAACGACTGGTCCAAAACTATTCAAGGGCTGAGGTTAGATTTGAACCTGGGTTTTCCCAGTTCTAGTTTAATCATTATACAGGAGCAGTTGGGGCCAATACAGCATTGGTATGTATGGGTAAGTGCTCGGATTTTCACATCTTGTGCTGTCATTGACAAAAAGTAAAAAAAAAATTGAAATAGCAGTTATAATGCCATCTTGTGGCTTGTTGTTGTTAGTTGCGAAGTCGTGTCCGACCCATTGCGACCCCATGGACAACGTTCCTCCAGGCCTTCCTGTCCTCTACCATCCCCCGGAGTCAGGGGTGGGTTCTACTTACCTTCCCTACCGGTTCACATTGCTTCGGAAGTGCGCATTTTGCGCGCGAGAGAGAGCAAAGCGAGTGCACGTGCCCCCATCACGTCGCGCAAATGACCCTCTGCACATGCGCAGAAGCCTCTGCGCATGCGCAGAGGGTTCTTTGCAAGCCACTTTCAAGGAGCGGCGACTGGAGAACCGGTTCGGGGGCGTGGCCGGCCATCGCTGCCGATTCGGCAAGTGGGGGCTAATTTCCGCCACCAGTATGGGAGAACCGGTCCAAACCGGCAACAACCCACCACTGCCCGGAGTCCATTTAAGCTCACACTGACTGCTTCAGTGACTCCATCCAGCCACCTCATTCTCTGTCGTCCCCTTCTTCTTTTGCCCTCAATCGTTCCCAGCATTAGGCTCTTCTCCAGTGAGTCCTTCCTTCTCATTAGGTGGCCAAAGTATATGAGTTTCATCTTCAGGATCTGGCCTTCTAAAGAGCAGTCAGGGTTGATCTCCTCTAGGACTGACCGGTTTGATCACCTTGCAGTCCAAGGGACTCGCATGAGTCTTCTCCAGCACCATAGTTCAAAGGCCTCAATTCTTTGGCGCTCAGCCTTCCTTATGGTCCAACTTT
>QLTV01003047.1:2500715-2542310 GCA_003457575.1 Thermophis baileyi
CCGAGTCCACTTGGCTGACCAACACGGACGCCGAGCCTCAGCAGCAGCCGCTGCCCGCCGCCGGCCCGGAGAGCGGCGACGCCGATGCCGGCCTGAAGAAGAGCCCCGGTGAGTCGGGAAAGCGCGGGGTGGAGGGCCGCCCTTCCGTCGCCAGTGCCGCTGGCTGCCGTGCGGAGCGGAGCGGAGCGGAGCGGATGCTCGGACTCCGCCGACGCCGGGTTCCTCCCCCTCCCCACCGCCCCATCTCTTCCGTCTGAGCCTCGGAGCCGGACTGGGATCCTAATTGGAAGGAGCAGGGAGCAGGCTGCGAAAATAGCCGCCTTGCTTTGCATCGCCCCAGGCAAATGCTGGCGTTGCTTTCATACCTTCCCGTTGCTCGCCTAAGAAAAGTCCCGGCTCTGCTGCCTGCGTGGCAATTTAGGCAAGGAATCCGAGTTTCCCTCTTTGGGACGCTGCTTTCTGAGCTGTCTCATGGCAGCAGGTACTCTTCTTCCAGAAAGAAGGGGGGGAACTGGTGGCAGCCTACCTTGACCGCACCTGCTTGCCTGGGGTTAACTTAGCCATAATTTACTCCGTGTAATTTGAGGGCTTCTTGCGATGCAGCTATAAGTTCATTGCACATTTGCCTGCTGGATTTAATTCTAGGCCACTATTTCTCAACCTTGGCAATTTTAAGATGTGTGGACTTCAACTCCCCAAATTTCCCAGCCAGTAATGCTGACTGGGGAATTTTGGGAGGTGAAGTCTACACACCTTAAAATTGCCGAGGTTGAGAAACATTCTAAGATAAAATATGGTTGACTAGATTGCAAATGATATTAACACAGCCACAGCTCACCTTGTGATACGTTAAATAGCATGTATGTCTAGCTTTCATGTTTCTATCTCTCTATCCCTGTCATGGGGAACCTTGAGAATTGTGAATAAAGTCATTCATCTGTTTGAAACCCTTAAGATGCAAGCTGTGTGCAAGATAGTATCATCTCATCTCCTCCACTAACATAATTAGCTATTCTTCTCAGGCCACTTTCAAATGGATAGGATAGGATAGGATAGGATAGGATAGGATAGGATAGGATAGGATAGGATAGGATAGGATAGGATAGGATAGGATAGGATAACAGAATTGGAAGGGACCTTGGAGGTCTTCTAGTCCAACCCACTGCTTAGGCAGGAAACCCTACACCACTTCAGACAAATGGTTACCCAACATTTTCTTAAAAACTTCCAGTGTTGGAGCATTCACAACTTCTGGAGGCAAGCTGTTCCACTGATTCATTGTTCTAACTGTCAGGAAATTTCTCCTTAGTTCTAAGTTGCTTCTCTCCTTGATTAGTTTCCACCCATTGCTTCTTGTTCTACCCTCAGGTGCTTTGGAGAATAGCTTGACTCCCTCTTCTTTGTGGCCAGACCCTCAAATATTGGAACACTGCTATCATGTCACCCCTAGTCCTTCTTTTCATTAAACTAGTCATACCTAATTCCAGCAACTCTTCTTTATATGTTTTAGCCTCCAGTCCCCTAATCATCTTTGTTGCTCTTCTCTGCACTCTTTCTAGTCTCAACATCTTTTTTACATCATGGCGACCAAATGAGTGCCAGCGATTGTCTAAATAACCTCTACTCTGTAAATGTTTGTGGCTAAGACAAAACCCTACACTGAGGTCAGTTGGTTTCATGATTAGTAGAGCTGTACTACCAGATGCTACTGGTATGAACTGAAATCCAGCATAAACTATGAAATATTATTAAAACTTGCTCAATGCAAGGACAATTTCCCACACTTATACTTCACTAATGTGAAACAGATAGCCTGGCCCCAAAGAGTATCTTGCCTTCAAAATGAGCCCCTACTTGTGATTTTCCTTGTACTGCTTTTTAAAAAAACTTTTATATCACCTATAGGTAGTCCTCAACTTAGTGACTGTTTGAAGTTAAAATACCCAAAAGATATTTATGACCTGGATCTGAAATTCCAATGGCCACCCTCCCCCCTGCCAGTCATGTGACTGTATTTTGGGCATCTGGCAACCAGCACACTTTTATGGCTGTTTGCAGCATCCCATGGTCACATGATTGCGATTAACGTTGTTTTTGCTCAAAACTAAGATATACTTCTGGCTTCCAGCAAAAATGCCACAGGGCAAATACTTAAAAACTGTTGGAAAAAATGTAATTGTCAGGTCTAATTATGGTTGTAAGTTGAGGACTACCCATACAAGATTTTTAAAGCATAATTCTGAATATTATTAAATCTTCACTAAAGGAACAATTTTCTGGAACTGCAAGATGCCCTGTTTTCATATTCTTAAAGTATTGTCACTGATTATATAAAGATTCATGCTGGAAGATTTCAGAATGTAAATATATATATATATTATCAAGCAGCTGTGTAATGTAGAAAATATTAATATTTTCATAGGACATTAAATATGGTGGAGTGGCAAAAGTGTTTTGATTGAGAAAGCATATATGTACCATGAGAACAAGGGTCACAAAAAAAGACTAACAATTTGTTCAAAATAAAAAGTGTTCCTTAACAATACTTTAAAAAAAAACTATCCAAGACCCCAAATGTTCATAATATTATAAGATAAATTTTAAGTTGGATGCTTGATTTGGGTTCCAAAGTGTCACTTACATTGTGAAAGTGTCTAGAATTTTGGAAGTTGTTAGATGACTCCTGTAAGAAGCTGAAATAAGTTTGAACGTGCATTACAAATCCTTATTTAAGATTTTTCACCCCATGCCAAAAACTGTCCCACTGAATTGTGTAGCACAAAATAATCCGTCTGACTTTCCACATTTGACTGTCTTGTAACCAGAGGTGGGTTCCTCCCGGTTCAGACCAGTTTGCCCGAACCTGTAACGACCTGCTGGTGACGTCACAATGACATCACGGATCCGGTTCGGTCGCTGCCGGTCCGTGGGTGCCGCCATCTTTTTTTTGGATTTTTTTTTTTTGAATACAAAAATTTTGGGGGGATTTTTTTTTTAATTTTTTCTTCTGTGCATGCGCAGAAGCCGAGTTTCCGGCACTCCGCATGCATCGCCATCTTGTTTTTGGCTTTTTGGGGGTTTTTTGGAATTTTTTTTATTTTTTGGCACTGCGCATGCGCACACGCGCCCACACGGCGCGGCCACGCAGCGCGGGAGGAAGCGAACCGGCAGCAAGGTAAGTTAGAACCCACCCCTGCTTGTGACAAACACTTCCTTAAAAACACAGTCTGATTGTTCATGTGAAAATTCATGTGTACAAAAGAGAACCAGATAAGCAGAGATAAACACATCTGAACATCTTTAGATATTTCTTTTGGCTTCATTTTCTTTGTTCCCCAATTGTTGTTTCTTGCTTATGCGTTGAGGATTACTGCTGTGCTGTGATCAGATCTGACATATTGGAAGAATGTTTTATATGATCTATTGACCTGCTTGAAAAACATTTTATTCATTTGGCTTAGCCCACTATACCACCTTTGTAAAGCTTGTTTGGGTCGAAGTATTCTGCTTTCTGACATTAACTTTTAAACCAGAGGTAGCATTGTATTTTCCCCCTCTACTGCAGATAGGCTAGAAGGAAATATCAATCTGCCCTAATCAGAAAAGGGGTCCTTTGTAGGAAACATTTTTATGCGATCCTTTCAAACCATAATCTCAAGTTTTTGGTTTTCCAACAAATAGCTGTATATTAATCCTTGTATGTGGATCTAAAATGGAAGTTTAAAAATTTAATACAGATAAAAGTAGAATTGGATTTTTTTTCCTTTTTTGCGGACGTATGAGTCTTTGGTGAGCTTGTCATAATGACGCACAATGTTGCTGTATATATCAAATAATGTTCTTTCTTCACCATTATTGGCTGTCAGTCTAGACTAAAGTAGTGTTCTGCCTGACTTGGAAAAAACACTTTTCTTATTCCAGAAGGCAGAATATAAAGGGTGGTCTGAATATCCTGAACAATCAATAACATCTCCTGTCTGCTTTTGTAGCTGCTGCTATCACTTGCAAAAAGTAATATTGACTTTAATTTCTCCAGAAGTCTCTTTAGAACCAAGAAACAAAACAAACATGGTAAGAGATATATTACCTTTATCAACAGCTTTTGCTTTGTACAGGGAACCTGAACTGATGGTTATCTTAACTTAGCCTGATAAAAAGAAAAATGCACAAAAGGGGTAGATGAAATCATTATAATAGGCTGCAAACATTCATACTATAATCTTCCTGATTATGGCCAACATTGCTTTTCCTTTGGTTGGTAGTAATTTGCTGAGATATCTAGAAATATTATCACTTTGCTGTCCGTAGTGCACATACTTAACAGCGTACAGGATAATTATACATTATTGGCTTGCTTTTTTAAATATTCCATGGAACTTATTCTCCAGCTCAAAATCACCCAAAGCAATTTGAACTGGTGAATAACAGAATGTACCAGGAATTCATCGCTATGTCATCCCCAATGGGATGCTTAAACATCTCCAGCAAAGAAGAGTACATCCTTTCTCAAGGAAGATTTTGGGGAAAACAGCTCTTACCATTAGAGTTTTCCTGATACCCAATTGAAATTTACTTCCTTGTAATTTAAGCCATTTTTTCTTTTTCTGAAACATCTTTGAAGAATTGTGCCTTATCTTCTTGAAGACAGCTACCCTGTCTCTCCAGTCTTTTCCAAGCTAAATATATCCAACAGCTTCAACTGTTCCTCATAAATTTTTCTTTCCAGGTTGTTCTTCTTTGGATACCTTCCAGTTTATCAACATCCTTCCTAAAATTTGGTGCACAGAAGTGGACACAATATTATAGGTGAGGTCTGAGCAATATTTTAGATGCAGGATGGAAAGGAATAATGATTTTTCTTTTGACACTGCTGTTGATGGAGCCTAAGATTGCTTTTTCCTTTTTTTGCTGTTGTGTCACTGTTGGCTAACAGTTTGTTATCCACCAAAATATTCAGATGCTTTTTCTAGGTACCCAGCATGGTTCATCCCCATCCTATAGGATAACAGCCAGCGGAGGAAGGGCTGGAGAAAAACAAGTCAAAACACGTAAAAGATATGAGAAATTGTCTAAACCCAAGCAGAAAAGCACACCAAGTACTTGTTACTGGCAGAGCTCCTTACTATAATTAAGTTTTAATGGCACCTAGAGTATTTTTTATAATTATCGGATTCTAAATACGTTTTGAATCCCTTGAAGAAAGCAGATCCTTGATTCTAATCATCTTGATTTTTTTTTCTCTCTTTCTCTTGTGACCTTGGGATTATTTATTGTAAATTGGATCTTTCCTTTCAGCTGTCCCCTGGGAGTCATTTCAAAGGCTGCTCCTGTATGTTTTTTGAGAGGTTTTCATTCAATGAGCCAATTATTCAGGTGGTTTTTATTTTCTATATTATTTTCAGATGGAAAATGAAATGGGTACCACTAACAAATGGCCTTTGGTGGATGCTGATTATTTTCCCTGAGGCGTCCTGTTGGGTTTCGATTAGAACATAGCTATAAATTAGGTTAGATAAATGACATAAGATTGTAGAGTGCATCTTTTTGTTGCAATAAAACCACATGATAACAAGCTGATTTATCCGCTCCATTGTAATAATGCATTTTAGCTCCGTCATCTCCCAAACAGTGCTAGTAATCATGTCTCCTTTCCTTTTGATTTGCTGTTTTTGTTCTGGAGTACTGCTAGTTCTAGTTTGCACTAAGCGCTTTCTTGCTTCTAGTGTTTTGCCCTCAGCATATTTGCTTTGCAGCATATGATTCTTTATCTATATTCCTGTCTAAAGTGTATTTCTGTTGACTTACAGCAAGTAACTAGGTTGTACCTGGAGATTCATTGGCAATAGGCAAACTCTACAAAGGTAGCCATTTCTCTCCTTAATTGCTGAATATGTTTTGCAAGTATAAACTTTGATTTGTTCTGCAATCTCTTTGTGGAAGCTTTGTATAACTGAAGTGGCACCATGGGAGAAAATTGCAGGGGCTAGTTATTTACTTTTTGTTGTGAACGTAAGTAATTTGGGAAATACGTCACGTAAGGGAAATTAATGATTTTTCTCCTTGTACGCCCTGGCTATTTACAACTTTAAGTGATCGATAACGGACTAAAAATCACTTCTAATTCAGCTGAGCCATTTCAGCGTAAGGCAAATGTGGGTTTCACAACCTAACTGCCTACCTGTTTTCACCTGCAGCATCCAGAATATGTGCCTTGCAATATTCCCATTATCTAAAAGATATTGCTTAAGCAGCCATAATTTTAAATTGTTCCCCTACCTCTCCTGGAGCCTAGGGTTGTCATCTGCAACAGCTTTGTTTCCCTCTGTCTCCAAACAGTACATAATAAAAGCATCCGTGAAGGAAGTCATTATTATTTCTTCCTGATTTCTTCCACAAAACTTGAGAGCCAAGTGACTTGTTTAATTTCTTCAGAAGGTCTATGCAGGAGAGGTGAAAACATGTACTGTATACAGGGACGTCTGAAACACGGCAAATAAGGTTTTCTGTGTGTGTCATAACATCCCATTGATATATTAAGTAATATTTCTTTAGCTAGGCTTGTCATTAAAACACGTCCCCAAACAATTGGCAAACCCAATAAAAATGAGAAAAATGAACAATAGTGACCAGATCTTGGTTACTAAGGTCTTTTATTCTTCTCTACAGTTAGCATTTTTCTCTTTTGACTTTAATTAATATACAGAAAGGAAAGAAAAAGAAAAAATAATTAGCATAGTGAAGGGAGGAAAAAACTAATGCAATTACCACAAGATAAATTGTATATATAAGGGCTTTTTGTGCATAAAGGATCATTTGACCTTTTATGACCACTCTTAGACTGCAAATTTGCTTTCTTGAGGTAATGGGAATCCTTCCATGTAATCCAGATGACCATAAGATGGCAGCAAAGAGTTGGGGTGGTGCCATTACCGTCCCTCTGGAATTTTGTGGCCCAGACACAATTGCTTTAATTTAACGAACAAATACACAGATAACACACACACACACACACACACACAGACACAGACACACACACACACACACACACACACACACATTAATGGTTCCAGTAATGTAAGGCTGTATATTTTTTCATAAAACATATATTTCTACATTTATTATCCTGAGTTAACATTTCTCTTTTAACAATTTAGTGCATAAGACTGCCCTGCTATTTGTGAAAATCTGCATCAAATTGAGTAACAAAACAAAAAAAAATCAATATAACGGTTTGTGTGCACTTCATGCAATCATCAATATTTGTATACAATCTTATTTCTTTGATCACAGAACACAGCATGAGTCACTCTCAAAATTGCTCTAAATTTTTCATCATGGTCATCATGATTCTCAGATATGTACATATTCTCAGATATGTACAAAGCATAATTTTCTATACCTTATTGCAGGGAACAAAAAGAGCTTACACTAGAAATATTATTGGTGTCCTTCAGAAATCTCAGGGTAGTGGTCAGGATCTAGAGGCAGGGGAACGAAAGGTGCTAAGGTGGAACAAAAATTGAAGGCATATAATTCAGGAACCAAAGGATGAAAATTCAGGATCTGCTGAGTGAACAGCAATGAGGATGGATAGTATGCCTCTTGTCAGTTCTTAGCCAGCTCACTATACAGGTAGTCCTCGACTTTCAACTACAATTGAGACCAAAATTTATGTTGTTAAGTGAGTGTTGACCCATTTTACGACCTTTCTAGACACAGTTGTTAAGTGAATCACTGCAGTTGATAAGTTAATAACACGGTTGTTAAGTGAATCTGGTTTCCCCATTGACTTTGTTTGTCGGAAGGCCACAAAAGCTGTTTCACATGATCCTGGACACTGCAACCGTCATAAATATGAACCAGTTGTCAAGCATCCGAATTTTGATCACATGACCATGGGGATGCTGCAATGGTGTGAAAAATGGTTGCAAGTCACTTTTTTCAGTGCTGTTGAAACGTTGAACGGTCACTAAATGAATTGTTGTAAGCCGAGGACTACCTGTATTCCTGTTCCTAGAGCCTAGGAGCAGAGATGTGAGTTCTGGCATCATATCTCCAGTTATTGCTACTTCTGGAGAAGAATTTGCCACCAGCTTGTCCTGAGAATTGGCTGTGAAGAGGTACCAGCTCTTCCATCCCATTAGAGGATTAAAGTCCTGAAATACTCCTCAATTTATGCTGTTGAAGTGTCCTTGTCCTGGACTCGCTACTCCGTAACCCTGTGGTTTTATGGAAAGCAATCCAGGCAGTTAACCTTTCTTGCCTGCCTCAATAAAGAAGACAGAATTCCATCATCTAAACTTTACTCAACGCTGCAAGATCCGGTAAAATTAGGAGAAAATTAACAATGGCATATGATTACATAATAATTAGCAGCCATGCTCCATAGAAGAGGCCATGTGCTCCTAGCTACAATATGGCCTACTTACTCTCTAGGCCAAAAATATATTAAGGCCCTATACTCCCCCCCCCCGGGCTTAAACTGCCTAAAGGTGTGTAAGGATACATTGCTCACCCATAATACCCCCAGATGGGTTGGATTGCAGCTGAAAAACTGTGAGTGGTTTCTCTGAATGGAAGATGGAGGCTGGAATGGCATCACTTCCCTTCTCTTTCCCATCAATACTTGTAACAGAAGTGACGAGACAGGAAAAGGGAAAGTAAGTAATAATCCCTGAACACTTCCCTATGAAGGGAACATGCTGCACCTCCTTTGGCCAGCAAGGTCGGGGTTGCCAAGCTTACTTATAAGGTAGCTAAACAGAAAGAAATTAACCCATCCTACCAGAGCAGCAAATGCTCTGGGGACAAAAGAGTCCTACTGTACTGATTGTTGCTGTAGCACAGGGGTGTCAAACTCGATTTCATTGAGGGCTGCCTCAAGGTTGTATTTGACCTCAGGGGGCTGAGTGGGCGTGGCCAGATTGACGTCCTGCAGCCCTCTGCCAGCGAAAACAGAGCCCCGGAGGGCCACGCGCGGCCCTCCCGAGCTCTGTTTTTGCTGGCAGAGGCACCGTGGGCTGGTCCTTCACTGTTTCCAGGGCGGCCCCGTGGGCCAGATCTAAGCACCTTGCGGGCCTTGAGTTTGACACCCCTTCTGTAGCAGATTTTGATCCCAAAGCTTTGGCTTTCATTATCTTTTGACTTTCCTTCAGGGGTGGGTTCCACTTACCTTCCCCACCGGTTCGCATCGTGATGTTTTGCACGCATGTGCTAGCTCCGCTCGCGCGCGTGCGCACATTCCCTCGCGTAATTTGTCTTCCGCACATGCTCAGTAGCTGCAATCAGCCCGAAACACAGCTGAGGAGCTGATCAGCTGTGCTTCGGGCGAAGGATTAAAGGTCAGTATAAACCCAGGGGCGGGCGGGAGGGCCCTTTTTCAAGCAGCAGAACAGGAAAAAATTCACAAAAAATTTCCAAAAAAAGATGGTGGCGCCCACGGATCGGCACCGACCAAACCGGATCTATGACATCACCAGCGGGTCACTAACGGTTCGGGCGATCCAGTCCGAACCGGGAGGAACCCACCCCTGCTTTCCTTGTGTTCTCAAGCATAATGATTTGGTTTTATTTATTTCCTAGGTATATCTCCATGTTCTGACTGTCATTTGACTGGTTTTCATTGTTTTCTGCCCCCCTGCCCCCGGTCAAGTATTTTATAAGAAAACATTGCAGCTCCGTCGTCCATTTCTTCTCCAGTTCTCATATGGTGTTCTCCATGTTAATGTCAAAGCCATTTGATCAATACCTACTTGACTGCAAATTGCTGACCTTTCTGTCTTTCTGTTGACTAAGTGGATAAATACACCTGGTGTGCTTCAAAAGGATCCTCATTTTTTTTTTTGTAATGCACAGGGACAAAGTCTTTTGTCTCAACTTGTCGTTTTTACGAATTGTTCTACTGTCTTTTCTTTTAAAATAACAGTTCAGATAGTCCTTGACTTACAACCATTCATTTGGTTTGAATGGTGACCGTTTGAAGTTACAATGGCACTGAAAAAAGTGACTTATGACCAGTTTTCACACTTATGACTGTTGCAGCATTCCCATGATCACGTGATCAAAATTTAGGCTTGGCAACTGGCATGTATTTATGATAGTTGCGCTGTCTCGGGGGTCATGTGATCACCATTTGTAAACTACCAAGCTGGATTCTGAAAAGCAAAGTCAATGTGCGAAGCCAGATTCACTTAATGGCCACACAATTCACTTAACAACTGCAGCAATTCACTTAACTACGGTGGCAAAAAAGGTCATAAAATGAGGCAAACTCACTTAACAACTGCCTTGCTCAGCAATGGAAATTTTTGGTTGTGGTTGTAAGTCCTAAGCATGACCTAAGCATAGCTCATAAAATTGTCTGCTACAACGTCCTTCCTGTCAACGACTACTTCAGCTTCAACCACAACAATACACGAGCACACAACAGATACAAACTCAAAGTGAACCGCTCCAAACTCGACTGCAGAAAATACGACTTCAGCAACAGAGTGGTTAATGCCTGGAACTCACTACCTGACTCTGTGGTTTCCTCCCCAAATCCCCAAAACTTTACCCTTAGACTGTCTACTGTTGACCTCACCCCATTCCTAAGAGGTCAGTAAGGGGCGTGCATAAGCGCACCAGTGTGCCTATCGTTCTTGTCCAAATGGTCCCTTTTATTTGCACCCATCTTATGTATATAAATAATGTTATACTTATGTATATTACCAAATATGTACTTGACAAATTTTTTTTAAAAAAAAGTCAAGGACGACCCTGTATTGTTTTGCCTCTATTCTTTTCAAGCCCTTCAACAGTGTTGGAGCATGGATGGCATGTATATACATATTGAAAAGGCCACTGTCTTTTGCAAGAGTTGTTCCTATTTTCAGGGAGTACAGAATGGCCTCAGTGTTTCCTCACAGAGATTTTAAAATCTGCCTTCACTGCTGTAAACGTATCCGATGCCCATGGGGAATGGTTTTCTACCAGGAAACCATCTTTCTGTTCCAAAGACGAGGGGAAGCTTATTTCTGTTGCTGTGTGAAGTGCTCACCATCCCAAGTTTGGGATCACAAGGTTTTGTTTTGTTTTTACAAATACCCTAGAATTTCAGGAGGTTGACTCAGCCTTCCATCCTTCCTAGGTGGGTAAAATGAGGACCCAAACTGTTGGGGGGCAATATGCTGACTATGTAAACTGCTTAGAGAGGGCTGTAAAGCACTGTAAAGCGGCATATAAGTCTAAGTCAGCGGTTCTCAACCTGTGGGTCGCAACCCCTTTGGGGATCGAACGACCCTTTCACAGGGGTTGCCTAAGACCATCGGAAAACACATATTTCCGATGGTCTTAGGAACCGAGACACCGCTCCTCTATCCGTCCACATACGAGTACCTGGGGACGGTGCGACGCATGGGCGGCCCTCAAATGCGCAGGTGCCGATGGAAGGGCCGCGCGCACTAGCCCTCCATCTTGGTGCCAGTGGCGGGGCGGGGGTCGCGGCATTAGGAAGGTTGAGAACCACTAGTCTAAGTGCTATTGGTATTGCTATCTCACGTGGCTAAGTTATTTCTTATCATTTGCTAAAAGTCAATAGGCAAATATCTATGCAAACACTTGGTGTCTACATATGAAGGGGAGAAGAGGTATAAGAATATGTAAATGTAATGTAATGAATCTTATGTTAATTTTATCATGGACAAAACATCCTTTTATAGAACAGAATAATTTTGTCAATTTTCTTTTCAGCTGAAAAATACCATATGTAAACTAATAACAAATATTTTGGCTTTCACTCTGCAATTTTGTGTTTTCAGGAATTTTGGAGGACAGCAAATCAACCCAGACCTGCATGGCAAAATCTTCAATTTCAAGTGGCATGGCTATTCCCGAAAAAAGAGCTCATTGTGCTACACAGTGTACAAAACTATCAACTCACACCACTGGAAATGCAGCCCAGAAGCCACAAAATAGCTTTAGAACCTCAGAGGTGAGTGTAGGATTACATTCTGTTTATGTGGCGAAATATTAATTGTACAAAACCACCCTCACTGCTATTCCACTACTGCGTTTAAAAACCCTTGTGAATTCTAAAGGTAAAACAATTTTGCCATTAGGTACTTTGTGATGTGGTTTTATGTTGCTATAGCAACTGGATTGAGGGAGTAGAGAAGGCAAGTTCTAAACATTTACACAGATGGCTAAACACAAGCTCCAGGAGCAGGATCCCAAACCTTTTAGGAGCAGGAAGTCAAGGATGAGAAGAGGATGATGGCTGGCTTGAGGCCAGGAGTCGTGAGGCAGAATGAAGCAGAAATTTCTGCCAGTGGTGCCAACAATTGTCACCAATACGTACAGCAAGATCCTTAGAGCTATAGTCATTTACAAAACCCACCACCTTATGGCAGCTGCCAATCAACTGGTGCAGAGAAAAATTAGACTTGGCTCGATAGTGTGACACCAGAGTCAATCCACAGATGGTGCAGAACAATCCTGCAGAAGGGCCTTTACTCAAATGCAATTAAGCTCTACAGTATTTCTGCAGTTATAAGGAAAAAAGTATTCAGCTAGGCATTCCCCACCCCCTCTCCATTGGCACAATTATCCTTCATGTTCAGATCTTCTCAGGTTGAAGGAGACAAAGGGTTAATTTTCCCCACCATTATAGCCAGATTCAGTTAGAATTAATTTGTATAAACTCTTGTTTTTCTTCTTCAGAGGACTAAACAGCAAAGCCTTGCCACACACAATGTTTTCAGGCAGATCGAGAATATAGTGTGATTCTAAATGTGATGAAATGCTGAGCCATTCCATTTTCTAAGAATGGCATTATGCAGTGTATCCTTGACATTATTGAAGGAAGGGGTGGGGAGAATGTTATTTATTCTCCCCATAAACTATTTCCATTTATAAGTATTGATTGCTCTTTTACCATCTTGTACAGTTATTTATTGAGAGCAACCAAGATGTTAAGAAGGTTGGAAAGGAAATGATAGGAGGAATGCTTGAAGCCATTGAATGTATTTAGTCTGCAGAAAAAAGGCTGTGAAAAGACACGGTAATTGTCTTCTACTTTATTCTTACTATACTCCTACTCTCTGAGGGATTATTATCATATCCGTCTGAGGAATTCTTCAGAGCTGTTTGAGAAGACAAAGCAAGAAATAATAGGTTATTTACATAATAATATGTAAGTAGATCTCAGTTAGACATCAAGCAATATGTTTTAATAGTAACAGTTTGATGAATAAGTGTTACTATTAGAACATATTGCTTGATGTCTGAGATCTAACTTCAACTGCTTTGAAGCCAAACTGCTTGTGAGGAAGTGACTGGCCTTCATTGAAGATAATTTAAAAAGCCCAGTTAGTCATCTCTGAGGTATGATGTATAGGTAGTCCTCGACTAACAACAGTTCATTTAGTGATGGTTCAAAGTTACAACGGCACTGAAAAAAGTGACTTACAACCATTTTTCACACTTATGACCATTGCAGCATCTCTATGGTCACATGAGCAAAATTCAGATGCTTAGCAACTGACTCATATTTATGACGGTTGCAGTGTTCTGGGGTTATGTGATCATCTTTAGCGACCTTCTGACAAGCAAAGTCAATGAGAAAGCCAGATTCAATTAACAACCGTGTTACATTACTAAATGTAATAACTGCAATGATTCAACTTAGCAACTGTGGCAAGAAAGGTCGTAAAATGGGACAAAACTCATTTAACAAATGTCTCATTTAGCAACACAAATTTTAAGCTCAATTGTGGTCGTAGGTCGAGGACTACCTGTAGTAGTACTGCACTGGGCTAGACTAGATGGTATTCGAGGTCGCTGGTAGGTCTTTACCTTCTGTGATTGTTTTCTGAACTAAAAAGCTCCACATCTTTTATAGCTTTCATTCTCCCACACCCACTCAGAAAATTGTCAGTTTGTTTTAGGTTTGATTTTTGCAAATTTTGAATTGAAATAATTATATTAATAAGTTACGATACCTAATTTAAGACTAGAACCTAGAGATCATTCAAGTTCTAATGCTGTTAGGAATACTATTTAATCAGTCTCTTTTATTTAAACTGTTCTCCAATCTTGTTTCCCTGTTTAGGAGAATTACTTCTAAAGAATATATTCTAAGCATAAATTATATTTTATAAACTCCTTTTCAAACAGGCTAAATGGGACAGGAAAAGAGCCACAAAAGAAGTTAGTAGTAACACTGCCAAAACAGACAAATACAAACAAATAAATAGCAACAGAAGAGTCGCAAAGAATGGTATCAATTAAGGAAGCACTGAAAAAAGGTGAATGAGTTCTGCAATATCTTGCTGCACTTTACCTGACTGCACAATGCAGGGATCTGGAATTTCAACGCTGACGTTATGCTGAATGTGGCAGACAACTGAATTGATGCTGAGTGCCTTTGGAAAAATGGTGGACTTTATTAGCTCTGCAGTTCTGCCAGCACTGGAAGCTTGAATACTTTTTCTTGTCCTGTACTTGATGAGCTTGGCCATCAATTAGGAAGTAACTGGTTTGATTTTTACTTTGCCACTAACTAACTAACTAACTCATGGTAACTTAAGTTAATTTCCTATGAAGAAAAATGTAAATCAAATGATCCAGGGACGCTAGAAAAACTTCTCAGAAATTAGGGCTACATGCAACATACATTTTTAGAGGCATGAAAGCTGTTCATTCATACAATCAGGTATTGATTGATTGATTGACTGATTGATTGACTGATTGATTCATTATGTGCCATCAAGGTAGTGTGGACTCTTAGAGACCACAAAGACAAATTTTTCCCAGGATGATCCCAGCCTGGCTCTTCTGATGGTGCATAGTTATCATCTAGATTAATTCAATTTTAATACTAAATGTATATCATCTGAAACCAAAATGTGATCACAGCAATCGCTGTGTGCAAAATGGGTGATCCTGTCATTAATGTGCTGAGATACCAAAAGAGGGTTCTATGGTACTATTACAGATAACTTGCTGCTACCTAAAATAGATGGCCCAGAATTGCGTCACTGTAAATAACTGTGTGACAGGTGTAAAACATTTAAGAATGCAGTATCCTGTTTGGCCATATAGGAAGTTTGCAGTGGGTTGTGCTATAATAGTTAATGGTATTTGCTCATTTTTGGGGAAAGTCAATTCCCTCTGCCAATGTGCCACAATGTGGTGTGTGCACCACACAATGTGCCACACAGGACAGGCCTAATTCAACTGTCAGTCTCATTGGCAGCTGCCTAAAACCAAAAGTGATTCTTTCTCAAGAATAATTCTCACAAAGTTCCCTAGCATGAAATGAAAAGGAAGAATTGCAACAAACCGTGAATTATATTCAAATTTGAAATAACCTGTATCCACCAACATTGGGGCGGACATTTTCTGATTTTCTAACCATTTTTCTATGGTTCAGAAAGGAGGTGGTCTCTGCATTGATAACGAGGAAAATTTCTTCTGACCGTATGATCAAAGCTCAGCTTTGATACTATTTTGATAACATAAAGCCTGACTGAAAGTCTGAGTTTCACATTGGCCTTTGCATTTATTCCTGCTGAAAATCATGCTGGTATAAAATAGTAAAATTATGCAAAATGCATTGTTTATTTATTTATTGTTTTTGTAAGGCTACACAATTCAAAAAGAACTCAGAGTGCCATATAGCAGTGGCCTTGCTTTCGTGTGCTGCTTGCATCCCGTGGATGGGGCTTCGCTTGTTTGCGCAGCCTGGTTTCTGGCATGCCGCGGACTGGGGATTGGGGACCCCTGCCATATAGGATTTAAAATAGATTTTAAAAATTGACTAAATATGACAACATAAAAAGATAGTTTTGATTTCACTTGAAAGGCAACTGATGTAAAGTTCAAAATGCTTAATAGTGATAGAAGGTATTTTTGATGGTCACAGAAGGAAAAAGTAAGTTTTAGGATGAAATTACATGTGACAGTGAAAGGGAAGTGCATATTTTTTCATGAATTTCCATTTTTCATATTTGCATAATATATACTTCACCCAAGTGTTTAATTCCTGCCCTTGTGGTAAAAATCCTTTTTAACGTACTGTTCACTTAATAAGAGCTTCAAATAGAGGGGTGGGGTGGGGAAATTATCTCTTGATTGTGTCTTTTCAAAAGAGAAAAAATTGTATATACTATATTCGAGTCTCTAATTTCAATGGAGAAGCAGAGCTGTTTTAAAGCAGGGCTAAATTTTCCAAGCAGAAGTCTAATCTATAAATTAATAAAATATAAATCAGTAAACAAATTAAGTGACCAGATTACTGGAGAGAATCAAAGCTGAACAATTATCAATATATTGAATGAGAACCTTAATTAGCACAGAAGAGAGACGTTTTGGAAATGTAACTAGAAAAATGTGTACTATTAAAAGAAATTGCTTGATACAGAAATCCAGTGTTTGAAATCTATATTCAGTTTTTAGTCTTAATTATAGCACTGCAGGATTGCATAAGTGAAAATAACCTTTGAATCATTCTTGGCATTACCTAAGTATGTACACCCAAGCTTTAATTCAAATGGTGTGTGTATGTGTGTGTAATATACCTAATTAGAAAGGAGTCCTGATGCTTCAATAGAGCTTGCACTCAGCATGCATTAACTATTTTCATTTTCCTAGGAATAAGTCTCAGTTGCTTCTGAGCAAGTATAGTGTTTGGTTTTCTATAGATCACCCCCTATCTGCTAACCTAGACTGTAATCTGTTCACAGGTAAGCCTCTTAGGTCTCATTAAATTTAGTAACCTATTTATCAGACATTGAATTCCGGAACAAATGACGTACTACCATCTGTGGAGGCCTCCAAAATTAACTGAACATAAGAGAGAGAGCTGGCAATTGCACACTCCATAACTGCAATATTAACATACTCAATATTCTTATGTCTGCTCTTTCCATTGGGGGCATTTAAATGCCTGCCTGCCTGTCTATGCCTGGATATATGCATACAGATTCTCTGTTGGTCAAAAATCTTGCATAATTAAGGTTTATGCACACATGGGAAATTCATACATAAAACCTATGCTATAAATCTGAAGTGAAGCTGCTTCTGAATGCCTAGACTGAATGCCTAGACTGATGTACCCCCAATACATTGCTCTCCCCCTTTCCCCCACATCACCCTAATTTAAATCCTACATACGTCTAGTCCTGCCAACTTAAAGATGCTGACTTCAGTTCCCAGAATTACTCAGCATGATGGCTGGGAAATTCTGGGAGTTGAAGTCCAAACATCTTCAAGTGGCCAAGATTGAGAGATGCTTGGCTAGCAACTCTATACATTTCATGAACTGAGCTGTAATCCATAAAAGCTTACTCCTTTTAGTAAAATTTGTTAGTCAGAAAAGGTGCTACCAGATTCCTGATTTTACATAGCTGTATAAGGATGGTGTCATCCTCTGGTGAAGAAATGATCAAATTATTGTTTTATTTAATATAAGCATTATATCACTTTGATTCAGCCTTCTGGATATACTGGAATACAAACTTCCATCATCTATGCTATTGCAAATAACATTATTTTTATATCAGCATTTAAGTGGCCAATGTTAAGTACATACCTGTAAGACTGTCAAGGATCTGTGAAAAATTCCAGAGTTTGAAAGTTAAATACAATAGACTCTTCAAAAGTTCTCTCAGTTCTAGAAAGAACTTGAAGTGCAATCAGTGAATCAGATCACACTTAAGGCTAAGTCTGGGTTTATTAATTGAATCACAATAGGCTAGGTTTATAAAATATAATTTCTGAGTGCATATAAACAGAAGTTTAAACAAAATAATGTATAAATTCAGTATTATTCATGTCTCAGATGCGGAATTAATCCAAAACACAATTTGTTAACATAACAGAAACTGGGTTCCAAAATAAAGAATGAGGGGTCCTTGGTGCTCTCTGAGCTTGCTTGTTTTCTTGCAGACATTTCATTACCCTAACTAAATAACATCATCAGTGCTAGTAAGGAGTGCTGTTTGCTGTCATTTTATATTCTGGTGTCTTGCCTGTCTGTGTGGGTAGGGGTGGTCTTAGAGATTGTTTAAACAGCCCAACCAAAGAATCTCTAAGGCCGCCCCCACCCACACAGACAGGGGAAGACACCAGAATATAAAATGATAGCACTCCTTACTAGCACTGATGATGTTACCTAGTTAGGGTAATGAAATGTCTGCAAGAAAACAAGCAAGCTCAAGACAGCATCAAGGATCCCTCATTTCAACCCTGAACTACAAATATTCTCCTTTAAGGAAAGAATATAATGATTGGGCTTAACTCAACTAATCTAACCCCTTCTTGGATGAGAAGCAAAATGTCTTCAAAGAAAAACCAGAAAGTCCAGTTGCCTCTTGAAAAAGCACCTTTGGGACAACCAAGACCTGGATGACTGAGAATCTCCATAGACATTCAACTAATCTAACTACGGTAATATAAGCGCTGTTCTTGTCAGTTTATACTTAGTTTAAAAGCACATCAGTTATTATCTTAATGCCACTTAGTTCTTCAAACTGCAAGATGTTGCCAAAGAAAATGCACAGGGTCAAATCTTAATCTTAACACAACTCAATATTTATGCTACGCTTCAAAAAAAGGACTTTTGGAGAAAACAGATTCATGCTTTTTCACACAATTTAAAATAAATAGTTTGTTCAGTCACACATTCAAACAAATTTCCTTTCTAGAGTCAGAATTACTTATCTGGCTACCACTGACCTAGCAGAACAGCTGGTGGTCCATAACAAATTTTATTTTACTGCAATTCAACTAGTGTAGGATTTTAGTCAGTCCCACTAAAACAAGACTGAATTCCCACAGATTCTTATTACTTCTGTTTCAGCAACACACTGATTCAGTGAGAAATTATAAGTAGAATACATGGTTTTTTCCAAACTCATTTGGAGATACATATATAAAACTATAACCTTTTAAATAATATGTTTATATCCTGACAAGTTAAAAAACAGTTGGAAGGAGTGTTTTTTTCTGTGTTGAAAAACAAGAATATAACTAGGAGTTTTGTTTTATTTTGTCCAGAGTTATTTTTTAACTTTATTAAACATTTTAACAGATACACTGCAATTCTCTGAATTTCTTGCCTCCAAAACAATTGGAAATAAACCTTTGACCCTGCAATGGGGCAGTGAAATGCATCAATATTTATATACCAACGTACATATGGTTCAGTGTTTCATCTTAGTTCTTAAGGTCTATATCAGTGATGGCTAACCTTTTCCAGACCGAGAGTCCAAAGCGCGCGTGCTCCCGAACTCCCAAAATGCAATGCGCACGTGGCACCTGCACATGCGTCCTACCCCTGCGCATTCATTCGTAGCCCCCCTGCACATGCCCCACCCCCCCACAGCCCCCCGCGCATACGCGGCAGAGACCCAAAAGCCAGCTGGCTGGTGGGAGGTGCGTGTGCATGCGTGGCGGAGCTGAACTGGGGCGACGGCTCGCATGCCATCAGAGAGGGCACTGCGTGCCACCTCTGGCACGCGTGCCATAGGTTCACCATCACGGGTCTATATCACTGGTTTTATTAAACCATGATAATCAACCTGGGTACCCTACTGGAAGTTGATCATATATAATACCGTACTTGCACGACTTAAAAAGTTACCATAAATGTTTCACTTATGTGATACCTTATATTCCTTAAGCAAAAGAAAGGATGCAGAGGGTAACTTTTGGAATCCTTCCCAATCTACTTACCAAGAATGGCCACTGGAGGTTTCTATATTTCTTCTCTATAACTAAGCAATTTGTTGTGTCTGTGTAGTTCTACTCTCCTCATGGGGAGCCTATGTATACATGTGTACTGGAAAGCAGAAGGCAGGCTGCTATACTTTGCTCCATGTTATGTGATCAAGGAAAAAGAGGGAAAGCATAGAAGAGAGCAGTCAATAACCTTCTAAGCCGCAGACAAGCACCTCTTCCATTGGGCGTCTGGGATCTGACTAAACTGTTTAGTCAGATGTTGCCAGCTACTCCCTATACACAAATTTGGGTCTGGTTCTCTTTCAGTTTTCATTCCTGCTGATGGACTGTCAATAGAGTGTTGGCCTCTTTATATCAATTTCCTCCAACATTCTGTTTGGTTGGAAACAATAATATTGATAAGTTAAGGAAAGTAGGCAGAACATGGCTTGTGGGATTCTTACCAATAGCTTCATAATAGTTCCACTCTGGATCATGTAACCAGGAAAAGGAGGACTTAGAATGGAACAGTCATCAACTTTCCAAGCAACTGCCCAAATGCCTTTCCTATAGGGGTGCACTGGAGGCATTTTTTCCCCTTGCTGCTCCGAAGAAGATATGGCCCATTTTTAAAAACCAATTTTTCTTCCACCAATTTCTCCCCCAACACCAAGTTTGGTCCTTTTTTAATTCAGTTTTTGGAGAGTTATTCTGCTGGTAGAGTGGCATGATGCCAAGACTCTGTATATGATTCTGGTTTCCACATTCTGTAATCTAAGGGACTGGTTTCGACAAAACTCAGCAGCACTTTTCGTGTGGCTGTTGATAAAAATAGGATCGCCAACGTGATTGCCAACATCCGATGACAGATATGGCACAAGAAGAAGAAGTATTCTAGGTGGCTGGAAAGAAAAAAAGACCAAAGTGCTTGACTGTCTATGTACTACAGAAGTCTTGGTAATATAGAAATAGCCTGCTATTGCTTTCTAGGTTTTTTTTAAAAAAAAAAACTTCCCAGTCTAGCTCACAGAATTGGCATTTTCTGAAGGCTTCCCAGCCAGGTATTAGTTCAGGGCTGTCAAACTCCCGGCCCCTGGGCTGGATGCATCAGTTGCTGGCCACGCCCACGCCTGGTTTAGCGAAGGGGAGAAAAGTCCCAATACATCACGTGACGCTGCCATGATGATGTGAGTTTGACACCCCTGTATTAGTTAAAAAATTTTTAGATCAGTGATGATAGACCAATTGCTGTGATCTAACTGGGCTCTATATGCTTAGATTATCAACTGAACAATCTTAAAAGTTGTTTTTGGTATGCAATGACTTGAAGCTAACAGACCCTGAAGAGAGAATTGCTATCATGGTTCTGTGGCTCTGCAAATTACTTTGCTTAGAAACATTTCATTTTACTTGCTGGAGTTCAATTATCCATGTTTGTTATAAGAGTGAAGAATGAAGTCCCTGAATGTTTTCTGGGAGAGGTGCTGATACCAATCCTATTGTCTCAGTGCTTTCACTCTCAGCTTGTAATTATGTGCACCTCTCAACACAATTTACTTACACTAATGAACACTTGCAAGAATTTTAAATATTACGACTATCTACATTTCATAAAGGCAAAGCACAGCTTTTGTATGTCTGGCTCAAGGCTACGTAACAAGTTTATGTCACAACTGGCCCAGCAACAAAGAAATTTTGAATTATAGTTTCAGTTGCACAGTAATAATGATGACAGCAACAAAAACATTTGTTGCTGACTTTTTTCTGAGAGATTTAAATTTTAGTTATTTTCAGTTTCTAATAACATTCTAAATGACTTTATAACAAAGAACAGTAAATTCATAATGGTTCAAATTTGAAATAGTTTGCCCAGAACTTATGGCAAACCTTATCCAGAATCCATAGACAGGTATTTTGACTTTTAAAAATATTTAAAATTAATTTTCAAATTGTTTTTCCTTTGATAGTATTTACACTGGGAACAGGAAACTGGGAAATCGCTCACATATGACAACAATGCAGATGTTTATTTGATTTTGACACAGCCCAACTCCGGGCATTGACAAAATCCAATCACTCCATCTATTCTTCATATATTCTTAGTGTTCTAAACAATATATCATTATTTTCAACAATGGGGGAGGAAAAGCAAGGGAATTTTCTTTTATTTTTCTTCATGAGCGTTTTTCCTATTATCCACCCAAAGTCTCTTGTTTTTTTTATCATAGACATTCAGATCGCTTATTGATCGGTTCCATTTCTGTTTCTACACATGAACAGATTTATGCTTGAATTTTATTTTCAAAACAACAAATCTAAGTAGATGTCCACCAAACGGGCACCATTCTCCTTCATTCTTGAGGCCCAATTTTTATTTTTCTATATCCTTCCAAGTTTGTCATCTAATAGAAAGAAAAATTCCTGCTGGATCACAGTCATTCAGGAGGTTACACAACTGTCTTCAAAGGGCATTGCTGGTCCTTCCATTATCACCAATCAAGAGATTGAAATGCAACTAACTTATGGATTCCTACTTTTATACAATAAGAGATGACACAATCACGACCACCAATTTTTAAGACATGGAACGACTAGCACCTATGTGCGAGAGGAACCTTTACCTTTACCTTTATTCCCTTCATACATAATTCCACTTACATCTTTACTTCCCTGCACCTATTTACCTATTTATCAACTCCATCCCACAAGATTGGGCCAGATTTCCTACTGCACCCTACTCCTTTCCCTTTGTCTTACTTGCACTGACACGACATATTTTTCCTACTATTTTTTCCTTTAATTACTATTTATTCCTATTACATGCCAACTTGCAATTTCCCATACGGTAAATTGCGGCTTTCACATAAGTAAGGAAAAATAACCCCGCCGGAATAAAAGCTCCGAATTTAAGTCCTCACCTTTCTGAACTTTTCCGCTGGAGAAAAGTTTTCATTTCTTTTAAAGCAAAGGGTAAAATGTTACTTTGGACCCCTCCACACAAGCAGGCTCATCTTTCCAGCCACGCGCGCAGAGGATCCACGGGGGGGGGGAGGAAAGGATGCGCCTTTGGAAAAGGGAAGCGGGAGGAGATTCAGGTGATGGGGGAGGTGTGTCTACGCGGCCCCCCTTCCGCCGCCCGTTCAAATATCGCGCGACTCGCGATTCTCCTCGTTTCCTTTCGGCAGGGGGCTCGCAAGAGGTGTTCGAAAAACTCGCCCCGCTTTTTTTTCGCCTTTAGACGCGGGGAAGGGGAACCGCCACGCATCGGCGGCTCCCGGCTTGTGCGCTTGGAAGAGTTCGCCGCTTGGGGCTTTTTTTTTTTTTTTTTCAGGCTTTGAAGATTCAGGTGATGGGGGAGGTGTGTCTACGCGGCCCCCCTTCCGCCGCCCGTTCAAATATCGCGCGACTCGCGATTCTCCTCGTTTCCTTTCGGCAGGGGGCGGAAAAAAAAGTCACATCCTACCGGCGAAGGGAGTGGGGCTGCGCGGCTATGTCCTCCCCGAGGCCGGCCAGGTGCGGCGCTCGCTCCCACCCTCACCCCCCGACTGGCGCAGGTGAGGTGGGGCGCGCGGGCTTCGCCTCCCGCTGAGCCTCGGCGCGCGGCCGTTTGGCGCAGCCTTTCCGGACGGCGCTGGCACTTTTCTCTCCCGGGGGTGGGGGACAAAAAGGGAGGCGGAGTCCGAGTTGGCTGGCTGGGCTCCGCGTTTTCCTCCCGCGACGGCAATCCTACGGGAAAGCCTTCAAAAACCTCGGCTTTGCGTCCGTGCTTAGAGCCGCTCTTCGCTCTCCTCCATTGCTCGGGTTTCAAGTCACGGGGTGTTCTTTATGCTCTCCCTCTGGATTTTGGGGGGGGGAAGGGAAAGAAGGAGGTTGCAGCTCGCAGGAGGTGTTTAAAAAACTCACCCTGCTTTTTTTCGCCTTTAGACGCGGGGAAGGGAAACCATGCATCAGCCACTCCCGGCTTGTGCGCTTGGAAAAGTTCACCGCTTGGGACTTTTTTTTGCATGCGTGGGGGGGGCAGGATGTGTGTTATGCGCGCATGCGCAGGGGGCGCATTGCATTATGGGTCGTCACCCCCACACGTGCTGTCACGCACACGCACTCACTTTTGGCGGGGGGGGACCCGCATCGGGGGTCCGGTAAGTGGCGTGAAAAGCTGGTAGGACCCGCAAGCGCTTAAGAGTCGCAGGTGGCCTCGAGAGCGCGGCAGGAAGCGAGCAACGGCCTCCCGAGCCTGGTTTTGTTGGGAGTTTTCCTTTAGAGTTTATCTCCCTTTTCCACGCACGCCTCTTTGAGCGCATGGGAGGACGGAGAGCTTTGGGAATACTTGGAGCGAGGAGGTATCGTTTGGGTAGCAACAGGTTTTGGTTTTTTTGTTTTTTTACTCAATCCCGGGCCGGCTGTGCGGAGGGTTACGACAAAAAAGAGCGTCTGTTAACAATCGATAGTATATCGCAAACTTAAAGCCGTGGGGAAGTTGCGAGTGATTTTACATTTGATTATCGGTTTGATTTTAAAGTTTGGATGGTGCTTCGCTACAGCTTGGAGCCTGTGTGCGTAACTATTGGGAACAAATAGTTTCTCCGCCTGGCTGCCTTTCTTAACACTCGGGGAGTATCTCGCTGCATGCAGTGGAATGCTGCTGAGTAAACATGCAGAGGCTTGTGTTTTTTTGTGGTAGTAACTGGTTTTTAGTTGAGCTCCCTCGTTGAAGAGAATAAATCCAGTATTCTTTTCTCTGGCCTAAATAGAGAAGGAAGCTTCTTACAGTTTCTGTTTAATGTTTACAAGATTCCTGATGCAGTTAAAAGCGGCTGTCAATTAACTTCTTTTGGTTGCTTTGCAGTTTGCAGTCAGGGGAAAAATGTTATCTTTAAAAGCAGGAGGATGCAAATATGAAGAGAAACAACAAATGTAATCTCTGAATGTCAGTATTCTGCTTGAGAGAGAAAGCAGGACTCCCCAAAAAACAAATCCTTATGGTGAAGCTGGAAATATTTGGGAAGATGGGGGTCCTTGTTTTCCTTCTGATCTGGAGTTTAATCTTAAACTTGACCTATGGACACAGTTTGTTCACATGTGAGCCTATTATTATCCCAAGATGTTCTGGAATGGCTTACAATATGACATTTTTTCCTAATATGATGGGACATTATGATCAGGACACTGCAGCTTCCCACTTGAAGGTGAGTTTTGTCCTTGTACATATTTATAAGCAATTTTTCTGTAATGCAGATACGTTTTGCAGTACAAAAATGTAAGATTATTAGTTTTTATCCTGCCTTTATTACTTTTATAAATAACTTAAGGTGGTGAACATACAATAATAAATATTCTTTCCTCCTGTTTTCCCCACAATAACAACCCTGTGAGGTGGGTTGGACTGACACACAGTGAGTGGCTGAAGGTCACCTAGTTGGCTTTCATGCCTAAGGTAGGACTGGAACTCATTGTCTCCTGGTTTCTAGGCCAGCACCTTAATCACTAGACCACACTGGCTCTTAATTTATTATTTTAGAAACCTTAATTATGGGTAATTCAAGAAACCGTTTACAGCATCCATTATGTGTGTCAAGCAGTTAATGCAGTGAAAATATATGAGGGCTTTTCCTATGATGATTCCTTTTCAATCTGCTTTTAAATATATTTTCTGATTTTGTCTATACCTTGACAGCTTGACTCAGTTCCATTTTCAATGTTTTTATTGTGTTAGGAGCAAGAGCTGGTAATTGTGTTTTCCAGAGCCTTTTTCAAGATATGGAAACATAAATAAATGTCTGCATTTGGTTGGTTGGGTACATGAATGGGACAGAGCCTTTATTTCAGGCTCTGGAAATTGTGATCCATTAGACCAGGGGTGTCAAACTCAAGGCCCGGGGGCCAGATCCGGCCCATGGGGTGCTTAGATCTGGCCCGCAGGGCCACCCTGGAAACAGCAAAGGACTGGCCCACGGTGCCTCTGCCAGCGAAAATGGAGCTGCCCTCCCGAGCTCCGTTTTTGTTGGCAGAGGGTTGCAGGAGGCCGTCGCAGCCGAAAACGGAGCCCGTTTTCGCTGGCAGGGTGCTTGGGCCACCACAGCCATCCCTGACACAAGTGATGTCGAGCTGGCCACGGCCCCCCTGGCCCCCCAAAGTCAAACACAACCCTGATGCGGCCCTCAATGAAATTAAGTTTGACACCTCTGCATTAGGCTATTGTAAAATATTCTGCATTTTACTTTTGAAGAGCGTTGGGAAGATACAGTTGATGAAAAAGGCAGTATTTAGGTTGCCAACTGGTATATTATAATTATGATTATTATGATATTGAAAGATCTGCCCTGTTGCCTATTAAGTTTTATACACAGGTCAAGGTGTTGATTTAGCCTTAATGGTTTAGAGTCTAGCTGTCTGGGGACTGTCTCGTTATGAGTTAGCTCTGCATAAAAGGATTGTGTTAAGCATCCATTGAGAGAAGCGTGATTGTCAGCTGGATTAGGCCTTCCCCTGGGGAATGCTTTCATTTCAAAATTGACAGCTATTCTTTCAGTTTGCTTCTTTGAAAGTATAATTTTTAAAATTATTGACACATCTTAATTTTTAATATATAAACTGCATCTCGTTTTTCTAGAATTACCTAATTTGTAGTATGAGCTAATTTTTCTTATATTTTCTTTTTCTTATACTTAAATGTCAATTCCATGAGTCATTAAAATAAATTTAAAATAAAATATTTTAATGTTTTAAAAATCCAATTAATAATTCTTAGCTATCCAGAGATAAGCTTTCACCTGAAATAGTTTCAAAAACAGCTTTTTATGTATCCTGCCTGAACCTGTGTTTAATTTTCTGTATTGGCTCCTCAACTGAGGTATTTTAATCATCAGACTAAAAGCTTCTAGGTTTTTATAGTAGGTAGCCTCTTATGGAATCTCCTCAGGCCTTCAAGCATCTGCCTGCATAAAAACTAATTGCTATCTATAAAGCTCTAGGTGTGAATTGCAGTTGATCTTTTTTTCTGCTATATATCTATTCAAATCTAGTAGAAATATGTCTGATGCATTTAAATCATCTG
The DNA here is from genome assembly GCA_003457575.1 of Thermophis baileyi. Classification (NCBI taxonomy): domain Eukaryota; kingdom Metazoa; phylum Chordata; class Lepidosauria; order Squamata; family Dipsadidae; genus Thermophis; species Thermophis baileyi. The sequence goes on from QLTV01003047.1 coordinate 2,527,471, forward strand.
CCCATTAATAATGGCTATCTACTAAATATGTATATTTGCATGTAGGGGAGAGTTTTGCAGAAGAAGGGCATGCTGGCAATTGAAGGTGGACACAGGATGCTAGTGCATGCCTTTATTAACAATTAAAATTATTTGAATAATTGTTTCAATATAATTATAAAGAAGTCATGTACACATGCACAAAAATAGATAGCATTTGAGCACTCACTTTATACCTTGTAAGGTAATTGAGGCAAGTCAACACATGTAGAAACGAAGATGAAAGATTAAGCATCGAGCATGCTTTTTAAAGCTGCAATTTTAAGTACAATTATACAGGAGTAAGTCCAATTGAATTTGGCAGGACTTGCTTCTAAGGAAGACTTTAATCAGCAAAATGGGGTGCCCTTAAGGTACCTCTTGGGTTAAGGATTAATGTAGGTATTGCATCAAAAAGTCCATCCCCCACTCCCCAACTTAGGCTGCTTTTTACAATTGGGATGATTTTAAGAACCAAAATTGGCATTTTAAATAGGTCGGGGCAGGGAACTAGATTCAGTTTAGATGTTGAATCCACACCTGTGGGAATTTGGTCAGGGAGTTTAGTGGGAGGAAGAGACAAAAGTGACAAAAGGGCTGTGTCTCTTGAGGGATTGTGTGCAGAGCTGGGGAGAGGAATGCACTTGAATAGTTGATAGGTCCTGGGAGCTGCTGATTGCCCATTGTAGAGACTGGCTGACTGATTCCTGCTTATGGAATCGCTTAAGGTAGATATAAGCTGGATAGATTCAGGCAGCAGTGGCTGGTTGAGTTAACAGAGCTAGCAAGAATTTACTTGAAGAAGAGGAAGTTCTTGTAAATTTAGAGTTTGTATTTGAATAACATGAAGAGGGCCAGAGAATGAATGGACATAAGCCTGTTGTGACATCCATGCTTCTGGCATCTTTATCTTCTTGCCCTGAAAACAACTAGGGTTGTGTTACAGCAAATGAAGAAAAAGACCCTTGTAGAAAAAGACACAAGATTGGAGCGGCAAGTAGCCACATTCAGTTGATGAGAAATGATGAGGATTTATCATTTCAAAGAAAGGAGGCTCTACAACTGAGGCACAGTAGAAACAACTCTCCGTAAAGAAGACAAATAGAATAGCAAAGCGAGCAGGTGAGAATAACAACCAGAAACAAGATACACAGAAGGTTTTCTGTAATGCTCAAACTCTTAACAGCTTTCCAACCTTCGCAGATGAAACAGTCTATGGGTGTTTAAGGAAAAAGATGGTGCAGACAAGAGATGCTCAGAAAGAATGCAATTATGCAGTATAAGAAGATGAGAAGATTCACTGTTTTGGAGCTATTGAAACTAGGGTATATAGGCAGATCCATCAACTCAAGAAGCAAGCTGTCTTCTAGGAACAAGTGTGTAACAGAACAAGTTCCAAGTGATTCAACTGATAGTTATCCCTTTCTGCTGACACAATTGGGGATAAAATAATATTGCAAAGAACAGCTACAAAATACCACCATAGACTTTGAAAATCTTGGAAAGAGACTGGGCCTGGAGGCTCAGAATGATTTTCTTTTTGAATAATTTTATTAAGGATTACGGGATATTAAACAGATAAAATTAACATAGGAACCTCATAAATTTTTTTTAAAAGAAATCAATATTTTAAAAGTGCAAGAAAAAAGCCTCCCAAAAGAAAATTTTTTTTCCCTTCATCCCAACAAGTATATTCAACATTAACAGCATACCTCTGTCTCTTAAAATACAAATATATCTGTGTTCCACCTTACCCCATTTTCCATAGATCCACTTCTAAATCTTCATCTCTCCTTATAAACTAGCAAAGGTCCAATAAAAGTTACCAGACACAAATAACAGCAGTCCACCTTTCATTTAAAGAACCTCCAATCCCTCACTTAATGATCAAAATCTAACCACAATTATAGATTAGAAAAAGATAAACTCTTAAACATTACCAGAAATAGTAACCTCTTATTTATACATGAAAAGTAGTAACATTTATCTATATACTGATACAGTTCAATTTGCAACCACAATTGGAACCAACATTTCAATCATTAAGCTAATCATCATGGTCATTAGATGAATCATATGGTTATTAAGTGAATTCAGCTTCCCCAATTAATTTTGCTTGTCATAAGTCATCTGGAAAAGTCACAAATTACAATCACATAATCTCAAGTCACTGCAATCATTGTAAATGCAAGCCAGTTGTCAAAAGTGTGAATTGAGAGTTATGCAATGTGGTAACTTCAAGGATGGGTAAGGTTGTAAGACACATTTTTCAAGGCTGTTGTAACTTTGGACCATTATTAAGCTTCAGGTGTAAGTTAAGGACTACCTAAAACTTGTGTCTGTAATCTTTAACTGGGTGAAATAGTACACAGGGCAAAGATTTTTCAACCAAGCTCCTTCAAATGGACTAATTTACAGAATGCATCCTAAATCTGGGACCCATGACTCCTTTGGAATTGAAATTTGGCAAATTTATATAAAACATGACAAATGATTTATAAAATGAAACCATTTTACTGACATAATATAACATGTCATAAAACATTTCCTTTGGTCAACTGCTTATGTTAGACTGTGCTATACAGTTCTATAGGGCTACTTTCGAGGCTGGTATAGACTTTTGAATATCTCCCTACATTTTTAAAAACCTGTCCAGTACATTACAAGCTCTGCCATTGTTGAAGGCAATTGAGGAATCTGATTATATTTGAAATATAACTGAAACGATGATCCAGTGGGCAACCAGAGGATAGGTGGTTTTCTAATCCACTTTTCTGGTCTATGGAAGAGATTTAAAAAGAAAAGAATCCTGTAGACAAATGATTGGCAGTGCAAATCAGTCAGATTTGGTTTCTTGTATCATGGTCTGATTTATCTAGCATAAATTGCTAAAATGAGATGGGTTATACCTCACAAAAACTGGTAAAATGTGCAAGATTCTTTAGGCAAGCTTCAATGTGAATTATGCAGAAAATAGAAATTAATCTTTTAAACCAGGTTTTGCAAATCTTTTCAGGTAATAGAACCTGTTAATTTTTTTAAAAAATCCCAGGACCTTGATGAACAGATCTAATGAGAGAAAATTGATTGCATTTGTATGATGTGTTTGTATGTATGTAAGTATTAGTTAGTATTAGTTTCTCATGGATCACTTGAATTTTGCAGAATATAGTTTGAAAAACGCGCGCGCACACACACACACACACACACACACACACACACACACACACAAAAGCACAGAAGCAGCTAAAGGAAAAGAGGAAGGCAATTGTACCATATATGCAAAAGACCTTTGGAAAGCAAATTGCTTCTGTTTATACACTTAAAATATCAAGAGTGGATTTGAGTTAAGGAAGAGTGGGAAGGCCCCATATTTATCATTATCGCACAACTTCCTGAACATTTAAACTATTGAACATTTAAATTATTGTATTGCAGCTTTCCCAATAATTGATATGTCTGTCCACCTATGCTTTCTCCCTACATTGCTAACATATGTTTAGTTTTTTTTTACATATTTGACATGAATATGATAGTTATATAAAATGTTTTATTCATTATATCTATTAATATATGTTGTGCATAGCATGGCATAATTTGTGTATCCTGTCTTAGAGCATTTTCAGTCTTTCTTCCTCAACAATTCAACTGGTATTTGTTTTCCTTCATGGTTTTTTTGGGGGGGGGTGTTTGCCAGGAAGTGTGGTTTATTGTACAATAGAAAATTTTCATTTGGCCCATACAATGGATATCCTAAATAAAGGAAAATGCTATTGACTTGTACATTTTCTGGGTGGCCATTGGATACAATGAACAAAATAACATTAATTAGATAAACATCTAACATGAGCCGAGGTGGCGCAGTGGTTAGAGTGCAGCACTGCAGGCTACTTCAGCTGACTGCTAGCAGCAGTTTGGCGGTTCAAATCTCACCGGCTCAAGGTTGACTCAGCCTTCCATCCTTCTGAGGTGGGTAAAATGAGCACCCAGATTGTTGGGGGCAATATGCTAACTCTGTAAACCGCTTAGAGAGGGCTGTAAAGCACTATGAAGCGGTATATAAGTGCTATTGCTATCTATCCTGATGTTTTAGAAAAGGTCACCTGTTGCAAGCAGGATGAAGAGGTCAAACCTATGGCATATTAAGCATTGGAACTATGATGTTTAATTAAATGTTCAGTGTGATTATACAAGAGAAATAACTTCAAATATACAGCTTATAAGCTTTGCCATAGAAACCTGGACTATAATTAATGGGACCAATTAAAATGCCTCATCTTCAAGTGCAGGTGGATATGAAAACATCTGCCTGCTCTTTCTTGCTCTCAATCCCCCATGGCATTTAATGGAGGGAGTCAATCTGTGCGTACAATCCATGTGTTAAAAGGTGAGGAGATTAGTACCTCACCTTACCCCTGCAGCATAACATTTTCAACCTCTGACCGCGCCCCCCTGCCTAGAATTTTAATTTTGGTTCACAGTAGAACCTGTTTGCTACACTTCAACTGTTGCTAGAAATCTCAATGAAATCATGTTGCTGGAATCTTTCTCTTGTCAGAACTGAGTTTCAGAAGAAGTTAATTGAGAGATGAAAACCCATTCTATAGGGCAGGGGTGTCAATCTCGATTTCATTGAGGGCCGCATTAGGTTTGTGTTTGACCTCGGGGGTATGTGTGGCCAGGGTGGGCATGGCCAGCTTGACGTCACTTGTTTCAGGGGTGCCTGTGGTGGCCTGAGAGCTCTGCCAGCGAAAACGGGCTCCTGATCTCCGTTTTCAGGTGCGAGCTCTGTTTTCGGCTGCGATGGTCTCCTGCAACCCTCTGCCAGCGAAAACGGAGCTTGGGAGGGCCGTGGGCCGGTCCTTTGCTGTTTCCAGAGCGGCCCTGCAGGCCAGATCTAAGCATCCTGCGGGCCGGATCCAGCCCACAGACCTTGAGTTTGACACCCAAAACAAGTTGACAGGATTTTTGGGGGGGGGTCAGCCTTATTAAAATGTTATAGTTTGGAAGTCATTCTTTTATGGAAGGTCTGTAACAAGCTGGTAGTCTTTCAGAAAAGGAAAGGGAAAAAGGATTAAAGCCACTCTTGCTTTGATTTGTTCTGAAATTTCTTTGTACACTAATCCACATCTCATTTTCTTCTCCCAAAGCTCTTTCTTCCTCTTCTGAATCTTCAGTGCTCCCCAGATGTCCATGCATTTCTGTGCAAAGCCTTTGTGCCTGCTTGCTTTGAACAAACACGCGTTGTACACCCTTGCCGGAGCCTTTGTGCAAGAGTGTATGAGGACTGTAAAAAGATGATAGACATGTTTGAAATTGGATGGCCTAAGGAACTTGAATGTAGCAGGTACTTTTCATATTTTTTTTCCTCTTATTTCTATTTGTTGAATTTATGCTCTGTGGCAGTCTCATGATTCAGCAATGTACAAGAGATGAAAAATAAAAAAATAAAACAGCCATAGTAGAATTCAAACACAAACAACATTAAAAAAAATAAAAATTAACCACTATTTCTACTAGAATTGACAGGTCCAGCTGAATATCTCTTCATATTGCAGGTATACGGCTCTCTGTTTTTGCACCCAGTTGAAACTGCATCAAATAATTGCTCCATTATGAATACCATTTATATGATATCTGATACCCCAAAATGTAATCCATAGTCCCTCATTTTTGGGGACAGAGGGAAAATAATTTTATGGATTGGGTACCTGATCATTAAATTAGCATTCAGCTTTCTTCCCAAAATTCATGTCCTTGAACAGCCTTCTTCTTTCAGGGAACTCTCAACACATAGTGAAAACATGATTAAACTAAATTAATCATGATTAAATTAAACTAAGAACTATAAAGTTTTAGCTTTTGCAAGCCTTGAGATTTACTCTTTGGCTTGGATGTTGTGATTTTGACATAATTGACCTGTGTTTAATTCATTTTGTTGCTCGGTTATCATTGATGTTTCATTGTTATCTAACAGTTATTTTATCTGAGGTTAAAATGCAACTCAGGTCCATTTAAACATCTTAGCTTTCTGAGCCATGATGATTGGAAATCCTGAGAATTGTAGTTTAGCACATTTAAATGATATTATCCTCCCCATTCTAGATTTTTAACTGGGTGTTTGGCTTCATTGGATTCAGTTTTTTTCTCTCTTTAGGAAACTCTGTAGATTTTATAGATAAATGAGGAGGGCTTGCAAACATTAATATGAAAGCTAATTAGCGAATTGAAATTTCTATAGGATAGAAGTAGTGCTTGATGGCATGTGCATCGGTTTTATATTTCCATTGTAGATGCAGCAGTTCAATTGAGACTTTCTTTAGAGGCCAATTGTTAGGAATTATCAAGGGCTCTTGCTCCTCACCATACAGGACAAAAGTGTTAGGCTTGGGGCCATTTTTGGTTCCAGTTTTTATTTATAACAATTGATGACTTAGATCTGGCCACTTTTTCTTAACTAAAGATTCAGTCTTAGCTATTCAGGCTTGGAAAACCTTGTATAAACTATAGCAGTTCTCCACTTGGAGTTACTCTAAAGAATATGAATTCTTCAACTAGTGTAGATTGCTCTAAATAACTGCTTAACAGACTCTAGGAAGTTTCTATTTATGCCCGGGAATTGTTAACTTTTCTCTATATTAGCACAAGTCCTTTTAAAAAGCCTTAAGCAGTCTGTAAAGTGGGAAAGTTATTCTCAGAGCTCTGGATTGACTTTTAGCAACTTTTGTATTTGAGGCACAAGAGGCACATTATTGCTTCAGTGTACCAGAGATTGTGTTCCCTCATAGTGACTTTTTGTGGATTCTTGCCTATTAATTTTGTTTTCTTTCTGTTTAAATTGTATATATATGTAGATTACAATTTTCTATAAACTAGTTTGCTTTCCTTTACCTAAAAGATTACATAAAAATAATGAAGTGAGCATATATTTAGAAAACATTTAAGTTGAACACTTGGAATTATAATAAAAGTTTTAACAGCATGTTAAAATATTTAACCTTATTTAATAAAGATTTACAAATAAAATATACCTAGAGTATGCTTACAAACATACGTCTTATGTTTTGAGAAGTTTTGTATGTGTGTTTAGAGTAACAGGCGAATAGAACCCAGGGTAGCCTGCGGCCAGTTCTATAGTATGTCAGGCCGAAGCCATATTTTATTAGAGACTTTGACCTGCCACACTTTACGCTTGAGAATGTATTCTTGCTGTGGGAATTTGGGAGGGGCTGTTGCATGAGGGATGTAGACATGTAGCCATAACAAATTCCTTTAGATTCTCAAGGTCATCCTTTGTCCAGCACCTGCCAGGAAGCTGAGGGGAGTAACTGACACGTCGGCAGAAGGCAACTGGCTAACATCATGAACTTGTGGGTGTGGGGACAAGGGGCTTGATCTTTCAACTGGGTGGAGAAACCCTCGTAGCGTCAGATTCGGGTTTCTCGCAGCCGTGCCAACATGGCTCTGTTAATAAATTGGAACTTTGAGGAATACTTTGCCTCGGACTCTGATTTAGTTTTGGATGCTATTTGGAACCCTCACATAGTATCATAACCAATTTTCCCCTCTTTTGACTTTCTAGATTGGAGGACTGTGATGAAACTGCTGCTGTCACTGCTTCTTTTACTACAAGAGCCCAGGACACATGGAAGATCCCAGGGCAGCCCAAAAGGGACTATGGATTTTGGTGTCCACGTCATTTGCAGACATCCAGTGGACAGGGCTATAGGTTTTTAGGCATTGAGCAGTGTGCACCCCCTTGCCCCAACATGTACTTCAACAATCATGAGCTAGAAGTTGCCAAAAGTTTTATTGGCATTGTTTCAATTTTTTGCCTTTGTGCCACTCTGTTTACGTTCCTAACATTTTTGATAGATGTTAAAAGGTTCAGGTATCCAGAGAGGCCAATTATATACTACTCTGTTTGTTATAGTATAGTGTCTCTCCTTTACTTCCTCGGGTTTGTCCTAGGAAACAAAACAGCCTGTAATAAGAGTGATGAAAAGCTTGGTGAAACAGTCGTTCTTGGTTCTCAGAACAAAGGTTGCACCCTTGTCTTCATGGCTTTGTATTTTTTCACAATGGCCGGAACTGTCTGGTGGGTGATCCTCACAGTCACTTGGTTCCTTGCTGCTGGAAGAAAATGGAGTTGTGAAGCTATTGAACAAAAAGCTATGTGGTTCCACGCAGTTGCCTGGGGCATGCCGGGGTTTCTCACAGTGATGCTCCTTGCCATGAACAAAGTGGAAGGTGACAACATTAGTGGCGTCTGTTTTGTTGGCCTCTACGACTTAGCGACGTCTCGATATTTTGTTCTCCTGCCTTTGTGCATTTGTGTCTTTGTCGGTTTATCTCTCCTTTTAGCGGGTATAATTTCTCTAAATCATGTGCGCCAAGTCATACAGAATGATGGCAGGAATCAAGAGAAGTTGAAAAAATTCATGATTCGAATTGGAGTCTTCAGCGGCTTATACCTCGTACCTCTAGCGATACTCTTGGGCTGTTACATCTATGAGCAGGTGTATAGGAAGATCTGGGAAACCACTTGGGTTTATGACCACTGTGATCAATTCCATATACCCTGTCCTTATCAGGTAAGGTTGAAATATTAGCACAGTTAATGCTTGAATAACAAAGAATAGCGTATCTAGTTTTGGGGTCGGGTTGTATGTTTTGATGCATCAATTAGTCCATAGGCAAGGAGAATTTTGAAAGAATGTTTGATACTATACTTTTAGGAGACCTGCAAAGTTTCTGTAACTGTTAAATACAGTAGTACAAGGTTGTATAATTTCTTGTGAGGGCCAAATTCATTGCATGTGTCATGAAGTGTATAGAATCCTTTAGAACAAGTTAAGGGCTTCATAATTGTAACTCTTTAAATTGAAGATTGTAGAAGGACCATATTACTCATTTGAAATACAACATTTGTTACTGGAGCATAATCTTGTAGGTTTCAGATCTGGTGTCTTTCTGTTACAGAAGATAATTTTTTAAAATTGTTATGCAAATCGTATCTTCATAGAATAGTTAGCAGCATCCTCAGCACTGGATGTGTGTGTGTGTATACACACACATTCTCAAACATTTAAAATTGAGAAAATCAATAATTTGCATAACAAACATCTTAATTAAATGGACATTTGAGGTTAATATGTACCCCTCTCCGATAAAGTCAAATGTTTACATTTAGAAACAAAAATAAGCAAGGTAAGTAACTGCAAGTTAAATATCTTTGATATCATTTGAGAGAGTCATTTCAGTATTATAAAACTTTGAAGTACTAAAGCAGTTTAATTTTTTTTCTACAAGATATCTCAGGTTTTATGTTCTATGAAATTACAAAGGCTGGTGGGGTAGTTACTTGTAATCTCGAATATGCAAAAATAAAAAAATAAAATCCCATCTTTCATTTGTACCATTATAATTTCTAGAGATTCCAGTTTTGAGTGTGTAGAGTAGATATTCTTAGTCTGAGTTTTTAGTCTTTCCACTATAAATCAGAAACGCCTATTTTTCATTTTGCCCTCTGAAATGTAATGCAGGAAAACCATTTTTCCATTGTATTTTTAGTAAATGCTTATTGTTTTCCAGGTCAAAACATTAGCTAGACCGGAAATAACTTTGTTTCTAATGAAGTACCTGATGACTTTAATTGTTGGCATCTCTCCAGTCTTCTGGATAGGAAGTAAAAAGACCTGTTCAGAATGGGCAAGTTTCTTCAACAGAAATCGCAAAAGAGAGTAAGATGCATTTTTGTATTTTCCCATTTTTACTTATAGATAAAATACCTTAATACTATATGCTTGAATGTATTAAAATGCCTTAATACTTCCATACTTGGAAGATACATACTTCCAAGTATATATCTTAGGATGCTTTGTGACTTTGCCCTTGTACTGCAGGGATAAAGTGCTTTAGGGATATGAATCTAGAGATAACCGTTTTGTTTTACTAAAAACTGTATATGTAAATAACAGACATATGAGCACTTTTAGATTCTAAGTGACAAAGTGTACCAGTTTTATGAACAGTCCAAGTTCAGAATGAATGTATTAAGGGCTCAAGATTTGACAATTTATCCAGATTCTAGCTTTGTTCACATGAAGCCAAATAAGTCAGAAACATTTTTAGCTTAATGTGTTATAAACCCCAGTCCCATAAGCTAATGTATTACATAGTGCGTTTTCAGTAAATTATAGTTTAGTAATGATAGGCAAGCATGCTCTGAAAATACTGGAATTTGTAGGCAACTGTTAGTGCTTTGTTCAAGCCAATAAGTTACAAGTTGAATGGAGCTAAATAGCAGAGAAAGAAACAATTAATGGAATGGTTTCCAGAACAAAGCAGATAATAGTCTCCTTCAGTGATACGGGCAGCTAAATAACTTTGATAAATGAATAAATAGGCTGAGAAACCAAGGATACTGATGCAGGCCTAGAGAAACAATTGAAGAAAAAGGTATAAAATAGCAAGAAAAAATAAGCCAGACTGAGAGAATGAATACACACACACACACACACACACACACACACACACACACACACACACACACACACACACACACACACACACACAGCACTGTCAGCCTCACCAAGTAGACCAGACAGGAAACACGACTAGGTATGTTAATTGTACTTTATTGTAAAGTTATATTAACAGAATCTTATAGTGTAGTTCTCCCACCATCTCCTTTACAACTGAGAAACTAGGCAAAGTCCCTTCTGAACCTCTTGCTCCACCCACTGTCCAGTTGCGGGCTATGCTGACTGTTATCTGACCCTTCACCAAGCAGCATCTCTTCAACCTGTCTTCCAAGGTCTTTCCCATATATTATTGACAGTCGCACAGTATCAGAAGAAGGTAGATCGTGAAACATAAAATATGATAAGCTGGATGGGTGGCTTTATAGAGTTAGCAAAGCAAAAGGAAAAGACAAAGGATGTGTGATTGGTAGAGCAACATTTCCTAGCGTGGTGCCATCCAGATATAGTGAGACTCGAGCTACTTCTGAGGCTACTTCTCAGACAGGACGTGCACTAACAGGACAAGTATCTATAGCTCCATAGTTTTCCCCATCTGATTTCCTTCAGGTGTAATCTGCCAGAGTTACCTCATGGCGAAACGGGTGACAAACAAATTTAATAAATAAACTACTAGATTATTTTGGAGAAACACTGATCTTCCAAATATTTTTTTAAAAATCTTTCCCTAGCCTTAGTAAGCATGGCCAATGGACAGGGATGATGGGAGCTGACAACATTTTTTTTGGGGGGGGCAACACTCCACCATTTAGCTAGATAATGGAATCATAAAGTTAAAAGTTCCATTTTTGCCATCAAGTCCAATCCGCTACTTTGTGTAAAAAATTAAAGCATCCAGGACACTTGACTACAGTCACACTTGAATACATGCCGTGAGGGGGATCCCATCACCATTTTTGGTAATGTCTTCTGCTTTTAATTGTTCTCCCTCCCTGCTACGAGATTATTCTTAATAACCAATTTTGCTTCCCAACTTTGTTTTCCAACCTTTGAGTTGATAAAGAACAGGTCTTAAACTTCTTCATGACATAGCTCTGGGTACAGAGAATAGAATAGAATAGAATAGAAATAGTAATTGAAATTGGAATTGGAATAGGAATTGGAATTGAATTGAATTGAATTGAATTGAATTCTTTATTGGCCAAGTGAGATTGGACACACAAGGAATTTGTCTTTGGTGCATATGCTCTCAGTGTACATAAAAAAGACAAGATACATTTGTCAAGAATCATAAGGTACAACATTTAATGATAGTCATAGGGTATAAATAAGCAATCAAATCATTCTGGGAAACAATCAATATAAATCGTAAGGATACAAGCAACAAGTTACAGTCCTGCAGTCATAAGTGGGAGGAGATGGGTGATAGGAACAATGAGAAGACTAATAGTAATAGTAATGTTCTCGACTTACAATTGGAGCCTGCCTGTTGTGGTCATAAATCAGGAAGGTCATAAAGCAGGTCACCCACATGACCTGATTTTACAACTTTTTTTCCCCATCTCTTCAGTTTGGGCTTAAAGTTAACCTTGTGATTATCCTCCTTGTTTTCAGGTGTTCTAATCCTTCATTGAGTTGCTTGTAACTTTAATTTCCTCTTCATTTTAATTTGATCTGGAAAAAGTCCCCAGAGAAGGAGAGCACACCTCTGCATTTAACAACTTCTTCCATTATCTGTCAACTCCCATAGCCAAGAAGTTCCTCCTGGTGTCTAGCCTGAATGTAGCCTGGATCTGCTTCCTTGGAGTTTTAATTTGCAGGTTCTGGTCCTGCCCTCTGGGGCAGTAGCAAAAACATCCACTACCTGTTCCGTGTGATACTCCTTCAGATATTTGAAGAATGCTGTCATATCTCTTCTCAGTCTTCTATAGACTAGACATACCCAGATCTTTAAACATTCCTCACAGGCTTTAATTTCCAGACCTTCAACCATATCTGTAGTTTTTCTCTAACTAACTCAAATTTGTCAATATCTTTTTCAATAGTGATTCCCAGAACTGGACACAGTAGTCCAAAGGGGTCTGAACAGGGCAGAATATTAAAAAAAATATTTCCTGTGCCCTGGAACCTATGCTCCAGTTAATGAGTTTGCCAGATATTACTTTCTAACAGATTGATCACACAGTTGGCATTGTTGACAGATCCTTTTCACTCAGTCAAGGCTGATCTCCACCATTTTATACTTAGACCTTATGTTTCTTCTCCCTGGATGCAGGATTTTACAGTATATGTCTTCCCTTTTATATTCATTTCCATCTACTTCTTAAATTGTCTAGGTATTTTGTAATTCTCTTTTTTTCATTTAAAGTATTAGCTACTTTTCCCAACTTTATGTCAGCTGCAAATATTACAAGCTTTTTCCTTGCAGTTTATTTTCATTTCTGCAGATTTACTATGAAAACTGAAAAATATTGAAAGTACAATCTGGCATAAAATGAAATCTACAAGTATTTTGAGATTAATTTGAATAAGTTGGAGGTTTTACGTTCAGTTGATATATCTAAATGATTATAGAAAAAAAGGGTAATTAGCATTTTTTCTATCTTTTTCCCCATCAGTCCAATCAGTGAAAGCCGGAGAGTGTTGCAAGAATCATGTGAATTTTTCTTAAAACACAACTCTAAAGCAAAGCACAAAAAGAAACACTACAAATCCAGTTCTCACAAACTGAAAGTGATTTCGAAATCAATGGGGACTAGCACGGGTGCTACAAGCAATCATGGGACTTCCGGAGTGGCCATTGCTAACCATGATTACTTAAGCCATGAAGCTTTAACTGAGATCAAAAGTTGTCTGGAAGCATCTGAGAGAGAGATGGAAGCAGATGCCGTACGTAGTCAGAGGGTGGAGGAAGAAGAGTTTCCTCATAGTGAACAAAGCATGTTAAAAATGCGATCCAGCCCTACAGTGCCTGTGCAAGAACAAGAGAGCAAAGCAGACAACAAGCAAGATATTGCCAGCTTATCTGAAAGCATGAAGAGAGCAGCTGAAGAACGGTAAGAAAGTTTCTGCTTTAGTTCATATCAACTATTATATGTTCTTCTTACTAACTGCAAAAGTAGCAAAAATGCAAATAAACATATTTCATGAAAATACCTCTGTGCTAGGCATAGACATTAAAGCAAAGAAAAGGCATATGTACACTTTGGCACAAAACATAAAACGTTAGATGCAGTCATTCAAATAGTAAATGTTTATATGGCCAAAAGACCCAAATAATAGTGTAGGTTCCTTGCTGGTAAAGACAATGACAGTGTAATTTGGTCAGACGCAATAAAATGCAAATAGAGTGTACGTGCACACGGTTGACCGATGCTCACACAAGTGGGGATAAGCGCATGCGCTTGCCCGCCATTTCCGCAGCCCGGTTGCAAATAGCTCACAGCCCACTAGTGGGCTGCGGCCCAGAGGCTGGGTACCCCTGGTCTATGACACAGGTCACCAACCGGTGGTCCGCGGACCACTGGTGGTCCGTGAGAAAATTTTGGTGGTCCGTGGGCCCCCCCGGGCTGGAGAATTTGCATGGGGCCAAGCAAGCACTCATCTCTCAAGAAGCCTGGATGAAGTTTCGGCCCCATGCAAATTCTTGAGCCCGGACGAAGTTTCCCGCTCCGCTTCAAACGCTGGTGCCGCACTACAGCTGAGAGAAGCACTTGGATGGGCTTCTCGAGAGAGGAGTGTTTGCTTGGCCCCATGCAAATTCTCCAGCCCAGACGAAGGTTCCCGCACCACTTCAAATGCTGGGAAACTTTGTCTGGGCTGGAGAATTTGCATGGGGCGGAGCAAACACTCATCTCTCAAGAAGCCTGGATGAAGTTTCGGCCCCATGCAAATTCTTGCAAATTCATCCAGAGTCCCAAAAGAGGGGTGGGGTCTGTTCGTTGGAGGATCGGAGAGGAAATCAGTCAAAAACTGGGCGGGAGGCTATTCAGAGCGGGATGTGCCTGGGTCTCTTCTTCGCTCTCCTTAGATTCCCTCCTCCCGGCTTTCTTCCCTAGCCTGGTTTTAAGGGGCGGGGGAAGCAAGGTGCTTCCCCTTAAAATAGTTGCTAAAAGACTGCGAGGGGGGAGTGGATAGAGAACCCCCTCCATGATATCAACCGGCTCTCTGCCTCCCCAACCGCTTTGGAGCATTTTCTGTTGGGAAGCAAAGGACCTTGGTTGGAGGCAATGGGCATAAAATGCAGCAGCTCCAGACCGCATCAAGTGCTCAGACTGGTAGCCCCCCCTCTCTCTCTCCGCTCCCCCTAGTCCAGAGGGGACTCCCCCCTTGGTTTCC
>QLTV01003047.1:2543280-2556719 GCA_003457575.1 Thermophis baileyi
AATAATGAAATCATAAAGGAATATGTTAAATTCTATTTTCAATAGTAAATGTATTACCGTATTTTTCGGAGTATAAGATGCTCCGGAGTATAAGACGCACCTAGCTTTTGAGGAGGAAAACAAGAAAAAAAAATCTGCCTCTGCTTCACAGTAATTTGCCTCCCAGCAAACACCAAACTGTACAGATGATATACACTGTTTGCTGTGTATTTCTGTGCATGTGTGCCTGACCCATAGAAATAGCAAAGAATTGGAGAAATGTACATTATGGCAGTATATTAATGCCAGAAAGTTTTCTTAAATGTAGTCACATTAACTCCTCCCAATTATTTAAATAGATCTACTCCAAACATGACTAAGTCAGGGTTTAACTCAGCTGCCTTATCTTAATACTACAACAGAACACTTTTACATTTCAGACTATACTTGTACAGATGCTGTTAAAACTGATGTGGCTTTTTGGAAGTATACATTATTCTCTGCTATTTAAAAGACGATACAATAGCACTGGGCCTCTTCAGATCAAGCATTTATTTTAAAAAGCTTCTTCATTTTGTTAAGTTGTCTAGAACAATAATAAAGCAGTCTTTAAAAATAAGTCTAATAATTATTTGTAGTTATTGACTTACCTCCTTGCAGCAAACAACAGCCAGTCTCTGCAGTCTGATTAGCACAAGAAAATAAAATTCTGCCTCTGCCTCCCACTCCCAGCAATTTGCCTCCTTGCAGTTAGTTACACTTTCAGTTTTAGCAGCTGCTGCCCATCTGCAGCCTGAATCAGCTGATGTTCGGGAAGCGGATAATCAGTTGCTTGTGCTATGCAGGCTCTGTTCTGTTTGCTGCAAGGAGGTAAATTGCTGGGAGGCAGAGGCCAATGGGTGGGGGTGGCTGGGTGGGGCTACATTCGGTGTATAAGACGCACCCAAGTTTTCACCCTCTTTTGGGGGGTAAAAAGGTGCGTTTTATACTCCGAAAAATACGGTATATATGGTCCTATTTTAACAACTAGCCTGCTGTCCCTGAGACTTTCTAATTACATTATAGCAAAACCTATGTCTAGTAAACATAATAGCAACAGCACTTAGACTTATATACCTCTCCTAGTGCTTTACAGTTCTCTCTAAGCAGTTTATAGAGTCAGCATATTGCCTCCAACAATCTGGGTCCTCATTTAACTAAACTTGGAAGGATGGAAGGCTGAGTCAACCTTGAGTCGTTGAGAATAGAACTGCTGGCAGTTGGCAGTATTACCCTGCAGTACTGCATTCTAACCATTGGGCCACCATGGCTCTTATAACCAAGGGCTTTCTGGAATCTGGTCTTAGTCTTTATCAGATATCCCAGATATCTGATAAAGACTAAGACCAGATTCCAGAAAGCCCTTGGTTATAAGAGCCGTGGTGGCCCAATTACAGGTAGT
This sequence comes from Thermophis baileyi, assembly GCA_003457575.1. Classification (NCBI taxonomy): domain Eukaryota; kingdom Metazoa; phylum Chordata; class Lepidosauria; order Squamata; family Dipsadidae; genus Thermophis; species Thermophis baileyi. The sequence goes on from QLTV01003047.1 coordinate 2,544,701, forward strand.
TGTTGACTTAAAACCATTTGTTTAGTGACTGAAGTTACAATGGCACTGAAAAAAGTGACCTATGACTATTTTTCACAATTAACAATCATTGCAGCATCCCCATGGTCACATGATCAAAATTTGGACACTTGTCACATGTATTTATGATGGTTGCAATGTCCTGGAGTCATGTGATCACCTTTTGCAACCTTCTGACAAGCAAAGTCAATGGGGAAGCCAGATTACCTTAACAGTTGTCTTACTAACTTAACAACTACAGAGATTCACTTAACAACTGTGGCAAGAAAGGTCGTAAAATGGGGCAAAACACAATAACTCTCTTGCATAGCAACAGAATGTTATGGCTCAATTATGGACTCAATTATGGTCCCAAGTCAAGGATTACCTGTAATTGGATTTCTCTGTGAGTTTGAAGAGAAGCCTCCAAATTCATAGGAGAGTTCTAATGTCAGAGTTTTTGTGTGGAAAACGCTTGCAACGGAGGATTTTGAGGGCAATTGTGCCATTTGATATGAGGATTCATACAGTATATGCAAAATCCTTTCCAGCCAGCCATCCATCCCTGCCAGAGCCTGGGAAACAAACAAAGGGACTTATCAGAAAGTGGTAGACATACTTTTCCTGCACTGTCCTAATTGTTACCACCAGGGCTCTGGATTCATTGGAGAATTGGCAATTATCGCTCTATTTTATTCGTTTTGAGCAGTGGTATATGCCCCATCTCAGGATTAGAGCTGGTTTCCTTCTCTGCTACACAAGATCTTTAATTGAAAATATGGAGTTTGTGCATCATATACAAAGCATGTGACCTGTATATATTACTCATTGCATCCTATGTGTTGTTTAAAAAGTGTTTATTTTCATATCTGTTCATTTCACTGCTTGGCTTTTATATTATTCATCTCAATGTAGAATGTTTCTTTTTGTGTGTGTAATAGGACAACTCCTAAAAATGACATTACTGAAACTCTTCCACTCCAACTTGGTCATTCACATCTCAGTGTTTCCCAACTTGGCAGTACCAAGGGATCAGGATTGCTGTTTGCCCACTCATCTTCAGATTCAAAGAAAGCTCACGAGTCTGGTCATAGCTCAAATGGTTGAGAAAATGAACAAATACCAATTTGTCCAGGCGGGCTTGGAATTCTCACCCTTGAAGTCTAGGACCTCTGAGGAGCACCAGGTTAGGAAAAAAATATGTTTCATGAATAATTTGAGGTCAAGAAATGACTCCATTCTGGGTTAATACTGGACATGAGACATGCATTGTGTCTTGTAAATAAGCACACAAACACCCATTGCACCAAGAAAAAAATAAAATAATATTGTAGAGAGACATTGCACACTTACTCCTTCTATGGAATCTGTTACCAAAAATAAAAGTAGAAAAGGGCAAATGTGTAATTTGCTTTATGTCAAACTGGTGAAATAATAAACGGAAAGATTTTATATTCTGAAGAATATTGAAGAAAACTTAATTGCCTTAAGATCTTTTTAGTAGTGCTATTTATGCTTTAAAACGGAGTATGAACTGCTAACCTTTCAGATGTTGTAGTCCATCTCCATAAGCCTCAACTCCAATTGCCAATGATTAAGGATGATGCAACTCATAATACAAGAACATCTGTTTATCCCCCTGTTCTTCATCTTAGGGATTAAACTAATATGAATTGCTGTGTCATACAATAATAAATTATACAGAGTTTGTAGGAGGTGAAGTACTGGATGCATCCTAACGGAATAAAAGGACGTTCCTTCAGTAATCCCTGAAGATCCCTGAAAAAAAGTTCAGGTAACTAACAACTGGGACTTTCTCAGTGGCAGCTAGAGCTGAGTCTGCTCTCTTCCGCCCATCAACTATCTCTGGCGTTTTAGTCTTAGATCTTTCTTACTATCTAATTGGGCAAGGTCATGTCTTGTACAGGTAGTCTTCGACTTACGACGACAATTGAGCCCAAAATTTCTGTTGCTAAGCAAGGCAGTTGTTAAGTGAGTTTTGCCCCATTATACGACCTTTCTTGCCATAGTTGTTAAGTTAGTAACACGGTTGTTAAGTGAATCTGGCTTCCCCATTGACTTTGCTTGTCAGAAGGTTGCAAAAGGTGATCACGTGACCCCGGAACACTGCAACCATCATAGATATATGCCAGTTGCCAATCATTTAAATTTCGATCACGTGATCACAGGGATGCTGCAACGATTGTAAGTGTCAAAAATGGTCATAAGTCACTTTTTTCAGTGCCATTGTAACTTCAAACGGTCACGTGATTGAACATCAAGGACTACCTGTATTAAATCCTAAAATTCCTGCCGATTAAATGGTCAGAAGGATATTAAGGCTGGATGAGTGCAAAACATTTCAAACTTGAAACATTCCTTTTTTGAGTTCCAATTCCAAACAGGTTTAGTATTTGAAATGTTTCCAGAATGGTCAAAAATTGAGTTTCACACTCAAAATGTTTTGCACTCCTCTGCTGGAGAACCTGTTTCCTCCACATCAAACTTTTGATATGTTTGAATTAAAAGTCTTATGGAGAAAGTCTTGCTGGGTGAAAGGTCAAGGATGCTCAAGACTCATAAGTGCAGACACTTCAGTTATATTGGGATTTTCTTTGAATCAATTATTATTTTATAATCCCCAGCTTGCACATTTGAGCCACTGGTAATACATTATAGTAGGTTATACACTGAAATGGGAAGGGAAATTGGAATCAAAAGTAATTTAAATCAGCTACTTTTGTACAGCATTAGAATGTCATGTCGGTTATCTTCTATGTTATAGAATGCTTAATATCTAGATACCACCCCCAAGTCCTTCAGGGTTTTTGCTTGCACAGAGTTGCAATATGTTGCCTACTGAATTTTGAACAAGGTTTGCACCCATTTATGTACTATTTTGGTTTTCCCTGATAAAGGGTATTGTTTTACTAAGGATGTAAGATTTATTTCTCACGGACTAGCACTACTATTGTTTTTGGATTGTGTTGTTATCTCTGTAATGCCTGCATAAATGTGACACTGTACCACATTCCTTTTTTTTTAAAGAACAATTTGCTTGATTGGAATAGAATTTGAATGTACATCTGATAGTCCATTATATACATGGAATTAATTTTGTAATTTTGATTAACTGTTTTAAACCATTTATTTCCTAGAGATAAATATGTTATCTTGGAATATGAGAGATTATAAGCTTTTGATTGTATGGTTTCAGAACTTATTTACTGAATTTGTGGATTATGAATAGTAAATCAGATTTCTCCATTATTGTTGTCAGCAGATACAGTTTGAATTGCTTCCAGTTCAGTGTAGATTCAGCTAATTCCAAACTACAATTCTTAAAGTATGTTGCTTAGAAACTATTCTGAATAGTTGGCAATCTTTTCTCTTCTCTGAAAATAGGTTTTCATACAATGGTCTATTGTCTTCCCATTTTCAAAATCTTATGAGATTTCAGTGTTCATGTATTAATCTTTTTAAAATTATTTTTATGAATTGTTCCTTGGGATCATCTTGCTGATTTTATTTCTTATCAGTGTAGAGAGATACCATTGGATGACAGTTTATTTGAAGCCTTTAGCAATTCAGGTTTTAAACATGGTTCAGTCTCTATGCCCATTGATAACTTTATTGTACAACAATGTTTTCAGAAATGGGTTGGTGGGCCGATCAGCAAAGTAGCATCATGTTGTCATGGCACAAACAGCATCCTTTTTGGATACACATTATGAAATGGACTGACCTAATGACACAACAGTGCTTTTGTCATTTTGATAAGGGTAAAAAGCTTCCGTGGATGTCCATGGTCACATCTAAACAATCTTGAGGTTGGAAATTCCTTAGAGAGAACCTGCTGGGCACACTTGTTTAGACACCATGGAGATAATGTGAGAGATTGTAGGATACCTGGCAAAGGGATGGAAGAAAGGGCAGACATAAACAATGAAGAGATAGTGTCAGTTGATAGCTTATATCATGTATGCCAGTGTTTGTCAACCTTGGCAACTTTAACATGTGTGAACGTCAACTCCCAGAATTCCTGTAGTTGGAGTCCAGACAACTTAAAGTTGCTCAGCTTGAGAAACAGTGATGTATGGAAACTTAATCCAGAAAGCCTGGGAAAAAGCATTTCAGATTTTTTTGATTTGGATCTGGTGCAGATACCAGCATTGCCAGTGTTGCTACTGTCAGAGGCTATTATTGTTCGCAGTCCTCTCTTCTGAAGGACATCCTCATTTCTCAGTCCCATGATGCTAAAGATGGGTTTGCACAGCAGTTACACTAAGTATATTATATATACTTTTGTCCTTCATGTATTTTTGCTAAGTAACAAAAGGATGCAAAACCTACTATTTGCCATGCTGTTTACAGTTTGTTTCTTTCAAGGCTGTTTTATATTTTGGAATAAAAATGCAGACTGCTACTCATGTTAGAGCTTGTCAATCTGTCATTTTCACCTATAGCAATAGCACTTATATACCACTCCTAGTGCTTTACAACACTCTGAGCGGTTTACAAATGTCAGCATACAGTATTGTCTCCAACAATCTGGGTCCTCATTTTACCAACCTCAGAAAGATGGAAGGCTGAGTCAACCTTGAGCCCGTCAGGATCGAACTCCTGGCTGTGGGCAGAGTTAGCCTGCAATATTGCTTCTAACCACTGCATTACCACAGCTCATTTTTCACCTATGGACAGAATTCATGAACTCTAGTCCCCACCATTGGGAGCCACTTTTGCATAGTGGTTAAGATACCAGACTAGAAAGAGAGAGATAGGGAGTTCTAGTCCCAGTCACAAAAAGCCAGATGGGTGACATTGGGCTAGTCCCTCACTTTCAGTCCTAGGAAGGAGGCAGTGGCAAACCACTTCTAAAATCTTGCCAAGAAAACTGCAGGGACGTGTCCAGGCAGTCTCCAAGAGCCAAAACTGACTCAAAGATAGAAGCATGTGGTCACCATCATTGTGTAGAATTCAGAATCTGATGAGCAACAACCAAAAAGCAGAAACAATGCTTTGTTTTCTTCCTTTTAAATAAAACACCTTGCCAGTGTTTTTCTTGTTGTCCTGTCAGTTTCTTTTTTCACCCACCACTCATTCTAGTCCTCCCACTGATTAAAAGCACAAGTTTAAATTGGTTTCCAGTGTGACCTTTAGTGTGGTACTCTGGACCTGTAACTATTCCATCTCCAGTTCCCTGCAACATTACCAGGCAGGCTTGTTCTAATGTCTATGGTGATTTTTTTTTACAAATATTCAGTCTAGCATACTTAACATGACACCCAGCCCTAATTTTTACAGAATAAAGCTCTTCATTAAAAAATAAAGGTGAATTCTAACCGAACAAGGAAGTAATTCTGTCAATACACTATGATTTTTGTTTTAACTATAGTATGCTGAATTTTGTATGCATTACATTCCTGCATTTATAACTTTAACAGTAAATAATTTAAACAAAGAGTATTGATCGCTTATTGAAACCTTTGTTACTGTCTTGTAGCAGTTCAGAGAAACTGACATTCCCTATGATAAATAATCTATTTTTTGTATACATTCTATTGTATGTATTTTTATTCCTGGACTCAATAAAATATTCTGTACTATATAATGGCGTGAATGTTCTTTTATGTTTTTATTGCTTTGTTTTTTTAAATATAGGACAGGGCCACACCATTTGTTAGATAAAAGAGAATGGGAGAGAATGACAATGAGATTTTGCAGAAAGAATTGTTAATGCCATCTTCTAACCTAGCTTTCTCTCTTCCAGTGTGATGAAAGTGTCCCATTATGTTTGTAGAAGTAAGATACAATTGCCATTACTATTGGTTTATTTACCTAGAATGAGAAGCATTTGTAATACCTTTCTCTTCACATAAGGCAGCCCCGGGCAAGAGTATATTTTTTGGCAACTAAACTAGATGTTTAGTTAATTGAGAATAACATTGCAAGATGAAAATGAGTATTTGATTTGTTCAGCTTTCTGCCAACAGTGCCAGCTATATGATTGTATAATGTTCAAAAGTTCATTGGGGAAGGGAATGCAGTTTCTTTGGACTACCAGCAATGAGAAGGAATGTGTTTTTTAATATGTACTTCCAGTGTTCAGCTATGAAAATTAAAGACCATTGACAGGTAAATCTATGCATTTATCTTATCAAAAAAGAGTATTTTATGATAAGAATCTCATGGATTTCTTGTGGATTGGCTCCAGATTCAGTCATACTTGAAGCAAATCCATTGAGATCAACAAATACAGCACCTTGAATTTATTGGGTCCGCTTGAAATACTGTGAAATATGGAAAATAAAAAATGAGTATTCTTCTTTGGCATGTGAATAGACATTCAGTTTCAATTTTTGTGTATGCTTAAATGTTCCATCTTTAAATACTCATACTGATTTTTATTTTCTAAACAAAATTCAAAGTATAGATTTGCTTATAATTTTGACCTTAATTACATGGTAGTTTTAAATTTCCTTTTTCTGCACTGTTTGCAGATCTTTAATATCTTTTAAAAGTACAAAATCAGAATACACAGCAAAGCCTTGAAGAACACCATCAAGATGAATATAGATGAATTGTGATATTGATGCACCATGTTCACTCCCTTTCCTAATTTCCAATTGTTTATTCATTGTTGTATATTGTATAGATTTTAATAGGTTTTCTGTGATAACAGCAAATTTAAATCTGTAAAATCCCATCTAGTGGTTTGCATTAAGCACTTTTGGTTTTAACTCCCTTTCTCCAAAAAACATACTTTTTTTCTGTGGTACCTCTTTAAAAATTAAAATTTGAATCAATGCAAACAGCAGGAAGTCAAAGAAGATGCAGATTGCTCTATTCCTTGAATTAGGGTGAACTGACCCAATTGTAGCCCCTCATTTTTTCCAGTTGCAGGTAAGAAATTTCAGGAGTGTGGCGAGATCTTCCAATTCAGCAAAATGGGAATAGTTGTTTCCTTTGAAGAAAAACAGCTGAACAGGATGAAGAATAAGATTTCCCTTTGAAGCCTGACCAGCCATTTTAATGAGTTTCTCATTAAAATGCCACATCACAGGAAAAAAATCTGCATCCATCAGCTAGCCCTGGTGCTGTTCAGTAGCGCTTTGAAAAATGGGATTGCTTGTTTGTTTTCCTACTTGTTTTCCTACTTGAGCAAAAGTTCCTACTTGAGCCAGCAGACCCGGTCTGTATTTTTATGTGCAGCTTTAAAAAAATGAAAGGCAATTTGGTTCATCTTTGTTCTTTCTTACTGAGGTTCTATATCTATTTTCATTTCTTCAGGGGCAAATAATCATCTTGTAATTGTCTTGCGGTTGACTAATCTCTTTTATTTACCAATAAAATGCAAGTCCATAAGAGCTTTTGAAAATTGCATTTGCTTCTTAAGCAGAGTTTTAATTTATCTGATCCAGCTTGGAGCATGGATGATATTTTTTCCCCTGGTTGGGAAGTGGAAAAAAGGCTTGGTTTTCTGTACCTCTTCAGAATGAGAATGCTGCAGTGTGATTATTTTCTATTGCTGGACTTGTCTGTACTAACAGCTCACTGGAGAACATAGCTGACAATGTGTTACTGCAGTCATGTGCAATCGATTAAGTTTATTCTGAATATTTGACATCCTAAATTGCACAATTCATTTAAAAAAAGGCAATGTTCTACTGAAATAAAATAAGGTTTATAATACTGGGAGAGAAGGCAATTTGGCTGAATTGTGTTGCCATTTTCTTAAAACGTCCATCTCTTGTTTCTTTTTAGCCTGACAAAAGTTTTGTGCACCCATTGATTACATCCGTTTATTTTGGCTGTTTCAGATCTTTTTTTTTTTGAATGGCAAAATGGATTAGAGTTATTGATTGACGGTTGACAGTTACCTCTGAATTTATCTACTCTACCATAATCACAACAAAGGTCTTGCACCAATCAATTATGTGTAAAACATGGCAAGGCAAATCATGAGATTTTAACAGTAGCAGTGGGCAAAAAAGGAGCAAGAGCAAAACATCCATTTTTTTTCTTTTTATGACCCTGTAATCCCTTTTATTGGGGTGGAATTGGTGCAACTGAGTGGAGCTGAGCGTTTACTGGCCAGATGCCCTTCCTGACGCCTACATGGAATTCATAGCAGATATTTTCTCTTTGTGCCCTGATAAATGTCTGTCGCTGCCTAGGATTGAATTCTCAACCTTTTGAGTTGAAGGAGGTGAGCATCTTCGACTCTTCACCACTTGGCCACCGCGCCACTTGAGAGCCAAGCACCCGTTAACCAAAAAAAAAGCTGTAGAAAGAAGACACTGAACAAAATAAAAGAAAACTCACGATAAATCTCAATATCATAAGTGGGTAATAACAAATTGAATAGTTCCCAAGTGATTTTAGGATACTGTTAAAATAGGAATAGGAAGCTAGTTTAGATGTACAAATACTAATATGCCTAGGAAGGGCTTCCTGAACAATTCTGGAAATATTGTAACTACCAAAAACTGAGTTACTGTAAGTCTTAAAATATTCTCACATAATTGAAAAACACACCAAAATATCCTACCCATTGAAAAACCCTGCACAGCCATGTGTAGTATATCCCCTTCACTTTGTTTTGCTCAGAAGTCTGTAACCATGTCCCTATTCATAGTCATTTAAAAATATTCTACTGCTACTGGGTTAAATGGTATTGATTTAAACTGCATGACACCTTTGCTTTAAACAAGTCACTACATATGCATGGTTCATAGTATTTAAATATTTCTAGATGCATTGTATTAATCAAATCTCACTGGAAGCTAGCAAGCCTCATAAATAATCAAGATGACTGCAGATGCTAAAAGCCAGCTTCATAACATGCAATCAAACATGCTTTGCTTATGACTCAGAAATACTGACAGGTGTTGGCAACTAACTGAGTAATGTCAGACAGTTCAAATACAGGCTTGAAATTTCCTGGTGTTCCACACCCAGGTCCAACCAAGTTATTAAGCAATCCCACCCTGCTTAACTCATTAACATAGAAAAATAATTAGAATTGTTGTTACTTAGTTGGATAATGAAATATCTTCAAGCAAATAAGCTGAGAGAGCACCAAGGACTCCACAATGTTACTAAGAGAGTGCATGTACCAGTAGTACCCATCCCCATTCAGGGCTATGGATGACAGGCTTAACTGAATCATATGAGGAAGTTCAAATGACCTATCTTGGCCATAGTATTGAAGGGTTTGGGGTTTTTTTGAGTCCAAATAGCCATGGTTTAATTTAGAAAGATAGTAACTGTCCCCTCATCATTTATATCAGTGTTTTTCAACCTTGGCAGCTTTAAAATGAATGGATTTCAACTCCCAGCATTTTCAAGCTAGCATGCTGGGCTGGGGAATTCTGGGAGTTGAAGTCCATGCATCTAAAAGCTGTCAAAGTTGAGAAACATTGATTTATGTAATCCAAACAGTTGATCAGGGATAAATTCTTTCCCATTTGCAGAGATATCATAGAGAGGCCTCATGAAAAGAAGACTTCTCTAGGCAGTCTTATTTCAGTGGTTTTCACCTCTATTGCGGCCATGTAGACAGTTGGTTCTGTTCCCTGTAACTGTTTCCTTGACAGTGCTGGCCATGATTGAATCACACAGATTTTTATTTAATTTTCACTGGAAGGTGGGGCAAGGGGAAATGTCAAAAAGTTGGAAGAGAAGTTAATTAGCCCTCTTGGCAACAGCTGAGAAGACTAAGAAACATGGACAACTGAGAACGGATTGAGTCATGTCCCATTGTATACGGTTGGTGCAGAGCAGATTGTTGTCTGAGAGAAAAGAGAAAACAATCAGCACCTTGAACAAATATGGGTCTAGAGTTATTGCTTCCTTATATCAGGCTCCAGATCTAGAATTGAACAGGTTTCATCTTCCAATAAGGTAAGATAAACTACTTGCAATAGAAGATCAAAATGCCTTGGATTTTATCTTCACATCACTTATGTTTCTTTCATTTCCTAGCCTTGGAACACAGAAAGGGCTATAAAGAGAAACAGGAGAATAATAATGCTGGAGGTTGTTAAGGAATATATCTTGGAGCACATAACACCAGACATATCACTGGAGGGCAGAATCACAAAATTGCATCTCACCTTGGCCATGTCATGTGGAGAAATTCACTGGAGCAATTGTGTTTGGAAGACACAATAAAAGGAAACCAGGCTACCAAAGAACACGATGGCTGGATACCATCTCAGAGCAGGGGTCTCCAACCTTGGCAACTTTAAGCCTGGCGGACTTCAACTCCCAGAATTCCCCAGCCAGCAAAGCTGGAGACCCCTGTCTCAGAGGACACCAGACAGAGTATAGAACAACTCAAAGAAGTCCAGTTAAAGTGATTTATTATTGTTTGTGCCTATGCACAGGAATCTTCTCAATCAAGAGTTAGCAGCATGCTTGAAGTTAGATAAGATCAATGAAACTCAAAGGGGGGTGGGGTTGGACTTAGTTTGCTTGTGGCTATTGTAGGGATTCTAGGCTAATCCCTCTTTTAACTTCACCCCAGGTTCTGTCATTCCTTCTACAGCAGCGGTTCTCGACCTGTGGGTCGCAACCCCTTTGGGGGTCGAACGACCATTTCACAGGGGTCGCCGCGCGCGTTAGCCCGCCATCTTGCTGCCACCGTCACTGCAGGGGTGAAAAGGTCCCGGTTCGGCCGTGCTGCGGGTCGCCGGACAGCTGGTAGCCCGGACGCCGCCATTTGAGTTCTTCTATCCTCTGCGCATGCGCAGAATGCTTTGCGCATGCGCAGAGGGTAAAAGAACCCAAATGGCGGCGTCTGGGTGAAGTCTCCTGCTTCCACGCTATCAGCTGTCCGGCGACCCGCAGGCAAGCCGCGGCAGCGGCGGGGGGGTCGCAGGGGGGTCGCGACATTAGAAAGGTTGAGAACCACTGTTCTACAGGCTTAACCTAAATGAGACCTTAATGTTGCAAAAATCTTGCTTCATGGATGTTTCTGGAAATTTCAGCCAGAGTATTCTCAGTGGAGTTTTATTCCTTTGCTTCCAAAGTCTTATTTTCACCCACATCAAAGAAGAGGAAAAAAATGCGGAAAATTACACAATGTTCTATAATTCACATCACTGAAGAGTGTTCATCTGCAAGAAAAGGAAAAGTTTGAGGACTGCATTAAACATTTTAGAGACCTGATGCAAAAGAAAGACATGACATGAAGTTGATCCTTGATCCTTTTATTATGTTAAGTTTATTTCACTGTTTATTATGTTATAGTTCTCATGTATTTTATGCCTTATAATGATAGGATTTTTAAAATATATATATATAATTTGGTGGTACAGTCAAAAGGAATGTAAAGTTTTTTTCTTTCTAAATCAGATCTGGATTTTCTTGCATTAGATTCTGCCAAATATCATGCCTTTCTAATGAGATAAAAATGAGGAAAGGCTTTTCTTGGTAGATTATATTCTACTTGGATGATTCCATGTCTGAGATCACAAAGGATATTAAATGGCGATGCTTTAAGTAGTGTCTACATTTCATTCTTTTAAACTGAGGCCAGGGAGATCCAGGGATAAGGACTCATTTTCACCAGAAAGTATAGTGAGATTGTAAGATTACAATGTTGTAAGCCAGTGGTTCCCAAACTTTTTCAGTCCACCGCCCCCTTGGTGCTACAAACTCATCCTCAGTGCCCCCCACCCCACCCCCTTCAGGTGGGCGTGGCTTGGTGGTCAGGTGACTGGTGGGTGTGGCCAACTTGTAAAATGTGGTGAAACTCACTTAACACCGCTCTTGCTTAGCAACCAAAATTTTGGGCTCAATTGTGGTCATAAGTTTTTCTTCTTTCTTTCTTTCTTTCTTTCTTTCTTTCTTTCTTTCTTTCTTTCTTTCTTTCTTTCTTTCTTTCTTCCTTTCTTTCTTTCTTTTTTTCTTGCTTTCTTTCTTTCTTTCTTTCTTTCTCTCGTTCGTTCTCTTTCTTCTTTCTCTTTCTCCTTCCTTCTCTTTGTTTTCTTTTCTTTTTTTTTATGGTTGGCCA